>JABTTQ020003415.1:0-191848 GCA_016081115.2 Rehmannia glutinosa
ATGAAAATTTTGAAAATTTGTGAGAAAATTATAATAGCGTAAGTTTTAATGTTCGTCCATTTTCATTAAAATTGTTAATCATCTTTGTCGATTAAAAATTTGGCGTAATAATATATTTAATCTTTTACCCAAAAATTAACCACACCAAAATTGTTGTATAATGTATGAATTGTAGTAATTTATATAACAGTGGGTTTTTTTTTATTGCCATTCCATTATTTCCATCAAACCAAAAATGTTTTTTAGCTATATTTTCTACACACATATTTTTAGCTATTTTGGGTGTAAAAACCTAAGTTGTCATTGAGTCAATTTAATAAAGACAAAGACACATATCCTCAGAATTTGGCATAAGAGTTAGCCATCGAATCACATCGAGCCACTATAACTTAACATTGTAATGTAACTCGACATCGAGTTGTGTGACTCGATATCGAGTTACAATAACTCAGCATCCAGATTTCTTTCACTTATTATAACTCGGTTATTTTGTTTTTCTACAAAAACTTTGAATTCACATAACTTTTCGTTTTAAATCTTGTTTTGCATATATAATATATCAAGTTAATCCTCTTCCCGATATCAATTTCGATTCTAAAACTTCCTATTCTATTCCCAAGCACTATTAACTTCGAAATTTTGATCAACAACGATTACTTATACTACAATAAATAACTTATTTGCATATTTAAAAATGAAAAATACATATTCGATTTTTAAAAAAGCTTGAAAAGAAAAAAGTAAGATGATACGTAGAGATAAGTGAAAGAGAGACAAATACACCAAATATCAACCAAAAATACTAAAAAGTATGAATGTCATTTTTATTTAGGCTAAACCGACTAAAAAGATGTGTTCGAAAAATAGTTAATTTTTATTTTTACCTTTTGGAAAGAATCATTTTGATCCATTTCCACTTTATATAAAGTAATTTTTCCTCCGAACATAGCGTAAGAGCACTATTTGTTGATGACCTCTTCGTATGTCTGTCTATATGTGAAAACTAAGAGCACTCGCCTCACATATACCAATCAAAGCCTCTGGTCTCTGGTGCTCTTGTTTTCCGCACGAGCCTGGCAAAACAGCCAGCCCATATATAGGGCCGAAATGGCAGCGGCCCAAAAAGGATTAGTCTACTTTGGCCAGTCCAAAGTGGCCCGAAACCCGACAAATCTCGAACGGTCTGATCAAAATACATGTAGTGGGTTGGATTGAACCACAAGAATGCAGCAATGAAATTTTGGCCCGGCTCACATAGTCACATGGCCCACTGGGCTTGGGCCGAGCTGGGCCGGACGCCCATTAACGGCTCTATCTCATCAAGTAAATATGTGTTCACTGTAAGGTACAAGCCAAGCGGCTAGAGTCTAGACACTTCCATCTTTTTCTTTAATTTTGTGTGCTTTCCATTATGGTTCAACCGAAGCAGAAGTAGCTTTTTAGTATTTGAGTTTGGGCTACCGTTTATTATCGAGTCGAACTCGGCGCAATTTATCGAACATATTGATGAACTACGAACTTTTTCGAGCTTAATCGAGCCTAAACGAGCTTAGTAAATATTAATTAAAAATTAAATTATTCTTCAATTTATTACAAAAATAAAATTATTTATATTTAGAATTCATAATATATTTATTAAAACTTATAATTTTATTCCAAAAATAAGTTTATTGAAATATTTTTATATTATCTTAAGTAAAAATATGAAAAATTAAAATTAAAATCAAATTATTAGTTTAATTTATACGAGCTTACTATCGAGCCTATTCACGAGCTTATTAACGAGTCTATTCACGAGCTAACGAATCGAATATATCTCTAAGTTTGAGTTTGGTTCGTTTATTTTTAACGAGTCTCATTAAGCGAACTCGGACGAGCTTTTATCGTATCGAAGCTCAAAGAATAGGCCACGCGGCTGAGTTCATTGCAGCCCTACTCTTCATCATTCTATATTAAATTTATTTTATTTATGACTAGCTCGAGTATCTTGGCAATTGGCATATATGATATAATAACATGAAGAAAGTGATTGAACTTATCTTTTTCTTTTTTGAAAGATTAGTCTGATACTTTTAAGACTTGTTAAGTAAATTGGCCCATTGTTGTGCTGGCCCATTGCTTATTAATTAAACCCAAGTATCTGCAGCCCAACCTGAGCAACCCAAGCCCACTCTATTGTCATTCGGGTCTTCTGCTCGGACTGCGGGATCCGAATCTCTTGTCGCGGATCTACTCGGTTTAATCTCGGCGTCCATTTGCTGCGATTAATCTTAGCCATTCATTGCCCCATAATACCCACAGTACCCGAAACCCTAAATCATTATCTAAATTTTCTTTTCTCTCATCTCTCGAGCTCTCTCTGTGTATCTTGTGCTCTCATCTCTCTCTAGATATTTCCAGATCCTCGTTGGATCCCATGTGAGATTCTTGGGTTGGGATACTGAGATCTATGTGATTAGTGTGTGTGCCACCATCTCCTCGGTGTACAATCATATTTCCAAAAGTGTATCCAGGGTTTATGGGCTTGGGGTATTTCCTAGGTTTTTTGTGAAAATCCGATCGAGGGCTTGTCTGGAGGTTCTGTTGTGGCTTCGCGTTCTTGGGTGATTTGCCTTGGTTCTCTCGGTGCTTCGTGGTGACTTTGTGTAGGATTCCAGTCCCTGAGCCGAATTCTTTCTATATTCGGATTAAGGATTTATCCCTTACTGATTTGTGTTATATTTTCTTGTAATTTTCAGTTTCGATTCTTTGTACTTTACTTTCTTGCAAGAGTTTAGAGTACATTTTTGTATTAATAGGCTTTTGAGTCTATAATTTGGTTTTAAGTACTAAGTGTATCGATCTATTAAAAGGCAGATAGATACCCAACAAGACTCTTATAGAGAAATAAGAATGTTCGAATGTAAATAGTCATGTAGAATAAAATCATTTTCTTATGTGTTTTGTCTAACTTCATTTGCTCATTGTGTTAGTTTTTTCATAATACCTTTTATTGAGTCAATATACTGGTTTAATATTACAAGTACTTTTTACTGTTTTTTGTTTTATAACAATATCGACCCTTTGATAATTTATGCTAGTGGTAACAAAATTAGAAAGAGGATTTGTAATAATCTCTCCTTAAACCCAATCAATTAAAACATATTATTTGTCACTCCATTTTTATGGAAAATATATGCAAATAGCAATACGAAAGTTGACAATTCAATACAAGAAACAAAAAGTATAATATAATACGACCAGTTAAATAAGATATGTGTGATTACAATTAAAGGAGTACAATCATTGCTAGAATGCGGGAATGAAGTAAATGCATTAATTTCTTTGCTCACTGTTAAGCTCATTATCCCTCGTTTGAAGCTTCTTGAGAATCTCATCCCCAAGGATGTTCAATCCACTTTAAATGATACAAACCAAGTTCATCCAATTGTTTGCCTTGCGTATTTCAATTCATTTATGTTCTTGAATCTTGATAAATTTGTTATTTCCGCATTACATGTTTGCTCCATATATTTGTCATGTGTTTTTATCCTTTTGGTTCATTCTGGATCTTCAAAGTCCAAAATCTTCGCATACTTATTTTCACTATAGATTGCTGGGGATGGCCACACGACTCCGTTGATTTCTTCCTGGTTGTGGACTACTATTTCAATGTCGACTCCACAAAGAATGGAGAGTTCATTCGCTTTTGTGAGCACACCATCTGTCCTTTTCCCAAATGTGGTGTTTCTTTATTGACATTTGCTATTAGCTTATGTCTAATCCTTAATGTTGTCATAGTTTTGATGATTTCCTAGAGTTATTTATTTGAATAATTTTCATATGTAACTTTTGATTTGTTGGACGTATTTATACAAAAATATGTCATTAATTACTTTTAGTAAGAGTAGTATATTGGTCAACGTAGTCAAATAATTTAATACCAATTCTAAGAATTAATTTCATGTGAATTAGATAATGCTCTTCATAATTTCCATAATCATTGCACAATTCATACAACAATGTTGGTATTGTTATTATTTGTGCAAAAGTTTAAGTATATTATTACGCCAAAATATTACTCGACAAAATATTAAATGGCTCACCCAAAATATAATTTAACCAAAACTGTTTTATGAATTATGTATTGACTAAATACAGAAATATATGAAGAGAATTATCTAGTCCACATGAAATTCTTGAAATTAATATCAAATTATTTGACTACATTGACCAATATAGTACTTTTACTAAAAGTAATGCCATTTTTATTTGTATAAATACATCCAACAAAATCAAAAGTTACATGTAAAAATATTAAATAATTCTAGAAAACATCAAACACTATGACAACGAGGAAGGATCGGACATGAGCTAATTGCCAATGCGAATATGAATAACACCACACTTGGGAAAAGAATGTTGGTCTACTAAAAAGCGAATGAACTCTCCATTTTATGTGGAGTGGATATTTGAATAGTAGTCCACAAACAAGGAGAAGAGAACAACGCGCAGACTTGTGTCCATCTCAAGCAATCTTTAATTAGGGGTTGCGAGAGATTTCGACTTTCTAAATGCGAAAGAATCAGAAGAATGAAAACACATAAAAAAAAAACATATGAAGCACATGCTTTGAATGCGGAAAGTGAAAATTTGTCAAAATCCAGGGACAAAATTGAATTGAAAGAATCTCAACCATTGTTGAATGAGCTAACACAATTGGCAAGCATTTGAATGAACATGCTTTGTATAATTGGAATGGCTTGAACTCCCTTGCACATGAGATGCTCAAAAAGCTTCAAAAGAGGGTATTTAATTGTGAGCAAAAAAGGCATCTACCTCCTTCCTCACATCCTAACAATGGTTGTGCACCTTGAATTGTTATGACAGATACCTTATTTAATTATTTTGTTGTATTATATTTTTTCGTTTCTCGTATTGAATTGTTAATTTTCGTATTTCTACTTGTATGTTTTCCATAAAAATTGAAGTGACATTTATATGTTTTAAATGCTTTGGTTTAAGGACAATTATTATAAATTTTCGTTTAAATTTTGTTACCACTAGCACAAACTACCAAAGGTAAAAAAAAAACAGTAAATATTACTTATGATATTAAACCATCATCTTAACAGAGATTTACTTAATGAAGGGTACTATGAAAAAAAAAAAAAGCAAAAGAGATTAGTTAACACAAAAATAAGAAAATTAATTTTATTCTACATGACTACATACCTTCAAAACAATCTGATTCCACATAAGTGTAGTATAAGACGGAGCTTTTGATTTCCTCGTGTTGTTATATGCAAAAATATTTGCGCTTTATAAATGAAATAAGTTCACTATAGAACGGTAGTGAGCACACAAAACCAAAGGAAGTGATGGAGATGTATAGTTGCTTGACTTGTACATTACAATGAATGCATATTTATAGACTTGAAGAGAAGCGTTGGCGAGCATTAGATCGAGAAAATTAGTTATTATCGAATCAAATTATGCGGAATATATTAAAAATATGCTACATTGACGCGTTATTATATATTGACTTAAAAGAAGCGTTGACGAGTAGTAGATCGATAAAACCAGCTTATTGTCGAATCAAATTAACAGAATTAAAAAAATCATGAAAAATATGTTGTCTGTTGCATTTTGATATTTTAATTATATTAAGCAATAAAATTTAATTTAATAAAATTATTTTAATTCTCTTTTTACTCTAAAGGTGCCCTGTGTCTTTGCTCAACTTCACATTTGGGGAAACATATAAATAAAATTCTTTTTAAAAAAAAAAAACTCATATTTTAATTGATTTATTCCATATTACGATGCACAAATAGTAATACAGTGGAATCTTCTAAATAATAGATGTCAACATTTACACGTTAATCTCATGGATTCGTCCATATCCTTGTAATTATATCAAAATTTTCCAAATTTTATTCAATAAATTAAATAATACTAACATAGAAAATGAATCCAATATAAAGTTGAATACTGCTAACACCTGATTTGGTTGTTTCACCATCACCAATTGTAGATTTCCTTACTATTCATCATGCCGATAAATTGATAATAAGCAGGAATCCTTATCCAAATTTGGTAAATCTCACTTTACCCCCTATACTCTCATCGAATATTACTTTAGCCTCCGTACTTTTAATTGTATCACTTTACCTCCTTGTACTATCAATTTGTATCACTTTACCCCCTTATATAATTAAAATATTATTTTATCCTCCCATTCCTTTATTAAATGACCTAATTGTCCCTACTAATATTTTTAATTTAACTTATGGCATTAAATACATATAATTGTTTTAGAAAATTTTATCCATTATTTACTAAATTTAAAATAGTTTCTATTAAATAACTATATGACGAGGTTTTTCAGTAAACTAATATACTCATACATATTTATTTCAATAATAAATCTAGTTGTTTTGTATTATTGTGAATAACCACTAAAATGACTATTTTTTCTATTAACATGTTTGTAATAAATTATGATTATCTAGCCAATAATTGAAAAATTACTAATAACATGTAATAAAAATGTATTATATATATTATTTAATTTAAGTGTATGATGAATCAGAAAATAAAAGTATAAATGTATTTGCTTATAATATTATTTTTTATATTAATTTAACAGGGACTATATTAAAGTTAAATAATTAGCAACTAAATGTAAAATATAATAGATTTCATATTAAGCGTTAATTAATCAAGTTATGAAAGTTAATGTAGAAATTAAGTACAAATTTATTAATATTTAATACCTCTAAAATGATTTTTGTTATTTTACTAAAATTAATAGAAGGATAAAAATGTCATTGTTTTGAGTATATGATTATAAAATGATATTCTAAAAGCATAAGGGAGTAAAGTGATATTAATTGAGAGTATAAGGGGGTAAAGTGATACAATTGGGAGTACAAATAAGTAAAGTAATACTTTTTTTTAGGAAAGTAAAGTAATACTCAAGGAGAATATAGGGGGTAAAGTGAGATTTACCCTCCAAATTTACATTATATATAACAGAAAGCATAAGATTGAGAAGTATAAACTGAATTCATTGATTATGAATTGTATTGTACAGTGGTATTTATAGAGGTGCTGTGGTGGTGGTTACGGTTTGTTATGAAAGTTAGTTACATGTCTAACTAACTTCATAACTGTACACAATACAACCCCTACTAAGTGATGCCTATTTTGTTGTACAATTGGTGAGGAACCTATGGAAGTTTTGTACACAACATCCGAAATCTGGTTTGGAGGTTAAAGGTGTCCGTGAATAAATCGTTGGTTGCTCTTGGGATGGAATGAACCGTATGTCCACTTCCTTACTCAGAACTTTCTCCCTTACAAAGTGCACATCAATTTCTATATGTTTAGTTCTTGCATGAAATACAGGATTAGATGCCATTGCCATTGCAGACTCATATTGTCACACCAAAGAATAGAAGAAGCTTGAGTTTTAACCCCTATTTCATGAAGCAATGATTTGAGCCATACCACATCGGATGTGGTGTCGCAGAAGTGACCTCTGGTACTCACTACCGCACTACTTCTAGACACTACATTTTTGTTTCTTGGCACTCCATAACAACAAGTTACCACCAAGAAGAATGCAATGCCCACCGAGTTGATTTCTCATCATCTATATTACTAGCCCAATCAAAGATCTCGAGAAGGCCTCAAGTAACATCATGTTTCTTTGGAGTGAAGACTACACCAAGGGTTCTAAAGTGTCTGAAGATACCTAAGAAGATGTTTGCAAGCTTTCCAATGGTTTTACGTGGGTTGATGGAGGAATTGGTGAGCCTATTGACCGTGGAAGGCTATGCCAGGCCTGGTAATTGTGAGATATTGCAAGGTGCCAATAACACTTCGATATAAAGAAGGCTGCTCAAACAATTTACTATCTTCCAAGAACAACTTTTGACCAGTACTGATAGGTGTGGGAGAAGGCTTGCAATGTAACATGTTGGTGTTAAGAAGCAGGTCATGAATGTATTTTGTTTGACTGAGAACCAACCCTGCAGAAGTTCTATGTTCCTCCAAGCCCAAGAAATAGTTGACCTCTCCAAGAGTTTTGAGAGCAAATTGCTGATTCAATAGATCAATTACAGCTGAGATTTGCTGAGGATCACTGCCAGTGAGGAGAATGTCATCTACATAGATGAGAATGAATAACTGAACTCCTGATGTGTTTTTGAAGAACAAAGAAGTATCTGAGATAGATTGCTGAAAACCAATAGAAGATAAGAACCCAGTAAGTTTGAGAAACCAAGCACGAGGAGCTTGTTTGAGCCCATACAAAGCCTTCTGAAGCTTGCACCACACATGAGTTGGAAAACTGAGATCCACAAAACCTTCAAGTTGAGACATGTACACAGTCTCCTTAAAATCTCCATTCAAAAATGCATTATTAACATCTATTTGTTGAATGCTCCATTTATAGGTGACAGCTAAGGTAAAGATGAGCCTAATAGTGCAAGGCTTGACAACATGACTGAAAGTCTCAACAAAATCCACACCAACGATGTTTCAAAACCTCTAGCCACCGGTCACGGCTTTAAATTTATCAACTGTGCCATCGCCGCTCTATATTTGACCTCGAAAACCCACTTATTGCCGACAATATGCATATCGGGGAGTAAAGGAACCAAACTCCAAGTTTTCTTTTCCATAAGAGTGTCAAACTCAGCCTGCATTGCATCTCTCCATCTAGGATCCTTTAAAGCTTCAGTAACAGCGTAAGGTTCAACTTCAAGGGATTGAGAGAAAGAAGGAGAAGAGGAGATAGCAGAGAAAAGCTTAGGTTTTGATCCCATTTTTTGACACAGTAATCATGGGATGAAGAGAGATAGATGGGAGACTAGGAAGAGCTGGAGCGGGAGAAGGAGATAATGGAGTAGAAGGAGAGAGGGGAGGAAGATCAACAAATGATTAATCCCACGAGGAGAGAGACTAGGGGATGAAGAACTAGGAGGATGAAGAGGATGAGAGGAAGAGACAGTAGAGGATGGAGTACTAGCAGGAAGAGGAAGAACTAGCAAATATGAGACAGGAGGTCTATTAGAAGGGACAAGAGTGAGTTTAGATTGAAACATAGAGGGATATGGAAATTCGTTTTCATTAAATTCCACAAAGACATGCTATATAGAGTCTCCCAGAGGCACTTAAGCATTTGTAGCCCTTATGAGATGGACTATAGCCTAGAAAGAGACACTTTTCAGATCTAAATTGAAATTTGTGACTGTTATAAGGTCTGAGGTAAGGGTAACAGCAGCACCCAAATACTTTGAGAAACTTATAATCAGGGGTAAGGCCTAGAAGAAGTGTATAAGGAGTGGAGGAGTTAAGCACTGCAGTAGGGAGCCTATTTATGATGAAAACTGCAGAGTAAAAAACATCCCACCAGAATTTGAAAGGCATTTGATCTTGAGCAAGTAAAGCCAACCCCATTTCAACAATATGCAAATGTTTTCTTTCAGCTCTACCATGTTGCTGATGCGTATGAGGGCAAGGATGTCTAAATTGAATCCCTAAGTTAGCAAGAACGGGAGTTAATGATCTCAGACTCACCCCCCCAAATCGTTTGAAGACATTTGATTTTGGATTGGAATTGTCTTTCTACAAAGGCATTGAATTGAAGGAATACAGAAGAAGCCTCAGACTTTAGTTTTAATGGAAAGATCCAAGTGTATCTAGTGAAGTCATCCACAAAATGAATATAGTATTTGTATCCTTCAGTGGATGAAACATGAGATGGGCCCCATAGGTCAGAGTGAACAAGCTGAAAAGGAGAAGTAGTTTTGGTTGGTTGAGAAGGGAAGGACATATTGTGAAGTTTTCCTAATTTACAAGCTTCACAAAAATGTAATGAAGATGCAGATGATTTAACATTTAGACTATGCAACACATGAGTTAAAACAGTAGAACAAGGATGCCCAAGTTTATTATGCCACACATCCACATCAAAAGTATTTGTGGTAGCAACACAGGTTACAGGTAAAGAAGCACTTTGTTGCTTGACAACTGAAGCAGTATTACAAGAAGGAACATCAACATTACAGGGAAAAACAGTAGGAAAAGAAGGAGAGGACTTATTGATTGACTTGAGTGACTTAAGATGAGTGAAATCAAGCTGATATAGCCCATCTTTAAGCACTCCGGCCATAAGTGTCTGCTTGTTGGCATTGTCCTTGACAAAACAACAATTATGATGAAATTCAATTAGCACATTGTTATCCTTAGTGAACTGAGATATGCTGAGAAGGTTTTTGGTGATTTGAGGTACATAAAGAATATTATTGAGAAGTAATGATTTGGATTGATTATAAGTAGGGAAGAGAGAAGAACCAGTATGGGAGATATTCAAAGTTGAACCATTACCTACTGCAAGCTTCTCAGAACCTTGATAGTTAGATGAATTCAGAGTGAGGTTGTCCATGGAAGCTGTGATATGATTGGTGGCTCCGCTGTCAAAGTACCAATGAGGATCAGCCATAGGAGGAGAAGAACTTGCACCAACAAGATAGGCCTGAGGAGAGTTGTGTGATTAGGCTTGCCACACAACTGACAGTTAAGTTTGTTGGAGTTTCTATAAAAACCACCTCTACCAGAGCGGCCTCTACCTCTACCACGAGAGAACCTACCACCACCTCTGTAACCATTAGAAACTGAAGCAAGGTTTGTAGATATAGATTGATTTGGACCAGAAAATGAGCCAGGTGCAGGGGATTGAAGAATACTAGCATTTGCAACTGTTGGGATTTGGTCCTGTATCCTGTCTGCAATGGGCTTTAAAATAGGCGCAAAGCGTGGCCCGCGATTCGAACTCGTGAGCTGGATTACATAGTTAAAGGATAGCTTAAATGATATGATTTGGACTACCTATACCAACAGATGCATCTTCTTTTATGGTACCCATTACATAGAAACTCTGAGGTTTAGCGTGCTTGGCCTGGAGTAGACATGGGATGGGTGACCCCCTGGGAAGTTTTCTAGGGTGCGCGTGAGTGAGGACAAAGCGCTAGAAAAGAGTCGTCTTTGGTTTGTGGGGGGTCGTCAATCCGAGTAGCGTTAGAGGTCCAACAAGCGGTATTAGAGCAGGTCACGAGTTCGAATTCCCTTGGAAGCACGCTGCAGATGGAGGTTGCCAGGAGCGGTGGGCGAGATCTTGCGCTTGTGCGGGAGGTAAACGGACCAGAACTAAATGTAGGTTGAGATGGCCGGAATCGAGGTAAAAAGATCGAATCGAAGGTGTAGGTTCTTTGGGTGGACCAGAACGAAGGGTAGGTTTCAGGTGGCGGAAAGCAGATGGAACTAAAGGTGTAGGTTGTTGGGTGGACGAATCGAAGGGTAGGTTGCCAGGTGGCCGGAACTCGGGTAAAATAGAGGAATCGAAGGTGTAGGTTACTGGGTGGACCAGAACTGAAGGCTAGGTTTCCAGGTGGCCGGAACTGAGGTAAACAAACTGGAACTGAAGGTGTAAGTTCTTTGGGTGGCCGGAATCGAGAGGTGGTATGACGCGATGCTTGAATCAGAAGAAGTTGGCGTTAGAGCGAGAAGTTTGGCGGACGGAGGTTGCCAAGAACTGTAGCTGAGAAGATGGCAGGTGCTGGGAGGGGGATTGTTGGGATTTGGTCCAGCATCCTGCCTGCAATGGGCTTTAAAATAGGCGCAAGGCGCGGCACGCGATTCGAACTCGTGAGCGCTGGATTGCATAGTTAAAGGATAGCTTAAAGGATATGATTTGGACTACCTATTCCAACAGATGCATCTTCTTTTCTGGTACCCATTACATAGAAACTCTGAGGTTAAGCGTGCTTGGCCTGGAGTAGACATGGGATGGGTGACCCCCTGAGAAGTTTTCCAGGGTGCGCGTGAGTGAGGACAAAGCGCACTAGAAAAGAGTCGTGTTGGTTTGTGGGGACAGTCGTCAATCCGAGTAGCGCTAGAGGTCCAACAACAACAATAGATCCAGAAGAAGCTGAGTTCTGCAGACGCATCTCAAGTGTTTGTAGCACAAACTGAGCCTCTTGAAGAGAAATAGAATCAGATCTAGTGGTTAGATTAACTACTACAGATTCATATTATGTGCCTAAACCACCTAGAATGTATAGAACCAACTCATCATCCGTAATAAAATGACCGGCAGCATTAAGATCATCAACAACATTTTTCATTTTTAGAATGTAATCATCAACTGAGAGATCGCCTTTCTTCAAGGTTTGCAATAAAAACCTAAGTTGTAGTGCTCTGGCTTTTGAGTGTGTAACAAACAAGTTTTCGAGTACTTGCCAAACCTCATGAGCAGTGCGGCACCTATTCACATGACCAAGCATCGATTCTGCAATTGAAGATAACATCCAACTCATTAGGAACTGATCACGACGACTCCATAAGAGAAACTCGGGATTGATATCTCGATTCAACGGTAGAATCAGTCGAGCTACTTCCAAGAAATTGAGCTGGTGGTGAGGACTTTCCCAACAAAAACTCCTCAAATCCATGTGCGCATACTGTAGTCAAGACCTGCACTCTCCAGAAATTGTAATTTGTACGATCAAGACGAATGGATAGAGGTGTGAAATGAGGAATAGTAGAAACAAAGGATATAGGAGAAGCCACGGCCAGATAAGAAAATGGCCAGAGAAGACGATGGGAAACGACTTAGGGGGTATCCCACTCCAGATACCTTAATGAGAATGCATAAGATTGAGAAGTATAAACTGAATTCATTGATTATGAATTGTATTGTACAGTGGTATTTATAGAGGTGTTGTGGTGGTGGTTACGGTTTGTTATGAAAGTTAGTTACAAGTCTAACTAACTTCATAACTGTACACAATAATATATACTACTATGCCTATAATATTTTTTACTCATCATATAGTTAATCGCAAAAATTTGGGATCAACTAAAGTTATTATTTATTTTGCCACTTGCATAAGTTGAAGAAAATAATAAGTCCCAATATTGATTCTTTATGTAAAATTTACATAGCATGTGGATTCAATGTGGATTTAGAATATATGTCTGGACCTGATTTGGTTATTTCGCGAACCTTACTATCATACTACAAGAAAAAAAATCAGTTTGCCTACATAAAATTATGTAGATAAATATTAAGATAACTGTAAAGTATAGGTAAAATCATTGTAAGTAAATATTACCGACGGAATCTAAAATTATTCGTAAATACATGCACTATTTTTGTCGGTAATCTGTCGGTATAATTTTGGAAAAAAAATATTTTTTATTATATTTTTGTTCTGTAGATAATAGTGACCAAATCATTTATATGGTAAGCTGGAAGTTTGTGTAGTATCATTATCCAAAAAAAAAACATGAGAAAAAAGGTAAAAAAATCGTTTAGTATATCCATTCAATTATATTTGATTTTCTATGTTAGGATTATTAATATTCATTTATTTGATTAGTATTTGTTTAGGATTATTGTGAGCATATGTTGAATAATTAGGAAGCTTATTCAGGATCAATGCTAGCTGATCAGATATTTCCTTGTTGGTGTGGAAAGAAACTAACATGGTACAATCAAATTATATTTATCAAATTGCGAAAACCGTATTTACATAATAATAAATAATATTGTGAGGTCGAATTTTAACAACGTGAAATACGGTGTTATTGTGAAGCCTCGATTTTTATTCGAACATGTACTTGTCTCACGTATCGTCTTTGTACAATTTGACTATTCTACCGCGTCGCTTTGACGGGTAAATATTAATGATAAATATATTTTGTATTTAAATTCTTTTATTTATTACTTGTGATCGTAATCAATTATTAATTTTATTTCACATTTATGATCACTTGGTTGATCATCATTATTATTACTTGTGTATTTATTAGTCACGTTAGAATTTTAAGAGACTATTTATTTTAGGGATTTATAATTTATAGAATTAAGAATTCGATTTAGATTAAGTGATCATGAGACTTATAAGTGATCAAGGAAATCACTAATTATTTTGGAGATTGATATTTATTCATCTATTATCATCAATTTTGGGACAAAAAAAATATGTGGAATTGCCAAAATACCCTTAGGGGGACGGCATTGGTGTATTTTTTGGTGTAGAAATATCTCCCAACTCTTGTACATGTACACCTTGTGTATTCATCTTGTGTATTTTTACACCATTAATTCAAACCTACATCTTAAATTAATCCCACCATTTCAATCATCTAATTGGTCAAACAAGACCAATTTAAAAATTCCCCCCTAAGATTAGCATTTTGGCTAATTGTCCCTAATAAAGTTGCCTAAATATTACTTTCTTCCCTAATTCCCTCAATTATTACTCTAACTTATCATTTAATCAAAACAAAACAAAATTTTTATTCTTCCCATTTCATTTCACCAACACCAAATTTATTCTAAATCTTGTAATTCCTCTTACCTCTCTCTAAAAATCCTCGTACATCTCTCTACCTATTCTTCATCTTCTTCACTAACACTTAACCAAAACCGCAAGAATTCATCTCCCATTTCTTCAAAAATTCGAACCATATACACTACACAAGGTAAGAAATTTTCTTCTTCAATCTATTCTTATACCTTCTAGCTCACCTCTTTCACCTTCTAATTTAAGTTTGATTTTTGAATTTGAGATATACCTAGAAGACCTTTGAAGAATTTAAGAGACTAGTCATCTTGAAGAAAAATTGTGAAGAAGTTGGACTATAAGGTAAGAAATGGAATTTTTAGTACACTTTCTTCTTCTCTTCTATTTTCCAAATTTTGACACTCCATTTTCATTTTTGGAGTTTTAGGGCTGACCTTGGTGGTTGACATTAAGGGTGACCAAAACCTTATACTTGAAGCCATTACTAGTCACATTTTACTCACTACACAAGGTAAAGTGTAGTATTTCCAATTTTCTCACCATCTTCTTCTTTTCCCTAAATTTTTAACCACATTCTTATAACTCCTATATTTTTTGATATTCTTTGACTTAGGGGCTGACCTAAGTCACTCCTTCATCGAGAGAGATTTATCCCATTTTCACCAACAAACCGATCTTTAAGGTGGGTGGAAAAATTCTTTCAACTTCTAGGTGTTTTAAATTGAAAATATGCATGTAGTATTTTGTTATTGAGTACTTGAGATATATATTATGTATTGCATGCTATTTTCTGGTATCAAGTTGGAAAAATTCTCAAGTGTTGCTCAAAAATATTATTTATCGAAAAATAGGGCATACATGCACACTTTATTGTTATACTTGATGAAATTTTGTATGAGAAGGATATGTATGTGTATGACTCTTGAAATCTATGTTTTGAATGTTTTATAACCTGGACAAGTCGAGCATAATTGATTAAATTTCAATTTTTGGACTTAAAATGCAAAAATGGAAAGTTGGTGGACTTAATTGAAAGAAAATAAAACTTAAGGGACCCCTCTGTAATTTTTGATTTTTGGGACTGAACTCAGGTTCAAAAATTATGTTTTGACATTTCAATAAAGTTTTAAGAGTTTTTAGATAAATAAAATCAACCCTTAAAAGCCCAAGGACTAGATTGTAAATTTTGAGAAGTTTAAGGGCTATTTTGCAAATTTCGAAACTGAATAAGACCCTAATTTTAAAATTTGAAATTTTAACTCTTAAGGGACTGGAAATAACATATTTTAAGTGTATTCCAAAAATCCAAGTGTTTAGAGCTTGGAAAGTAATTTTATAAAAATTGAGGGACCAAATTGTAAAAGATTAAACTTGAGGACCAAAATACAATTTCCAGGACTTATGCAGTCCATGCACCTGGAAATACTAATTTAGCTATAACATAATTATATCTTGGACCCAAGGTTCAAATTTCATAACAATTGGACCCCTAAAAGCCTTAAAGGCAATTATTTCAAAATGGGATAAAAATGAGATTTTTAAAAGTTAAGAGACCTAAACTTATTTCTTTTTAAAACTGTTTTTGTCCCAATATCCCACTAACTATAGTGACATTTTCCAACTGGAATCACATTAAAAGCCCTTTCGGTTTGTGAGTTCCAAGTTTTTTAAACTTAGAGCACAAAATGGCAATTTTAACAAATTTGGGGCCAATATGAGAATTTTATAAAAACTCGACCTCAAAACTTCAAAAACCTGAATCTCTGAACAATTTGGAGAATTTAGGAACTGACCTCATAATTTTCAAGGTCGGGATATTTATTTATTCAATTTTTAACCCCAAAAGTATTGTTTTTTTTTTTTTTTTACAAAACGGGGCTAAACTGTAAATTTTCTTTTTATCAAGGACATAACTCAAATTATTTTCCTTTTACTAAAACTGCCATGGACCCTCTGACTTCAATTCTTAATTAAAATATTTTATTTTCTCAAAAACCCCTTGACTTATCGGATCGCCTTGACCGATTAATACCCGATCGCGGGGCGACTTCCTCGTCTAGCGATTTGAATCCATAACGGGAATTATGTTCCACCTAATCTTTCAAGATATCGAAGATTGCTTATCCTCCCGATAATCATCTTCATCCAAATAACTCCACCAACACCATAATTGCCACTCGTAATTTTTTAAAAAAAAAAATTTCCTGAACTGCTTCCCTGAATCAATAATATTCGACTGCCTGGTTGGCTACCTGAACGTGTATTTAATTTACTGCCTGAGTCAACTTGGTGTGTCGAGCTCATAGTCGGAATGGATACGTCGGGGATGGGAAGGCAGCTCATTTGCTATTCCACTCTTCCGGCCCCATCGTCCTAATCCCGCAATCGAGGGACGGAGTTTGTCCAAGGGAAGCAGGTCGTAGTACTTGAGGTGTAATCATGATTATGACAGATCCGAGCCTTGCTAGCTCACATCGTGGATTTTGTTTTTGCCCTGCGAGCGATAAGGTGTGGTCTTGGACCATCTTACTCGGGGAGTTACAAGGAAGAACGAAGAAATCGGTGTCGATCCACACGATTTTGGAGTTAATCGGACCGTTTGGTTGGCGTTACAAACCGTATGCAATCGCTACTTGTATTGCATAGGTTGGCGCTACAAATCCGTGCAATATGACTACTTGTCTTGAATAGGATTGGCGTTACAAATCCATACGCAATCCTCATGTAACCTGCTTGAATCATCGTACTTGTGTGACCACGAACTATTTCTTAAACTGTATAAATATATTACTTAATATATATTTTTCACGACGCTTGTGGACTGTGTGTGAATTCATGCATCATTTCTCACGCGTTTTCATACAACTAAATTTCTCGCATTAACTATATATATCGCCACACTTGCACACTATCACCCCATCCACCGAGATTTCTATCTCACCCCTCATGTTTTCTAACCTTAGAAGATGACTTTGTCGAAGAAGTCGAACCGCCTTGGATTGAACTCTCGAGCTCCGCCGTTGAACTCATTTCCTATCGTTATCTATGTTCTTTGGACTATTTTCTTATATTTTTTCGATGTGGGACTCTTTTATTTCCTTTGAAATTACGGAATTTGTAATTGAAGGGCGTAGGACCCATTTGACACTTAAGTCGTGATATGATGTGTACTTTATTCCTAGTTCTGGACTGTAAGCTATTAAGTTGTTGGGATGTAATTGTAATCTTGTTGTACTTGTAGTTTTTTCGCTGCTTTAGACCTTGTTTCACTTGGGATTGTGGCGTCATTTTCTAGAATGTTGGGTTTATTTCTGTTTAAGTGATTGATCGCCGTCGCGTCGCGTTTGGGGCGTGACAGTTATGTAGTGATTATTTATTCGGCTATGTATCACAAACACATTATTAATGAACCGCGATCCGACTTTTATTTCTTTCAACGTCAATTACGCATTTCGCATTTTTGAGCTTAGCAACTTTATATTATCCTCTAGTATTGTTACTTGATCGATTAACTACGACTTTAGAAATATTGGACCATCAATAAATTAGGACCAAATATTTCACCTTATTCTATAATACATTCCCAACCAACTCCCTATTTATTTATTCATTTATTTTTCTTGAAATACACTTTTTTTTATTTCACATACTTAATTTTAACTTCTAAATAATTATTTAAGAATAGTTATACATTTTATTTTCTTAAAATGCTATAAAAGAAAAGAAAACAAATAGTATACCATCCTATGTCTTATTTTCAAAAATGGGAAAATTAACTCAATTTTTCTATTATTTTTTTTTGTCATTTTAGTATCTCCCAACAAGATATATTATGGGACAAAAAAAATGACATATTTCTTCCCCAAAAAAAAAAAAAAAAATCGGTCATAAAGAGAAAAGTGGGAGGTTATTTTATTTATTTTTTAAAGCCTACAATTTAAAAATATATCCTACAAATCCCACTACCCCTTTAATTAATAAAACAAATTTTTAATTCCCCTAAAACCAATAGCCGGTCATAGCTATTAATTAGGGGAATCAACCATTTTTTTGTTTTCTTATTCTCCCAATATTTTTACACAATATAAAAAATATATATATCAACTATACATACTAAAAGAAAAAACAATCTGCCACATGTCGTCACCTAATCAATTTGGTACACTGCTAACACCTTAGTCTTTCAAATCCACGTGTCACCTTCATAATTAGTCACATGTCAAACCATGTCACCACCTTAGTTTTCCAATTATAAATTCATTTACTGTCAATTTATTATCAACTTATTAATTAAATTTTCTATTTCCGTTTATAACTATTGACTAAATTCATTTTCCTTATAACATTTTAATTAATTTACTATTGACTCAATTGATTTATCAATATTTAATCCAATCAAATATCAATATATTACTTACATTTCTGTATTTATCTAATCCTTAAGTTTTAACACATGTATACTTGACCAAAGACTTATGGAAAAACACCATGATCAGTAATGAGAAAGAGGCTACACTTAAATGACAAATCTATGTTTGTATATCCAATCAAATAATTAATCGGCAAAATTGTATTGACTTAATTCATTTTGTCATTACGTTTTAATTAATTTCCGTATATAACTATCGACTCAATTGATTTTATCAATATTTAATCCAATCAAATATCAATATATTAATTATATTTTTTATATAACTATTGATTCAATTTATTTTTCTTAAAATATATTAATTATTTTTCGTGTACAACTATTGACTCAATAGATTTTATTAATATCAACCTTATATACTTAAAGAGAAAATAAAGTTGACACATGTCATTACTCCATTAATTTTGACATATATCAACTCATTATTCTCTCAATTCCACATGTCTACTTATCCATGTGGTATTGCTATCTACAAAATAAAGGTGAATTGATAATATATTTTTAATTTTTTAATTTAAAAGCTTACAAATTTAAAAGATAATAACAATTTTATGAGATAAGAAGTAATCTTACTATCAAGAATTTATCTACGCTATTATTTTAAAATTATTAAATTTCAAAAATATATTTTGTTTATATGCACCTTTAATTTCGGATTTATGATAAGTCCAATGTATATTTCAAATTACTCTTATTAATTCGATTTGGCCCACTAACCAATTATATTCACAATTAAATAAATAATTCAATTTAAATTATAATCAAATTAAATAAGCTAATCATATATATAAATAAACTCATCCCAAACAATTAAAATTAAAATAAACTAATTTATTCAATTATCGATCGAGGCCAGATAGTGATTATACTATAGGATCCTATCAAATTATCTTTAATTTTATCAACAAATTTGATAAACACATCAAGGAATATAACAACTAATAGAAATTGGCGTTTGACATTTAAAAATATTATCTTTCAAAAATATATTTGGTTTATATGCACATTTTAATTTTTGATTTTTGCTACTATGATATTCAAATCTCAACTCTAAAAGATAAAATATAAATACCAAAATGAAGAAATTTCTCGCAATATCAACTCTAAAAGATAAATTATAATCCCAAATATAAAGAATTTTTTCACAATCTCACGATCAACTTTATGTGGCCATATCGAGAGTTAAGAACATACAGGATTTGAAAACACAACAAAGATGGCACACTTGGAAATACAACAAATAGTGTAGTTAACAAAGAAGTTTTTTAATCAAGTGAACTATTTGTTTGATACTCTTCTAATTTTTAATTTCTTTTTTAATATTTCTAATTAGTATTTTGGATCTCCTATAATTATTATAAATAAATTTGTGACACTAAAATTTTAATTTTGGACAAATCCGTGTAATACGAGTGTTGTTCTAGTATATATATATATATAATCATTCCTCACCATCTTTCGGCTAACAACTAAATAATGGGAAATCAATTCTTCTTTTCATACCACTTACCCAAAAGTCCTCCTCCCATTAATTGGTTCCATTAATTAAACCACCAAAAGAAAATAATACTAAACCTACACCACCCCATTTCTTTCGCCATCTTGTAGAATTAGGAGAGAAAAAATTCATCTTTCATCCTACAACACTTAAACCTTCCCTCATCTTCACTCTTGTGCAAGAACACACAAAACACACTTCCAAAAATACACTAAGGGACGAAATTTTCTAAGTAAGGTGGTAAATTTTTTCTTCCATTTCCATTTTTTCTCCTTGAAACTTCAAACATATACCTCCAAATTCTAATTTGATGAATCCTTCTTGTTGAGGTACTCCTAGAGGAAATTTTTGAAGAATTAAGAGTCTTAGACTTGACTACAAGCTTGAAGAGGAAATTCAAGACTACACATTTTAAGGTGAGAAATTATAGTTTTAGTAATTTCCTCTTAACAACATGAAAAATTAATTTTTGACTCAAGGATATGAAATTGTGGACTTAGGGGCTGACCTAAGGAGATAAGAATTGAAATTTAGAGCTTGAAGAAGAAGGTCCAATTTGGAGACTACTATCATCACTACATGAAGCTTGAAAGGTGGGTGGAAAAATTCTTTCAACTTCTAGGTGTTTTATTTAAAAATGCATGTAGTATTTTGATTTTGAGCACTTGAGATATATATTATGTATTGCATGCTATTTTCTTGTATCAAGTTGGAAAAATTTCTCAAGTGTTGCTCAAAAATGCGATTTATTGAAAATAGGGCATACATGTACATTTTATTGTTATACTTGATGAAATTTTGTATGAGAAGGATATGAATGTGTATGACTCTTGAAATCTATATTTTGAATGATTTATAACCTGGACAAGTCGAGCATAATTGATTAAATTTCAACTTTTGGACTTAAAATGCAAAAATAGAAAGTTGGTGGACTTAATTGTAAGAAAATAAAACATAAGGGACCCCTCTGTAATTTTCAATTTTGGGACTGAAGTCAGGTTCAAAAATTATGCTTTGACATTTTAATAAAGTTTTAAGAGTTTTTAGATAAATAAAATCAACCCTTAAAAGCCCAAGGACTAGATTGTAAAATTTTAGAAGTTTAAGGGCTATTTTGCAATTTTCGAAACTGTACCAGACCCTAATTTTAAAATTTGAAATTTTAACTCTTAAGGGACTGGAAATAATATATTTTAACTGTATTCCAAAAATCCAAGTGTTTAGAGCTTGGAAAGTAATTTTATAAAACTTGAGGGACCAAATTGTAAAAGATTAAAATTTAGGACCAAAATGAAATTTCCAGGACTTATGCAGTCCACGCACCTGGAAATACTAATTTAACTATAACATAATGTTATTTTGGACCCAAGGTTCAAATTTCATAACAATCGGACCCCTAAAAGCCTTAAAGGCAATTATTTCAAAATGGGACAAAAGTGAGATTTTCAAAAGTTAAGGGGCCTATATTTATTTATTTTTAAAACTGTTTTTTTCACAATATCCCACTGACCTTAGTGACATTTTCCAACTGGAATCACATTAAAATCCCTTCCGGGTTGTGAGTTCCAATTATTTTAAACTTGGGGACCAAAATAACAATTTTAACAAATTTGGGGCTAATGTGAGAATTTTATAAAACCTCGACCTCAAAACTTTAAAAACTTGAATCTCTGAACAATTTAGATAATTTAGGAACTGACCTCATAATTTTTCAAGGTCGGGACATTTATTTATTAATTTTTAACCCCAAAAGAATTGGTTTTTACAAAACGGGGCTAATTGTAAATTTTCTTTTTACAAGGACCTAACTCGAATTATTTTTATTTTAATGAAACAGCCCTGGACCCTCTGAATTTAATTATTGATTAAAATATTTTATTTTCTCAAAAATCCCCTGACTTATCGGATCGTCTTGACCGATTAATACGCGATCGTGGAGCGACTTCCTCGTCTTGCGAATTCGAATCTATAACGGGACTTATGTTCCACCTAATCTTTCAAGATATCGGAGATTACTTATCCTCCCGATAATTATCTTCATCCAAATAACTCCACCAACGCCATGATTGCCTTGCGCAAATTTTCGAAAACTTTCCTAAAATGCTTCCCTGAATCAATAATACTCGACTGCCTGGTTGACTACCTGAACGTGTACTTACTTTCCTGTCTGAGTCAACTTGGTGTGTCGAGCTCACAGTCGGAATGGATACGTCGGGAATGGAACTGGGCAGCTCGGCCGCTATTCCACTCTCTGGCCTCATCGTCCTAATCCCGCAACTGTGTGACGGAGTTTGTCCAAGGGAAGCGGGTCGTAGTACTTGAGGTATAACCATGATTATGACGAATCCGAGCCTTGCTAGCTCCAACGTGGATTTTGTCTTTGCCTATGGAGCGATAAGGTGACAGGTCTTGGACCATCATGAACGGGGAGTTACAAGGAAGAACGAAGGAATCGCTGTCTAATCCACACGATTCCGGAGTTAATCGGAACGTTTGGTTGGCGCTACACATTAGTACGCAACCGCTACTTGTAATGCATGGGTTGACGCTACATATCAGTACGCAACCACTAATTGTCTTGCATGGGATTGGCGCTACACATCAGTACGCAATCCTCCTGTCTTGCTTGAATCATCGTGCCTGTGTGACCACGAACTATTTCTTAAACTGTATAAATATATTACTTAATATATATTTATCACGATGCTTGTGGGCTATGTGTGAAATCATGCATCATACCTCACGTGTTTTCATACAACCGTTTTCTCGCGTTAACTATATATATCGCCACACTTGCACACGATCACCCCATCCACTGAGATTTATGTCTCACTCCCTCCTGTTTTCTAACCTTTAGATGAAGAGTACGTTGAAGACGTCGAACCTACCACAGATTGAATCCCTACCATTGATGTGGAGAGACATCTCTTTTACTTTTATTGTTGAATGGACTTCTTCATTTTAATTCTGTTTGGACTGTAAGTTAAATTCGGATAATCTATTGGGTTGTATTCGGATACCGTTGGACCTTAAGATGTAATTTGTACTTGTGTTTATTTTAATTCCGCTGCATTAGACTCTTTTCACTTGAAGTTTCGTATCATGGGTTTAGACTGTTGATTTATTTTCTGTTTAAGTGATTGATCGTTGTCGCGTCACGTTTGGGGCGTGACAAATATAATTAAGTCAATTAATTTATGTCATTATAGGTTTCTCAAAGAAGGTAACACAATACTCCAAGTTATAAAAATAACTCAAATAAGATGTAATATTATATAGGATGTGGGAACCCCCAGCCCAATGATCTTTCATAATTGTTAATGTGACAAATCTCCCTAGATTTTATTAATAATAATAATTTATTTTTCAATTTTATTCCTATTAAATAAGATTATAATATACTAACTTATACTTTTCTGCTTTTGAAAACATACATATTTTTACTCGATGATATATGTTCCCCCCCCCAAGAATCTTCACACATAAGTATATTGTCAATTGTTTTCCAATCTATCCCGAGTACTTCATGAGTTATCATTATTATTAACAATTACTCCATCCGTCCCAATTATATAGTTCAGTTTGACTTTTCACACATATTAAGAAAAATATTGAAAATTACAAATTTGCAAAATATTTACTTGATTTGCCGTATTTAATGAATAGTATAAATTATAAATATATATTAAATAAGGTTAATGGGTTATAACAGTAAAAGATTGGAAAAAGTACTATTAAATATTAAAAAGTGGATTATAGTTTAGGACATCCCAAATGTCCTATTAGGAATTTTCCAAATTTATATTAAAAAGTACTATTAAATTGGACAATACACTAGGGCTTTTGACACAATTGTCCCACTTTTCGGAGACAAAGACAACTTTTTACGCTTCCCGATACTTTTTTGGACAATTTTACGCTCTCGTCCTTTCTTTACACAAATTTACATTCCATAAAAATTTTTGGACTTTTTTTAGTTGTTGTTTCAAGATTGTTTCGAACATGTTTCTTCCAATAAAATTTTAGTGAAAAAATAAATTTTGCCCCCGTTAAATAATCCATTTATACTCGAAATCTTATAAAAAAATCAAGAAATATACACATAAAACAACACATATTAAAACCAAACATATTAAAAATATTATAGAAACAACATAAATAAAAAACACAATTCAATTTTTGATCCAATGCATGAAAACATAAAAAACATAGAAATAACTAAGAAACGATATAGAAACAAACCAGAAATAATATAGAAAACACCATATGAGCAAAAAGAGTTAAAAATAGATAAAATTTGTATTTAATCGTCGAAAACTACGTGGAAACAACAAAGAAACACCAGAACAATATTAAAAACGGCATGGAAACAACACAGAAATAACGTAAAAAATATTAAAAACACCACATAAATAAAAACAGTTTAAAATAGATAAAAATGTATTTACACATTGAACAAGACATGGAAAAAATAAAAATATTATTAGAACAACATTAAAAATATTATAGAACAACACAAAAACAATAGAAACAATGTACAAAATAATACATGAAACAAAAACATCATAAAAAATAGGTAAAAGTTGTTTTGATTCTTTTGAAATATCGAAACAACAAAGAAACAAATTTAAACAATATCGAAACAACATATATAACATATAAAGCAATACATGAACAAAAAACGAAAAAAAAAAAACGTAAAAGTAATCAAAAAAATATGCGGGGAGTGTAAAAAGGAAAAAAATAAGTACAAAAGCGATAGGAGCGTATTTTATGGTATGTTTACCGAAAGAGGATATTTTATGTAATTTCCCTATAAAGTTATGTCTTTAACTCGAATTAACATTTTGGTTTAATTTGTTTAACAAGTTTTGGGATCGTGATCTATTAATCATAGCACAAGTTTTCTATATCCGTGTGTAAGAGAAAATTCGTAAAAATTAATCAATTAAGTTTAACCCATAACCACACAAATTACCACTAGTTGATGAGCTCATATCTAAGAAATACATAGGGATGGTGAAATCTCCGTGGAGAACCACTCCCATTGGTACTCGAATAAATTGGAACGGGAAATCCCTGATTAATTCAGGGATGGGAGCGAGGATGGAAATTTCCCGCTTTTCTGAAACTGGGGATGCGACAAGGATATATCCTCCGTCCCATCCCCATCCTCGATTAGATGAAATGGGAATTCTCTATCCCCGTCCCCTGTTCACCGATATATATATATATATATATATATATATATATATATAGGATATGAATGAAACAGTGCCCTCGTTTACTTGGGGTGAGTCCAAGGGACACATCATAACCATAGATCAACAATTTTAGGTGATCCAGATTTTTAGGGTTTTTTTATGTTTATTTTTTTGTTTCAACAATTAAAAAGGGTAGGGTGGTAATTTGGCACTTTAGAATCAATTACTAAGATTTCATTCTCTCTTTCACGCGATTTCACCCACTCTTCACGCATATTCTCTCTCCAGCGTTTCAGTTTCAAAAAAATTTCTTTGTTGCTTATGTAGTATAGGGTTGTTGCTTATGACTTGTTTATGTAGTTAATGTATCTGTGATGCATGTGTAGTGTATATTCGTTGCTTATGTAGTATAGGCTTATCGCTTATGTAGTATGAGTTTGTTGCTTATGACTTGTTTATGTAGTTAATGTATTCGTGGTGCATACGTAGTGTATATTCATTGCTTATGTAATATATACTTGTTGCTTATGTAGTATGAGTTTGTTGCTTATGACTTGCTTATGTATTTAATGTATCCGTGGTGCATACGTGGTGTATATTCGTTGCTTATGTAGTATATGCTTGTTGCTTATGTAATATGGGTTTTATTGGTATGACTTGCTTATGTAGTTAATGTATTCTTGGTGCATACGTAGAGTATATTTGTTGCTTATGTAGTATGGATTTGTTGCTTATGATCACTTGTTTATGTAGTTAATAGTATATAAAAACACCATGACACATCTACACAAACAACAAATTACATCTTCATAAGCAAACTTCGAACTGAAGTCAAGCTCTAGCAACTATGACAAATTGTCTGCAACTTTTTTCACACAATAGTGCGTTGAAGAAGAAGAAAGATGAATGATTTCTCACAGTAGTGAGTTGAAGAAGAAGGAGGATGATTGTTCGCATTGAATTGCTACGAGATCTGGAAGGATTGTGCGTGTTCTATACAAGTGAGGGTGACTAGTTCTTGTTTCTATCATGAACATCGTTCGAAGAAAGAAGATGAGATTTGTTCACATTGAATTTGATGTGAGATTTGAATAGTGTGATCATAATGTGAAACGAGAATCCCATGAATATTGGGTAATTTTGTAGGATGACTAATTTACCCCTTTCTCTAATTACCAACATTTAATCAATTTTTAGCTTTAAAATCACAACCATTGGAAAATCTAGATATGTGCCTAGGATTGGTCCCTATGGACTTACCCTATGAGGTAGTCTCATATAACTCTCTCCCTATATATATATATATATACACACACATATTATTAATATTAATTATGTTTATAATCTTTTATTTTATTAAATCTTAAAATTAAACCCGAAAATTGTGTGTTTTATATTGTAGTAACTTTTTATTTTTAAGATTACAAGACTTTGTATTTAGAATATTGTTATATTTAACTCAATTTGTTAAAGTATTTTATAATGTAGAGTTATTATAAGATTAGTGATTCATGATATTTTTATCTATTTTAATTAGGGATAATTACAAAAAAAAAAAAAAAGAAAAAAATCACCTAAGGTTTGGCTAGTTACAAGAAAATCCAAAGATTTTTAAAAATTACAAAAAAATCCTCGATATTTGATTCCGTCTTACATTTTCCTCTTTATAAGCAAAAAAATACATTTTAAAACCCCTGTTATTTATAAGCAAATTTTCACTAGTTGAAGAGGCCATTGTTTATGGGTTCAGTGGTGAAAGTTTAATATATATGACAAAATTCAGCTAAACTTTGTGATGGGCAAGACCCAATTAATAAGGGCCCCAATAACAGTAATGCCAATTTCAAGCCTATTACAGTATATTTCTACTTTATTGGGCCTAAGTCCTAACAGGCTTAAATTGGAGTATACACCGCCGGACACTTGATAACAATTAACAATCCTCTTAAATTGGTTGCTGTAGGTTAATAGACTTGGGCTGTTGGGCAGTGTTCTAAATTTATATGTAGCTTAATGAACACATTGATCCATCATTCATCATGTTGGACACGAGAATTTTTAATTCAAAAATAAAGAAAAATAAATTTCTTTCCCCAAGGAACATGTAATACCCTAATGTTTTCCACGAAGAATATTAAGAAAGATCCCAACAGTTGTATAAAGAAAAAAATCTACTCTCTTGTGTACAATTTTCCAAAATTTACATATAGTTTAGAATTTTTGGTGGAGTTTATTAGTTTTTTCAAAACGGAACTACGGACGGTAATTCCGACACGATACGATAACCTGGCCCGGTTGAAGTTGGTGAGAGAAATTCGAACTCAAACACAAAAGATTCGAACCCGACCAACACGAATTTCGCATGATGTTACTGTTCGTCTTAAAACATAGTTATATTATATTTTACTTATTTTTTTATATATTTTGAACATGACCTGAAACTGACCCGAAGTTGAACACAAACACGATTTGTTGGCCCGAATTGCCGCACCTAAACAGAACCCAATAAACTTTCTAAAAGTGTTTTTTTAGGTTTATTGAAAGAGTTTAAAAGATCCAAATTAAATAAAGTACATTTTTGGGCTTGGGCATCACCAGTGGTAAAAACTACAAACCTACTTTTTTGTGGATCTCACATTGCCACATCACTGCCAAATCAAAAGCAAAAAACCTCACTCTATTCTCCACACCACAATCAAAAAACCTCCTACAACTTTTTTATAGACCCCACAGTTCCATTACATTTGTTACAACTCCTCTCACAATAATTTTTTTTTTTCCAAAAAACCTGGTTTGTAGTTACAAACCAGGTTTGTATTTTAAAACCTCAAACCTCATCACCACAATGGTGTGAGGTTTTTTGCATAGATTTTTTTTCCTAAAAACCTCCCCAAAAAACCTCTCATTGGTGATGCTCTAAGCTAGCTCCTGAAAAGTAAGCGCAACTTTATTTTTATTTTTTTAAATAAAATATTAGTTTATAAATTAACAAGTTTTTTTATGAAATTACCGTTGCTAACTTTTGAAAACAATTATCCAAAAATTTTATCACTTCATTTTAAAATAAATCTAAAATCTCATAAACTTAAATAACAAATAAAAAAAAAGAAAAATAAAAAAACTCATAAGCAAACACCATCTTAAAGCTATTTTCAGATAAAGACCTCAACTCATGCAAATCAAAACTTAAAACAGATATTGACATGACCCAATTAAAAATTTAAATTATTATAACTCAAATCAATTTGGTCACACCTAAAAATTCAATTATTAACAACAGACGATGATTGAGATTTGGAAACAACGATAACGTAATGTCGGAGGAAAATTTAATCAATATCCATCATTATCATTAATCTTTCCAGGTGTGCACAAATTATGGGCCCCCGACCTGCTTAAGAAAATAAAGAAAAATATATTTTCATCTACCCTTAGATCTAAGAAGAAACAAACTGCCAGCTGTCCTCTTGGTAGGATTTACACAATTCGTGTTGATGAGGTCAAAATTGGTTTGATTGTATATTTGAATCAATGTAAATGATCGAAAATTGACTTCTTTTCATTAAGAAATAACTGATAAATTTAGATGTTGTATGTAATATGAATAAACATTTAGGGATTTGTGGAGATATTCTTCATATTCAAGTCGTGATAAAGCTAGAGAGAATGATAGAAAAAGCGAGTTATCTTCAAATAGAGAGTGTCGGTGGTATTTATACTCAAATCGGACATAGTTTATGTAGTGCGGCTCATTACCTTTCTGCACTTACAAACCATGATTTATCACATCTTACCCAAATTTGACTCAAGAATGATAGTGTATATACATAGTTAATATTTAAGCACATGTAAAGCACACATGATTTTCTATTTCAAATTGTATCATGAATACACACTTGGCGTGTACTTAAGATAACTGGATTACAAAATGAAATATTGTTTGAAATAAAGGATATAGCTGCGTGTAAAAATAACACACTCAAATCTAATTTATGATATGTTTTAACTCGGGCCATTGATATTTAACTTTCATGTCTCCGACTCCATTGATTTATTTTTTTGTAACAGGAGACCCACACCCACTATCATTTGAGTGTTCATTGGATAATCCTCGATTTTGATGCAATAAGTGAAAATCATGTTGATTTCTCGCTTTGACTCAATGATGTCCTTTATAGTGGGGATGCACATAACTACTATCTTTTACAAGTGCACACCGAGAAATTTCGAACTCGACTCAATAACTTACAAACCACCTTCAAGTGTGTATTGGGTAAAACCCCAACTTTACAAAATAATCAGCAAACCACGCTAGTCAGATAACCACACTAAGCAAGTTGTGTGCAACAAGCTTGACCAAGCGGTGCAAAAATCTTTCGGCCTTAAAACCTTACCCTACACCACTAAATCACCCCAACGAAGGACTTGACTCCATTGATTCTTTTTTAGATAATATTATTATTAAGGATCATTCAAAGAGTTTAATGACCTTTATTAATCCTAGAGGTTTCTAATGTTCAGGTTGATGGTGGTCGTTGGGCTAACGAGAAATATTATGGGGTTGGGCAGACCGAAATTTTATCGGTTCGTCATTTTGAAAACCCAATTTAGTCATATTATAAAAATACAAGTAAAATGTACTAGCTGATGTGGGCCGATTGAGTTGTCTTTGTCTTTTGGGCTTATAAAATTGCGAAATTTCAATCTAACTTTATTATTCGACTTACCCATTTTTCACCTCTAATTATTCGTATATGCATTTGGATAATTGAATCATTATGACCGAGGAGTTCCACAGTAGCATGGAGAGATCTTTCCAAATTGATTATTTTAATTGAATCACATCCCAAAACGGAAAAAAGATTAAAAAGTTATATATTGCATAACGTGAACATAAAACCACATTAAATAAAATAAAGCAAAAACAAAACGAACACGTCGGTCTTAACCTGCGCCCCACGAGCACGTTAGCCAGACGCCTCTAGAACGGCCATGAGCCTTGCGCCGAATCTTCTCGAAGACCACTCCCCTTCCAGCTTATAAAACAAACACCCGCCTGAACCAAACCCAAAAAATCTGTCGATTCAAAATTATAAAAAAAAAAAAATACATTCCCACCCAAAACCAGATAACACAACCCGCCTCAATTCTCGAATAACAAAAAACACACACAGTAGAAGGTGAGAGTATGTGTTTTTTGGGGTGCGATGAGGAGGAGACGGAGATTGGGCGGCAGCAGGCTCCGGGTTCGTGCCCCTACTGCGGCGGAAAAGTTCACGCAGTGGACGTGAGCAGCCAATGGAGTTTTTGCTTTCTCCCAATTTGCCTCAGATTCAAGCGTAAATACTTCTGCTCACTCTGTTCCAGGCGTTTGATTTTGTATGATTCATAGCGATGTATAAACTAATTTTGATTGTAATCGAAACAGTTTAATCATTTTTGTTTATTTTTTTTCGATTTTTTCGATTTGATTGTAAAGGCAGCCATCTTATAATGACGGAGATGGATTTCGTGATGTTTCTGTAATTTTGCATCTCAATTCTGTTTCGTTCCTTCATGGGTATTACTGTACAGTGTATGACAGTACGTACGTATAGTGTATATCTGTATGTATACTTTTAGATCCATTGATTTAAATATAAGAAAGGCATTTATTCTTTAATTTTATCATTTTTTAAAAAAAATAATTTTACCATATTTTTCATTTCTATTTTATCTACTCATTCTATATCGGGATATCTTCTTGATTTTATTGTACTTAATTAGTGCAATAACTGATCATAGCTTGTTTTTGATTTTGCAATCATTTATCTTGTTAAATGAATAAGAGGAAGTCTTAAGTGAGGATGGATCTTAATCACATGCAATAATATGGATTATTTTTATGAGTATTGTTAGGAATTTTAATTTCTCCGATTTTTTATTTTTATAAAATATGTTTTAGAGTTTTGCCTTTCTAGACTTGTTTCCAAAATTAGAGTTTTAATGAATATGAGAAAGATTTATTGTGTATTTATCTAGTTTGGAATTTGATAAAGTTTGGTTTCCTACTCACAAGAGGATTCAAAGATCTAGATTTATTAGAGCATCACCAATGGAGCTTTTTTGGAGAGCTTTTGGGTTAAAAAGCTATGGAAAAACCTCATCCCATTGTGAGGGGAGGTTTGAGCTTTTACAAAAACTTGGGTTTGTAGGTAAGAACCCAGGTTTTTTCAATATAATAATTATAAAAAAACAAAAGCTTATGCAGTGACCCCACATTATCAGACATCATCTCTCTTTTATTGGTGGTCCATATTTGGTCAATTTTTTCCTCCTCTTTTTTTTTTGTTTCTTCTTGGTTTGTAGGCTGTAGCCGTTAGTTGCTTTGTTTTCTTTTTTTTTTTTTTTATTTATCTTCAAAAAATTATTTAACATATATAAATATAATATTTATCTAAAAAAATTGCAATTAGACGAACAAAGTCCACACTAATGTATATTAAATAATGAATATTAAACTTAAACATAAATAATATTTTTTTTTTTTTGCACAGTAATAATATTAATTTTGTTTTTATATAATTTTAAATACAATAATCTATATAAACATATAGATATTAAATAATAAAAATATACAAATTTATGGTGGGACCTATTCAAATGTTGTTGGAGATTTTTTTAATGAGATGTAATTGAGTGTAGGGCCTATAAAAAAGTTGTTGGGAGGTTTTTTGATTGTGGAGAAAAGAGTGAGGTTTTTTGCTTTTGATGTGGCAGTGATGTGGCAGCGTAGGATCCACAAAAAAGCGGGTTTGTGGTATTTACCACTTTGGTGATGTTAGGACTCTTTATAGATATTATCTTATTTCCTAACTTATAGAATCCTACTTCTTCTATATTTGTGTTTTCCTGTTTTTTGTGCTTTGTAGGATTCTTGGACATCAGGACTCAACCTCTATATAAAGAAAGGAACGGCCATCGGTTTTCTTACCCCTTGAACCACGAAATTTACAGAGCAATACACGAGAGATACAATCAAGAGAGAAACAACAAGATTCTCGAAAGTGCAAAGAGTCAAGCGATCAGTGTTATTCGAAGTGCCTCGCAACATCAAGAATAACACTTTGTCCAGTTTCGAATCTTGTTGTGTTTTTCGTCCATATTAGTTTATCTTTGAGCGTACGAGAGTTCATACACTTGTTTTGTTGGACGAGTTGGTTTACAAAGCTACGGCCTACTCGATAGAGTTTGTTTTACTGCACTAGTTGATACATTGAGATTTGAGTTGTAATCCGTATATATTCAACTAGTGATTTCGTCATAATTGACATTTATTTATAACTTGTAGATAAATTTTACTTCGTGTGTTATTTTTCCTGCGCATGTTCTCAGAAAGTGTTACAACATCCGGTTTAACACTTTTTCCGACATTTTGAAAACGAACGTTTTGGGACCTCAAAACTTTCAATTGGCATCAAGAGCCGACACTGATCGCACTAAGTGTTGATCCTGCGTTTATTCAAGCAAATATAGAGGTTCAAGGTATTTCGATGTTGAAGTCTCCACCAGGCGACTTCAATTTTTTTTATGGAAGGTCAAATCGCGGCCATGCCCAAAATCACGTGTACTTCATGTTCGGTTATGACGAATCGGGGAGGACAATACCGAGATGATAACATATCCAACTATCTCCATGACTATCATTGAAAGGAAAAAATCGCCGCAAATCAATCCCGGGGTGTCTCTCGAGGTGTCGCCGGGATGTTCAAACACTTGACATGAACACTTTATCGACACTTCGATTTATTTTGCTTAAACTCTATTTCTCGTAGATGAAACATTATATACAGTCAAGAAAGATTCGGATGGTGAAGAACGAGAACATTGTAGAGGCCTACCAAGAGTTGTACCACGATTGGCGCAAACGTATTCAACAAATTAGATATCTCTCAAAGGAGAATGAAAGACTCACCAAGGAGAATGAGGAGCAGAAGAATTCTTTAACCCGTTTGGAAGTACTAGTGACGAGAAGGGATGAAGAATTGGAAAAGGTAAAATCTGAACTTGAAAAGTCCCTTGAAACTTTAAAAAAGCTGAATTCTGGTAAGGCAAAACTCGATGAAATTTTGTCTTTAGGATGTGAAAATAAAACTGGACTTGGGTATGAAACTCCCGTGTTTTTGAAGGCTAAAGAAAGTGGAGAATTTTCAAATCATAAAAAGCCGTTTTCACATAAGTCCAAGCCTAGAAAACGCCACTTTATTTGTCACTACTGTTTTGCTCCTGGACACATAAAACCTTTTTGTCGTAAACTGAAATCTGATCTTCTACACAAAAAGGTGTCACATCGATGTCATCGCAATGTCACACGAGTCCGCAACACTTCTAGTAACATGTCCGAAGAACACCTCACATTTTCCAAAATCATGCGGGTTCGAAAAAAATCGCAGAAATTGTAATGTTATTTACACATCCCCGAGGACTAACATTGCGGTACTTGGTACTTTGATAGTGGATGTTCACGTCATATGACGAGGTAATTTAGACTACTTGATGACTACGAGGTGTACAATGGTGGAAAGGTAAATTATGGAGGTGGAACTCATGGTAAGATTGTTGGTAAAGGTACTTTGAATATGGAAGGGCTTTCTAAGCTCCCAAATGTTTTACATGTTGAGAGGCTTATCGCAAATCTCATAAGCATAAGCCGATTATGTGATGACAATCTATATGTGAAGTTTGATAAAAATTCATGTGAAGTGTTTGATGATTCTAACTCATGTATTCTAGTAGGTATGAGATCGTTGACAATTGCTACCAGTTTGAAAGAGTTGAAGTGTGTCGTCGTGTGCAATTGGATGAAAGCGAACTTTGGCATAAAAATTAGGTCATGTGAACTTTAAAATGCTTGGTAAATTGATTAGATTTGATCTTGTAAAAGGGATGCCTAAACCGAACTTGAAAAAGTCTATTGTTTGTGGTTCATGTCAAAATGGTAAACAAAAAGGGTGTCACACAATGTGTTACAACATTTTAATACTACTCGATGTTTTGAACTTCTACATATGAATCTTATGGGTCCTAGCGAGGTTGAAAGCCTTGGTGGCAAAAGATATTCTTTTGTGTGTGTTGATGATTTCTCACGTTATTCATGGGTCTTAACATGCGTGAAAAAGTTGACACTTTTGAGTTTTTCAAGAAGTTCTATAAAAGGTGTGTAAGTTGTCTTTGCATGAACATCTCAGAATCAGTCGGATCATGGTAAGGAATTTGAGAATTATTCTTTTTCATCTTTCGTGATAGAAATAGGATATCTCATGAATTTTCCGCATCTAAAATCCCACAACACAATGGGGTGGCGAGAAATGAAAATTCGAACATTGCAAGAAATGGCAAAGGTGATGTTGAGTTCTAAAAATTTGACAAAACGCTTTTGGGCCGAGGCCTTAAACATTGCATATCACATCTCAAATAGAGTTTATTTGAGGATGGGTAGTACTATGACTCCTTATGAAATCTTTTTTGAAAGAAACCCAACCTTAAGTATTTTCATGTCTTTGGTTGTGTGTGTTATGTTTTGAATGATAGAGATCGCCTTGCTAAGTTTGATTCAAAAACTAATAAATGTCTATTCTTGGGCTATTCATCTGATAGTCAGGCATACAGGGTATATAATCTTCATACAAGGACCATGAAGGAATGTGTGAATGTTGTATTCGATGATCTTTCTAGTCTTGCAGGAAATATTGAACAAGACAATTTTGATTACTTGATGGAAATGTCATGGGCTCAACAATCGCAGTCTGTGCCAGAGGTTGTACCAAATGATACAACATCTGCAAGCACATCTTCGCAACCTGAATTGGCTATTAATATAGATGTCGTCGAAGATGTTGTCCCAGATGTCATAACATCTGCTAGCACATCTGGCTCTACAGCGAATGAAAATAATTTTGATCCTCATATTGAAGCAAACTTAGAAGGACTTGACTTAATAACCAATGAAAGACAAGATCCCCCAAGCAAAATTCAAAAGAATCATCAAATCTCTCAAGTCATAGGTGAGGTATCTGAAGACATAAGAACAAGAAGAAAAGAAATGGTAAATTATCGAGATATGGTAAGACTAGTTTGTTTGTCTTCTACTTGCATGATGGTAAGCAATTCTCGATGTGTTTCAAATTTTGAGTCCAAGAATGTGTTTGATGCTTTGGAAAATGATCTTTGGATTAATTATATGCATGAAAATTTTGATCGATTCACTAGAAAAGAAAAGGATTTTCTTTGTGATATTTTAACCATTTATTGTGATAACTCTAGTGCGATTGATATATCGAAAAATCCTGTTCAACATTCTCGCACTAAACACATTGACATTAGACACCACTTTATTCGAGATTTGGTTGAGAAAAATATTGTTCGCATTGAGTATATTAATCTGGAAATCGGTTAGCGAGGCATATTCACCAAAGCTTTAGATTTTGAGAGATTTTCAAATCTGCGAAAATCTCTTGGTCTGTGTGTTCTCTAAAATGTTCCACGAAATGTTATAGCATTGCACATATCTCCTGCTGTAACATTTGCACACACTGCATATTGTCTCTCCTCCCTTTTATTCTTTTTTCTTTTTTAGACATCCTGCATTATAGGAACATATTTGCATGTCTGGAACAGTCTGTTGTGATTTCAAACTAGTGGCTATTGGACTTCACTTGGAAAGCTGATGTGAGTTGATCTTTCCAAATGCGTATTTTATTCTTGTTATTTTCCAGTTGATGAAAAAATTGCAGATCATGGCTAGAGGCCTTTGAGGGAAACAGCTACCTACCCTCTGTGTGAAAGCTATTCCTTGTGACCAATTTTTACATATGTTTTAAAAGTGTTTAAAGAGGCATGATCAATGTGAAAAAGAGCTACCTTTGGACTAGTGTGAAAGCTACCCATTGGCTAAATCAATGTATGTTTCTCTCAAGAAAACTCGAAAATTCCTTATCTTTGGGTACTCGGATGGCAATTCATTGAATCTGTGAGTACAGGTGTCTTTCAAAATGTTGCAACATTTGAAACAACAACAGCTGTGACAGTCCATTTACACCTTGTGTGCAGTTTTTTTATTTTTGTCTAGGCATTTTTTTAGGTTGCATGCTTGGTGATTTTTGAATCTGATAGATTTTCGGTGATAATAGAAGATATGTGATATTTATTTTTCTCTCTCTAAAATCTTGTATTTCTTGGTATCCTATGAAAAGTGGAGTTGTGTGCATTATGGAGACTTGGGTGATTGATTGAAATCTTGCCATAGTTATCTATATCTTTGGTTAATTTTCTCCCAAATTATTAGGATTCTATCTCCATGTTGTTTGGAATCCTCATTTGGAAAATCTTTGACTTTTATTTGTCTTGATCACAATTTTTGATGCTCGTTTTTCAAAATTTTCAAAGATTTCTGATCCTTTATTCTCTTCATTATATTAAATGTGAATTGATCTTTTTAGTGTCCAAGTCGGGGAGTAGTACACGATTTGATTACCTATGTTTTCGGACAAAAAGGGGAGAAAAAGCTTGTGGATATTTTGGTGATGATGATGATTGTTTGAACATGTTAATTGATCTTGATTATAATACTTTCAATTTAGGGGAGTTTCGGATTTGAGTATGATATTAAGAATTGTGGTTGATTTTGCTCGATATCTATATCTTATTTTGGTTGTATTATTTTCTCGATTAACATGCGGGTGTTACGAGAAAATGTTATGACATTTTTAGTCACATTCGACTAACATTTGAAAGAGGATTTTTAATTTAGGGAGTTTTTCTTGTGATTTATTCTCAAGTTTTGAATTGATTGGTTTTGTCGAGAAAGGCAAAAAGGGGGAGATTGTTAGGAATTTTAATTCCTCCGATTTTTTATTTTTATAAAATATGTTTTAGAGTTTTGCCTTTCTAGACTTGTTTCCAAAATTAGAGTTTTAATGAATATGAGAAAGATTTATTGTGTATTTATCTAGTTTGGAATTTGATAAAGTTTGGTTTCCTACTCACAAGAGGATTCGAAGATCTAGATTTATTAGGACTCTTTATAGATATTATCTTATTTCCTAACTTATAGAATCCTACTTCTTCTATATTTGTGTTTTCCCTGTTTCCTTGTGCTTGTAGGATTCTTGGACATCAAGGACTCAACCTCTATATAAAGAAATGAACGGCCATCGCTTTTTCTTACCCCTTGAACCACGAAATTTGAGAGCAACACATGAGAGATACAATCAAGAGAGAAGCAACAAGATTCGAGTGCTCAAGAGTCAAGCGATCAGTGTTATTCGAAGTGTCGCAACATCAAGAATAACACTTTGTCGATTTCGAATCTTGTTGTGTTTTTCGTCCATATTAGTTTATCTTTGAGCGCACGAGAGTTCATACATTTGTTTTGTTGGATGAGTTGGTTTACAAAGCTACGATCTACTCGATAGGAGTTTGTTTTATAGACTAGTTGATACATTGAGATTTGAGTTGTAATCCGTATATATTCAACTAGTGATTTCGTCATAATTGACATTTCTACAAGTCAAGTTATTTATAACTTGTAGATAAATTTTACTTCGTGTGTTATTTTTCCCTTTGCATGTTCCGTAAAGTGTTACAACATCCGGTTTAACACTTTTTTTCGACATTTGTCAAACGAACGTTTTGGGACCTCAAAAACTTTCAAGTATGAATTTGGATCGAAATTCTATTAATATAAAGGACCGTCTCATTAATTTATATCCATAAGACCGTCTTACAAAATTTTGTGTATGAATAAATTTTATGACTTTTAATAAACGAATAGAGAGAACAATTCAATACATCGTTTAATTAATAGCTAGTGACAATGGAAGACCTATATATATGGGAAGGGGCCTGGCCCACCAAGGTGTTCATTTTTTTCAATTTCTAAGTATAAACTCTGGGATTAGTTCTATTCCATTCTTGTATTTTGATTTGGTAATTATTAATTTATGAGTTAGAAATTAACATGATGGTCAATGAAATTTTATCCAAGTACTCTTTAATTAGTATTACTCTATTTTGCTTTTTTATTTTTAATATAGATTATTGATTAGATATTGATATTGAAGTGAATTTAGATTAAACTTTTGGTTGGCCTACCCTATAATTTTTATTTTTATAGATGAATACACAAAAATATGCATTCTCATAAATTATTTGTTAGTATATGTTGAAAGCAAGTTGCACAAAATATAGTATATATTAACATATATATAATTTTTCTGACATGTTAGAGAGACATTTTAAAATTTAGTATATCAGGATTATGATAATGTATTTACGGATCCTTAGTGGTGAATATTGACATTATATTTGATGCAAATATATAATATATTTTGAATTGTAATATTTTATAAAATAAATATTTTATCTTTCCAATGTTGCGTTCTCCCAACCCCACGCAAGTGTCCAATCCCCAGTCCTGGGTTGGGAATAACTTCGTTTAGTTTTCGTTTATAAATATTGATCATGAACAAGCTTGTATAGTTATTTGTTTTGCATTGTTCATGAACAAGCTCGTTTAAGTATCGATTAATAGCTTGATTATGATTCAATTATAAATATAATAGTATAGTTTAATTTAAAATACTTAATTAAAGTATTGAAACATTTATTCCCTTTGTTAACAAACAAAGTAAATTTTGTTTGTTTGTTTATAGTTGGCTAGCAAAACTATTGATTGTTCACGAACATTTAGGAAGGCGAACTTGATCGAATATATTCACGAACATGTTTAGAAATAAATTCAAACATTGAATAATTTTATCAAGCCAAACACAAACAATTTTTTTAAAATATGAACCTGTGATAACCCATATTAATGATTTGATTTGAGGTTATTATATGAGTTATTTTAGGAGACTTAGGGTTAGTTATTTTACGTGCTAATTTAGGTTTAGGGATTAGAATTATTTCTAATAATTATAAGGTATAGGTAGTTTTCTACTTTTAATTCAAGTTTCACACACACACACACACACACACATATATACATATATATATATATATATATATATGTATTCACAATTCACAAGCTTTCTTTCAATAATTTTCACGAATACTTTAATTAATTAGTTTGATTTATTAAATCACATATTAATTATAATTTTATTTAACGTAGAAACGAAGGGGTCGAGGATTAGAACTTTTACTGTTTATTTTTCTACATCAAATATATGTGAGTATTAAAGTAGAGATTTTTATATTATTTGTCTTTGTTTAATTCATAATTAGACTTCATTGATTTCAATATATGTCAAGAGAAAATAAATTCATATAAGCTAGGGGCCATTAAAAGGGCTCGGGATCAAACACATCTTTGGGGTGAACACGCAATGTTATATGCAGTAACTGGTCAGTCAGAGGAAAAAGAGAAAATTAATGAATTTATTATTTTAATTATGTGAATGCTTTTCATGTAATATTTAATATTGATAGATATATCCCTCCGAGCGAGATGAAGCTCGCCCCTATTATTACCATGACTTTCGGGTTGAGAAATCCATCAAGGTAATGATATGATGTTGTGGATGGTGGAATAAATCTTGCTATATTTATATTTTAAATAATTATGATCCGACGAAATTTTGTATTTATGTCTTTAATTTTTTCCGATTTATGCTTGGGATAAATCTTTGGATATTTAATTTGGAAGATGTATTATTATTATTATTATTATTATTATTATTATTTTTTTGTTATTGTTATTATATTTTTTCTCAAGAATTAAAAATTCTAAATCAACTTTTTGATTATTATTGGGATAACTTTAATTTATAAGTTCGTGTTTTAATAATATTTTAGAGTACTTTAATTTCTTAAAATTGGGCGTTACACAAGTGGTATAGCGAGTTTTACGGTTCGTAGACTTGAAAACCAAAAATTTATTTTCAAACTTTAAAAGAAAATAGTCTAATAACATCCACCTCCATCATATCTCGCTTGATTTCTCAATGTTTGCAATTTATTATGTCATGTTATTCCATTTATTTATGAATTAACATTTTATATTTTCATGTTTTAGAAGTACATTTTATCAATTTTTGTCATCATTCTTTTTAAAATAAAAGCATTATTGTATTAAAGAATTCATGACAAGTACATTTGTTACCATATTTTATATTAAAGAAGTTTTATGATAAAATCGTATGGGCTTAATTACATGAACCTAGGTGACCAATACTTATTGATTTGGATTATTAGGAAGATGATTAGTTTGAGACTTTACGTTAACGGGAATGTGTGATTTAGGTTTAAAGAAATTACCAACAACTTTGAGGTGTTGGTCTTTGTGCGCATGCCAATATTTTGATGATACTTGGGAAGAAAAAAAAGGGAGGTCCAGGAAGAGGAACTTGAGAAAGATTCAAGTTTTAGAAAACATAGTGTCTTGTAAACTTTATGGATTGATTAATAGACCCATTATCATTCATAGAGATGAGGAGTGAGATATATTATCTATAGTTAGAGATGATTGACTAATCGCCATTAGCTTTATGTTAGTTCTCTAATTATTATTAGTTAACTTTTGGTTGTTGACTTTTATTGTTTTAAGCATGAACCCCGGTTATTCCAGAATTATTATTATTATCAATAAGGTTTTATTTTTTGTTAGGATTACACGTCTTGACTTGGAATATGAGAAACATATGAGAACTATTAAGACGGTAGATGCAAAAGGATAATCTCTTGATTTTAGTTGTACAATGAATTTGATTAAGTTTTTATTAACCCTGTAATACAAGGCTCAAGTCTAAGTTTGCTTTGATGAAGGCCTAGAAAGGATTTTACTACGTACAATCCAAGTTAAACAGACAAGTGATATAATTAGCCTCGTATATAATTTATGATAAGCTATTGCTATTGATTTTCATGTTTAATTATGAAGCTTGTCGCCTAAAGCTTATAATGATTTATGTGTTGGTGCGAATTAGATTGTTATTGTAAGTTGGTCGATTACTGTGTTATAGGCTTATTCCCAAATGAAGGTGATAAAGTTTACCCAGTTGTTGTTGAACTACAGATTATAGTATTTTTCTTGATTAATGTTTGAGTATATGGTTTACTCTATAAGGTTTGAGTTATTGAATATACCATTTTTCCTATGAGGTTTGAGATATTGAACACAAGATTATGCCTTATAAGATTTGAGTCATTGAATGTAATATTTTATCTTAAAGGATTTGAGTTATTTGAATATAGAGTTATCCGTGTATTTGAGGGAATGATTTTTCCTAATTACGGTTTGAATATTTGGGCATATTGAAATATAAGGTTTTCTCGATAAGGTTTGATTATTTGTAGTCGTGAGTTGACAACCAACAATGTTAGTTATTTGATGAAAAGTTCTCCTACTAAGGGTTAATGTATTGAATACAGAAACAAATTTGGATTTGAGATGGATTTTCCCTAATGAGATTTAAACGTAGGATTTATGTAAATTATGTTTTGAGCATGTAATGTTTCCTTATTTAAGAGTTTAGTTGTATTGGACATAAAATTTATCCTAACTATGATTTAAACTGTGAGACCAAGAGTGAGTGACTTGTTTGCTCACGGAAAAAGCAGTTGATAAGAGAGTTATTTTGGTAGCGAAGTATGAAAAGAGATATTAGAACTTTTGTGGAAAAATGTTTGACTTGTCAGCAAGTTAAAGTCGAACACCAAAGACCATCTGGTTCACTCAAACCACTTGATTCAGAATAGAAATGAGAGCACATAACTGTGGATTTTGTGGTAGGACTTCCACCATCAATCAAGGTAAATAAGGCCATATGGGTTGTAGTAGATCAATTAACAAAGTCATCACATTTCTTACCTGTTAAGATGATGTTCAGTATGGAGCGATATGCACAAATTCACATTGAGGAGATAGTTAAACTTCATAGAGTTCCTGTGTCAATTATTTCAGACAGAGATACACGTTTTACTTCTAAATTTTAGAAAAGTCTACAAAGAGTCTTGGGAATAAAACTTAGATTTAGTACGATTTATCACCCATAAGCAAAAAGATAGACATTCGAAAGGACTATACAAATATTGGAAGATATGTTATGAGCATGTATGCTCGACTTAGGAAGTAATTAGGAAATATTATTACCCTTGTTAGGATTCGCCTATACCACAGTTATCAAGCGACTATTGGGATAGAGGCATTATACGGGAGAAAATGTTGATCACCTAGGGATGGCAAAATGACCCGCCTCGATGGGTACCCGCCCCGTTTGGGCGCTCGTCCGTGACCCATGGGGGGCGAGTGTCCTGGGTATTACTTTCTCCCGTGGGTACCCGCCCCACCCCGTGCTATTTTTTAATTTTTTTTAATATATTTAATGTATATTTTACATGTACATTATATAAAATAATATAGTTTTATGTATTTAATATTATATTTAACCTATATTATGTCAAATTTTATAAATAATATGTATTTATAATACAAAAAATAATATTAAAAATTTGTTAATAATATAAATATAAGATAAAAATATTAAAACAATTTAAAAAAATCAACACGGGTATGTCCGACTATTGAGATACATGCCCCGCTCCATTGCCATCCCTAAGATCACAATTATATTGGAGCGAAGTTGGTGAAAGAAAAATTTTGAGGGCCTGAATTAATTCGGCAAACTGTTGAGAAGATAACTATGATACAAGATCAAATCAAGATGGCTCAAGATAGGAAAAAATCGTATTCTAACATAAGGAGAAAACATATATATGAAGGAGAAAAAATACATCTGAAAGTAGCTCCTATCAAAGGTGTTATTCGATTTGACAAAAAGGAAAAATTGAAGTTAAGATATATTGGACCGTTTGAAATCCTTACACGAGTTAGAGATTTAGCTTGTCACCTAGATTTACCACCGAGTATGTCAAGTGTGCAATATTTTTCATGTTTCGATGCTAAGGAAAAGACGTTCACAATCCAAGTCACATCGTGAATTATAAGAATCTAATAATCAACAATGACTTAACTTACGGGGAAGCACCAAAAGCTATTTTAGAATGCAAGATTCACCATTTGAGAAATAAAGATGTTGCTCTGATCAAAGTACAGTGGAGACGTCATACTTGGGAGCGTCAAGAGGAGATTCGTGTTAAGTTCCCAAGTTTTTCAATTCCAGGAAAGATATCGAATTTCGAGGACGAAATTATATTTAAGGAGAGTAGAGAATGAGACCCATATTAATAATTTGATTAGAGGTTAGTATGGGAGTTATTATAGGGGACCTATGTGTTAGTTATTTTAGGGGCTAATTTAGGTTTAGGGGTCAGAATTAATTAGTATAAATATGTATAACTTCATAAGCAAATTTTACATTCTAATAATTATAAGGTATAGATAGTTTTTTACTTTTTATTTAAGTTTCATATATATATATATATATTCACAATTCACAAGCTTTCTTTCAATATTTTTCACAAGTACTTTAATTAATTAGTTTCATTTATTAAAATCACATGTTAATTATAATTTTATTTAATGTAGAAAACAAAAGGGTCGAGGATTAGGACTTTTACTATTTATTTTTCTACATCGAATATTTGTGATTATTAAGGTATGGAGTTATATATTATTTGTCTTTATTTAATGTTCCATGATTATACTTCTAATTTCAATATATGCCAAGAGGAAATAAATTCATATAAGCTAGGGGCCATGAAAAGGGTCCGGGATCAAACGTATCTTCGGGGTGAACCCGCAATGCTATATGCAGTAACTGACCAGTCAAAGGAAAATGAGGAAATTAATAATTTTATTATTGTAATTATATGAATGCTTTTTATGTTATATTAAATATTGACAGATATATCCATACTGAGCGAGATGAAACTCACACCTATTATTATCATGACATTCAGGTTGAGGAATCCGGCTTAAGATATGATGTGGATGGTGGAATAAATCTTGTTATATTTATATTTTAAATAATTACGATCAGACTAAATTTTAGATTTATGTCTTTAATTTTTTTTTCGGTTTATGCTTGAGTATTGATGGATATTTAATTCGGAAGATGTAATAATAATAGTAATAATAATAATAATAATATTATTATTATATTTATTGTTGGGAAAAAGTGTATGGTTTCTGTTTCGAAAGAAAAATGGCTAGTGTTTGAAGTGTATGGCTAAGTCGAGGCCCGAATTATATTCGGTCTTCGCAAGACGAAAAGACGCCCGTATACTGAGTGCTTACGGTTGGCGTTCGTCTCTAAGATACAACGCTTTTTCTTGTTCGATTAAAGACTAGCAAAACAGGATCTACATCGAACATCAAGAGTTTTTGACTTTCAAGCTAAGAAGGAGGAAAATGAGTCAATATGCGAGAATGCATTGACCGAATTTTAGTCTCTCGATTGTTTTCGTGTCTTCATTCAATCAAGAGGGGTCGAATAATATAAGACTCGGGTGCTTCGTATGGAAAGATCACGTCTTTTGCCTTCATAGTCGAAGTCAAACTTTTCATGTCATTACTTAGGTGCTTGTTTTAGTCCATAAAGTGACTTAACAAGTTTACACACCTTTCGCTCTTGACCGGTGCAACGTACTCCTCGGGTTGTTCCATATAAATCTCATCTTCAAGGTCATCATTCAAGAAGGCGGTTTTAATGCTCATTTGATGTATATCAAGGTTATGCAAAGTTGCAATAGCTATGAGAACGAGAAATGGACGTAATCCACATGACAGGAGAATATGTATCGAAGAAGTCATATCCTCATTTTGTCTAAACCCTTATGCTACCAAATGGGTTTTATACTTGTCAATAGATCCATCTGCTTTATACTTCCTTTTAAGGATCCACTTGCATCCCAAAGGTTTGCAACCTGGTGGGAGATCAACCAACTCCCAAGTGTGATTTTACATGATGGAATCTATCTCATTATTGATACCTTCTTCCCAGAGAGGAGCTTCTGGACTAGACAATGTTTCTTGAATAGTTCTGGGTTCGTTTTCTAACATATAAGTTAGAAAATCAGGACCAAAAGACTTAGCTACTTTTGTCCTTTTATTGCGTCTTGGTTCCTCTTCATCATCACTTTGAGGTAACCTTGCAGTTTCATAAGTCCGTTTACTCGAACTTTCTTCTTTTCGTTCTTTGTTCGGAAAGATATTCTCGAAGAATACATCATTCCTTGATTCAATGATCATACCTTCATTTATATCAGGAATTGCTGACTTGTGCACTAAAAAGCGATATGCACTACTATTGTTAGCATATCCAATGAAAGCACAATCGATCGTCTTCGGATCGATTCTAACTTGTTTCGGCTTAAGTACTTCGACTTTAGCCAAACACCCCCACACTTTAAGGTATTTATATGACGGTTTTACGTCCCTTCCATAACTCATATGGAGTTTTATTTTTACCTTTGTGTGAGATCTTATTAAAAATGTAGTTTGCGTAAAGTATGGCTTCCCTCCACAAGTTTTGGGGCAAGCCATAACTTAACAACATCGCATTCATCATCTCCTTAAGAGTAAAATTTTTGCATTCTGCAACTCCATTTGATTGAAATGAGCAGGGAGCAGTCGTTTGATGAATTATACCTGCTTCCGAGCAAAATTCCTCAAACGGAGCAACATACTCTCCGCCTCTATCACTTCTAATCATCTTAATTTTCAAATTAAGCTGATTTTCAACTTCATTCTTATAAGTCTTAAAAGCTACTAAAGCTTCATCTTTGCTTTTCAAAAGATACACATAACAATATCTTGTGCAATCGTCTATAAACATTATGAAGTACTTTTTCCCACCTCGAGTTGCGCAAGTTTTAAATCACACACATCCGTATGAATTAACTCGAGTGGTTTGGTACTTTTCATTACCGAATGAAACGGTGTTTTGGCCAACTTTGCTTCAACACAAATTTCGCATTTGTCTTGTGAATCGGTTTTAAACGTAGGTATTAATTCCAGATTCACTAACCTTTTAATTGTGTTGAAGTTTACGTGTCCTAATTTATCATGCCATATATTAGAACAATCCAACAAGTAAACAGAAGTAATTGTTTTATTCTTCGCCTCTTGGTGGAAAACAGACATTACAGATATCTTAAACAGGCCCTTATCAAGGTAACCCTTACAAAGAAACAGACCATTCTTGGTCATTACAAACTTGTCAGACTCAAACACTAGTCTAAACCCGACCTTACTAAGCAAAGGACCGGAAACCAAATTATTGTGGATGTCCGGGACATACAGCACATCTACAAGCATAAGCTCCTTTCTGGAAGTCATTTTGAGCACAACCTTCCTAAGCCCCACGATGTTGGAAGTCGAAGAGTTCCCCATGAATAGTTTTCTTCCATTAATTGGAGTGTAGGAGGAGAACATTTCCTTTGTCGGCACAAATGTGATGAGTAGCCCGGTATCTATCCACCACTCCTTTAGGTTATCCACCATATTGGCTTCAAACACAACGGTGGTGAGATCGAGCTCCGACATGTCGATTGGAATCGACTTGTCCTCCGTCACATCGCTTATTGGTTGTCACCTTGATTGCCCTTTTTGGGTGTCGATAATCCTCCGACATGTGGTTCGGTTTGCCATAGTTGTAGCAATTACCCTTGAACTTTTTGGCATTTCCCTTGTCTTTCCCGGAGTGCTTGCGTTTCTTGCTAGTGCTTGATTCAGCAAGACTGGCCTTAGCCTCCATTCCAAACTTACAGGATTTTACCTCTGATTTTCGGTTGTCTTCTTCGATCCGAAGCCAAACAATCAGATCCTTAAGCCCCACCTCTTTTCGCTTGTGCTTGAGGTAATTTTTGAAATCCTTCCGCAATGGCGACAACTTTTCGATTATTGCAGCCACTTGAAAGGATTCATTCAAAATCATCCCTTCAGACACTAAGTTGTGAAGTATGATTTGAATCTCCTGAACTTGGCTGGTCACCATCTTGGTGTCAACCATCTTGTACTCGAGGAATTTGCCGACAACAAATTTATTTGTGCCGCCATCTTCCGTCTTGTACTTCTTCTCCAAAGAATCCCACAATTTCTTGGACGTCTTGAACGTGCTATAGACGTTATAGAGGTGTCGTGTAGCCCGTTCAACACGTTTGCGACACAGAAAATCGTTGTTATGCCAAGCATCCACAACGATTCTCCGTTTGTTGTTGATTTCTTCATCGCCAACGGTAGGAGGGTCGTCCTTCAGAAAACGAGACAACCCCAGGGTGGTAAGGTAAAACAACATCTTCTATTGCCAACGTTTGAAGTCGGTGCCGGAGAACATGGGTGGCTTTTCGCCGTGAGCGGGAGCAGCATCCATTGGTGTGAACGAGATTGATGCCATCGTCTTCAACAAAAACAAATCTTTCGTCTTGCGATTGTTGGGAAAAAGTGTATGGTTTCGGTTTTGAAAGAAAAATGGCTAGTGTTTGAAGTGTATGGCTTAGTCGAGGCCTGAATTATATTCAGTCTCCGCAAGACGAAAGATGTTCCGTACAGAGTGCTTACGGTTCTGGCATTCGTCTCTAAGATACAACGACTTTTACTGTTCCGGTTAGCAGCACTAGCAAAACCGGAACTACAACAAACAACAAGAGTTTCTAACTTTCAAGCTAAGAAGGAGGAAAATGAGTCAATATGCAGAATGCAATGACCGATTTTTAGTCTCTGATTATTTTCGTGTCTTCATTCAATCAGCAGGGGTCGAATAATATAGGCCTCAGGTGCCTCGTATGGAAAGATCACGTCTTTTGGCTCAAAAAGATACATTTTGCACTGAACATGCGCATCTGTTCATCGACGCACGACCTGGCGCATGGCCCGTGCGTGGATGAGCGAAGGTACGGCTGACGACGCGACGACCCGACGACGCGCCGCGGCGTCGCCCGTGCTTGACGCGAACCGCACCAACCGATGCACGACCCATGCTCGGATGCGAACCAGGATCGACTAACGCATGACCCGACGCACGAGCCGCGTAAGGCCCACCCGTGCGGGTGCGTACCCTTCCCAGTTTGAAATCCTAATAAATTAATTACAAAAATTATTTATTTATTTATTTTAAAGATTTTTGGTCCAAAAAGAATAAGGGCTTTAAAGCCCAAGCCCAGCCGAGCCGGGTGGGTGGCGGTGTGGTGTACGCAGCGTCTTTGAACCAAACCCACAAGATGTGGGTCCTCTCCCCTTTAAAAACTTGGGTGCCCTGAGGGCCCAAACCCATAAGTCCTACTAGGGATATATTAAGTGTGCAAACTTTGCCTCTTTATTCTATGTGGGATGGAACATTTCTCCTTACCCACATTTCCTTTTTCCATACCATTTTCTCAGTATTAAGTGGCTAACTTCTAACATTAATTTCTCATTCACTCGGAATTGATTTTGAGAAATTCCAAATGCTATTCTCATCTACTTTCTTAGTAGAATTTTTACAAATAATTTAATTACATTTCTCACTAATGGAAACCACTTAATTATTTGGTCAAAATTGGGTCACAAATTTCATAAATTTTGGTCGTTACATGGACTAAGCTCAAAATAAGCTAAAGATCAACTCGGTTCAGATCGTTTAGAGTCCTATACTTGATGACATGCTTGATGAAATGGAAGATATTGTTAGTTTGCACTTGATAGGAAAACATGTAGGGAAGTTTAATTTGGATATCCGATATATCTTATTCAATTTAGTTAAATATGGTTTAAATTGGTTATATGGCTACCATAAAAAACTTATGGAAACCTAAAGTAAGGCCAAATCTTGATTGCAATCAAGAATAAATGATGCATATTTTTCTATAAAGCATGATTCAAAATAAAAAAAAATGTTTAAATAATCAGATAAATATGGATCAAATTTATAATGTTAATATAAAAATATTATTAAAATATGTAATTACAATTTATAATATGTAGTTTTCCATAAATGTAGACTGTATTGATTTTATTTATAGTAATTGCAATTAAATGTTCAAACGATTCAAATTGGTATAAAATCAATCAGCAGTGCCATGCAAAATTGACCGATTCATATAAATCGATAACGTCTCTTTTTTTCTTGCATCAGTGAGAATATTCCAAAATAATTAAATTTTAAAACATCTAATCTATATATAACAATTCATGAACCATATCCAATTATTACCATATATTAAATTTACCATATATTAAATATTCGAATTGAATGGTAGTATATTATAACATGTATATGATGGTAATTTCCTTCAAAGTTGTTCCTACACCCTTATAAATAGCTGACAATTGTGAGATGCCATTACAAGCAAACTCAGATTGTAAATTCTCTCTTGCTTTCTTTGAATTCAACCACAAAAAAAAATATATGGCTTCATTTATTACACTCTTGCACGATTTAAACATGAGGAAAATTATGTGACTATGAAACTTAGGTTGGTCCGCATATATGAAAGGTCATTATACAATCAAAGTCATTATACAATCACAAAAATCAAGTGTTGAATCTAAAAAATCACAAAAATCAAGTGTTGAATCTAGAATATGTTTTTCACGATAGCGTGGTAAGATTTTATTTTCTTTTCTATATCATTTATATTTTTTATAACAATATAAATGTGTTGTTACTAATAGTTTTAATATAGAATATCAACATGGGTTATTTCATTATATCAAAGATAATGAACCCATTTTTCACATTATTCACATAACAATTTTAATTTTGCAGTTTATATACATATGTTATAAACTTGAATTAAAAAATCATATGATTTTTTTATTATATAAATATTTTGATCTTCGCAACGAACATACTTTATATCTATTTGGAAGTAAATTAAGATTCAAGGTTATTATATCCATTTTATTTATTTATTTTTATCTTATTGAATTCAAATATTTTAAAATTTGAATCCCACGGAAATAACATGTCAGAAATTAGATGCAAAAAATGATTTGCAAGGCCCACCAAAAAAAAATTCCCAGATTACTCGACCGATAATATCACAAATATTTATTAATAATATCTCAAAAAATTATTTTTATTTACATCAAATTTCTATGGTTCGACACAACAAACCTAATATGGTCCAACACAATCCATTTTATATGATCCGATACAATACACCTCGTGCATCGCACGGGCAAAGCACTAGTGAAATATAACAATGGAGCACTAGTTACTTTTTCTTTATCTTTTAGGAAAACGTAGTAATCTTATATTAAAAATATTTATAAAAATCTAATAAAAAAATATCCTCAAACTTATTATATTGAGAAAGCTATTATTAGTAATGTTTCGGCAAAATATTTTATATAATTGATGGATTTTAAAAATATCAATCTTTTTATTCATTTCAATTTTTGAAAAATAAAACTGTCTACTATAATCTATCTATCTAAGTATTTAAGAAATATCTTCATCCAATAATTTAGTGTATTAATACTAAATCATCATTCATACCAATTATTATCAAATTGGAAATCCTACCAGAAGGAATTATTTAAAAGAATCCATTTTGTTAAATTGGTTGACCCAAGAAGGAAGGGGATTTAGTCAGAAAATAATTGGAACTTGACAATGTTGGTATACGGTTGGTGGTTGGTCTTTTTAGAAGATAAAAGTTCACTTGAAGGGTTTTGGTAATATTTTCTCGGGCGTATAATGATCAACATAAATGATTTTAATTTTTGAGGTCAATTGTGAAAATCAAAACAAATCTTCATTGTTGATATTATTTGCGGCAAAAAGGTCGGTCTTGTTTATCTTCTCGTATTTATGATCTTAAAGTTGAACTATATTCAAAAATGATCCTAATAAAAACGTTTTGATGCAAAAGACTTTTATATTCACTTGATATGCCACAAGTTACACGCTTTTCATGTACATGGTAGTCTAAAATTTAAGTCCGTCAATATTGGTTGAACCAAAAAGTCGTGGGGGTGGCCGGTGGGGGTCATTTGATATTTCACATTAATTTTTTGATTAATTGCAGGAAAATTTTGAAATAATTTTTAAGTAACTGCAATATTTTTTAATAATTTGGGAGTAGTGGTTGGAGGGGAGGGAATAAATTTCAAAGAAATTGAAGTTACAGGATTCGAACTTTGGTTAACACTCTTACAATGGGTGATCGGTGATACCACTTGAGCTACAAATTCGTGGTTTAACACTACAAGAAAACAGGGAAATTCCAACGGCAAAAATCTATTGAAATTTGGCTAATTACCGTTGGAATTATCGATTCCAACGGAAATTCCAACATAAAATGCATCATTGGTAAAATGGTCAGTTGGAATGACGAAATTCCAATGGAAAAATATTCCAACGGAATTTCCAACATTATTTATCCATTGAATGTATAACCGTTGGAAAGAACTCCAACATTTTTTCCAACACTAATTTCAACATAGTTATACCATTGAATATATTTAATCGTTGGAAAAAAACTCCAACGGTTATTCCAACGAAATTATACTATTGGAATTTAGTCCAACTAAGTATATATCTGTTGGAATATTCAATCAATTTATTTCATTATCTAATATCTTTAACTTCTCAGTAGGTCACCCATCATCAATTTATCTCAAATTAAGCACATTTAACCATGTAGTTCCAATATGATTGACTCCAGAAGAGAAGATATATTTTATTGATATGGATTATACGATCAAATCATTTAACCCCTATTGAAATTTTCCAATGGTATTGAAATTCCAATGGATTTTTCCAACAACATGGTGTACCATTGGAATTTCCGTTGGAATTTTAAAAACTCCAACAGAAATTCCAACGGTTAATTCCAACATTTGGTTTACCGTTGGAATTATTGTTGGAATTTTCCATTAATGGTATATTTTAGCGATGGAATTTCTGTTGGAATTTTTAAATTCCAATAATATTTCCAATTGTTTATTATTACTGTTGGAATCACTGTTGCGATTTTCCAACAGTTAATTGTGGTGTTGGAATTTCCGTTAGAATTTTAAATTCCAACATGAATTCCAACATTTTATGCCAACAGTTTGTTTACCATTGGAATTTTCATTGGAATTTTCCAACGGTATAATGTAGCATTAGAATTTCCGTTGGAATTTTAAAAATTCCAACAGTTTTCTATTTTGTTGAAATTATTTTGTTGGAATTTGATTGTTTTTTTGTAGTGTAAATAACTGCAATATATTCATCGAGCAATTTTAATTGATTTTTTGTTTATATTGGTGTGAAATGATTGCTAAGAGAGTCTCTTGCATTGAAATTTCACTTTGGAAATAGGCCACATTTCCTCGATTGGGCATGGCACGAAGAACATGTTGGGAATTTTATAATAACATGCATAAATATAAAATTCACATAATCATTGAGAACACGGGGAAGAATTCTTGAATATAGACATCATGCTATAATAATCAAAGACGTACATATGAAATAATTAAAATACTTGGATCATATTAAGATTTTAATGCGAAATATCTCAACTGTGAATCTCCTACAAACGCGAACATCCCATGAACACAAATGAGATTTTTGTATTATGGTCTTCCTCAACCAAATTTATGTATTCCTTATGGGACATGACGGGAACAATAACTACGTGCAATTTAGTGTGTATTGGGAATCATAACCATAAAATTCTTTATATATGTACCAAATTAGGGTTAATTTTGTTAGTAAAAATGGTGTCGGTTTCTGTTTCGGAATGAAAATGGCTAAGTGTATAAGTGTTTAGACTTAGTCAATGTCCGAATTTGATTGGTCTCGCAAGACGAAAATGCCCCGTATACAAGTGCTAAGCAACGATTCCGGCAGACGCCCCAAGATACAACGACTATTTCGGTTTGAGTTTACAAGACTTGCAAACCCGAAACACATCGAACAACAAGATGTTGAGACTTTCAAGCTTTTTGAAGGATGTGTGTCAATATGCTCGAATGCAAATGACCGGATTATTATCTGACGATTTAGTGTGTTTCTTTTAATCTGCTTTATATAGGCATCAGGTGCCCCGTATGGAAAGATCACGTCTTTTGGCTCGAAAAACAGGTTTTGAACAAACAGAGACATCGATGACTGTTTGCATCGACTTTGCATCGACGACGACTGGCGGCTACGGCGCGCGCTTGCGTGCGTGGATACAAACCAAAATGATAAAGTTAAGGCCTGACACATGACCCGATGCACGGGCCGTGCATCAGCCCGTGCTCGGATGCGAACAGGTCTGACTGACGCATGACCCGACACATGGGCCGTGCGTTCGCCCGTGCTCGGGTGTGAACACTTTCCAGGTTGAAATCCGTTAATTAATTACAAAAATTAATTAAACATTTATTTTAAAGGTTTTTGGTCCAAAAAACCAAGGGCCTTGAAGCCAAGTCCAGGCCTATGACCCGCGACCCACGACCCGGACCCGGCCGGGCCAAGCTGGCCGGCGGACGGCGGCGCGGCGCGCGCGTGCATTGAACCAAACCGACAAGCATGTAGGTCCTCACCCCTTTAAAAACTTAGGTGCCCCAAGGGCCCAAACCCATAAGTCCAACTTGGGATATATTAAGTGTGCAAACTTTGGCCTCCTTTTTCCTATGTGGGATGGAGCATTTCTCCTTCCCCATATTTTTCATTTTTCATACCATTTACTTGTATTAGTGGCTAACTTCTAGCATTAATTTTCATTCACCGGAATTGGTTTTGAGAAATTCCAAATGCTATTCTCATCTATTTTCTTAGTAGAATTTTTACAAATAATTTAATTCTATTTTTCACAAATGTAAACCACTTAATTATTTGGTCAAAATTGGGTCAACACCCATTTTCAAATACCAAATTATAATCCCCCACATGAATGAAATTAATGCATGCGTGTATGCAGATTCGCTTGAAAATATCGGTGAATTGTTATTGCATCGGGATAGGTATCTTGTGGCTTTGAACTTTCCTTAGCAAAATACTATCAGATTTACTAGCCGCTAGTGACGCGATGTCTTGAACTACTCAGACATTTGTGTAAACCGAGACAATAGTACTTACACAATAACAACTACAACACTTGTTGTTCTCACGTTGTGTCCATTTCAGCCCTGGACCATATCTTAGATTCATAAGTGTTTCTTTGAAGCGGCCATTACTTCTCACTTATATAGGTGATCTCCTATTGAAGAGTATCCTGCCATACTCCATCTTTCGGTATAGGAATCATTAAAAGTCTTAAACTTAACCTCACCACATTCAGCAGATTTTCATTCACTTGGATGTTTCGAGAATGAGCTAACATATTTTCTAAGTATTCAGCTGAACATTCATAACTTAGTTGTCACGTTGAACCAAGGTCTTGGGATCTCCAATTCACAAGGTTGGGTTACCGCTGTGAACATTCTTTAAGTTGTGGATTTTAAACCCATTCCCCTTAACAGTTTATAATACAATTGATCTTGATTTATGCCTTTCGTAAGTGGATCCGCAAGGTTTTCCTTTGACTTTACGTAGTCAACTGAAATAACCTCATTCGAAATCAATTGTCTAATGGTATTGTGTCTCCGACGTATATGTCTAGATTTACCATTATACATACTACTTTGTATCCTTCCAATTCTTTGATTGACTATCACAATGTATCATAACAAAGAGCACATGCTTATTCCAACAAGGAATATCCTCTTAGAAGTTTCTAAGTCATTCTCGCTTCTTCTCCGACTTTATCTAAAGCAATGAACTCGAATTCCATCTTGGATCAAGCTTTGCACGCCTCTCGCTAGGAAGACTTCCACGACACCGCTCTTCCACCTATTGTGAAAATAAATCCACTTGTGGACTTGGAGTCTTTTGTGTCCGATATTCGATTGGCATCATAATATCCTTCTAATCTTTATTTGGATATCTCGTATAAAGTATTCCATAGTTCATGGTATACTTTGAATATCTAAGCCCTTATCACGACTTTCAGTTGATCCCACTTAGGTTACTTGTGAACCTACTTAGTTTACTCATTGAATATGCAATGTATGGACGTGTACAATTTGTTAAGTACATCATCATCATCGATTACCCTTGCATATTCCGGTGAGAAACTGGTTCGCCTATTCTTGGCCAAGTGTAGACTTAGATCTACAGGTGTCTTAGCCGAAGGACTATCAAAAGCACTAAACCTTCTAAGTATGCTTTCGACATAATGGGATTGTGACAAGACATTTCCATCTGAAGTTCTAGAGATTTTAGTCCCTAATATAACATCAGATAATCTCATATCCTTCATGTCAAAGTTCCTCTTTAACATGTTCTTAGTATTCATGATTAGATCATGACTACTACCCATAATCAACATATCATCTACATAAAGGCATACTATGACGTAATTATTTGTAGTACCTTTAATGTAGACACATTTGTCACATTCATTGATCTTGAAACCGTTTGACTTCATAGCCGAGTCAAATTTTTAGGTGCTTATTTTAGTCCATAAAGTGACTTAACAATTTTACACACATTTCCCTCTTGATCGGGTGCAATGTACCCCTCGGGTTGTTCCATATAAATCTCCTCTTCAAGTTCACCATTCAAGAAGGCAGTTTTAACGCCCATTTGATGTATCTCAAGATTATGCAAAGCTGCAATAGCTATGAGAACACGAATGGACGTAATCCTCGTGACAGGAGTGTTTGATAAATGGTTTTATCATGATTTTGATGATTTTATTTTTATACCAAAACAATGTTTTTAAAGGTTGTCCAAATACTCCTAAATGATTTAAAATGGTTTTAATATTTTCCGGAGTATTTCCTCTAGTTTATTTTCGACAATATTGGACAACACATTTAATGATTTCATGTCAATGGTTTTTACATCCAAACTATGTTTCTAAATATTGTCCTAATACTCCCGATCGGCCTAAAATATTTTTACTATTTTTCGAAGTATTTATCGGAGTTTATTTCCCATAAAATATTGACAACATTTGTGGTTTTGAGGCCAACCGGTCGCCTATAGGGCAACCCGCACTGGAGGAGTACGTTGGAACAAAAATGAGATCGAGGTGTTATATTACTGGTCGGCCAGGTCGCTTCAGGGGTCGGCCGGTGCCGACTCGGCAGTCGATCGCCCGTCGACTGGGCCGCCCCGTCGACGGTAGACTGAAGATAATGTGTTTCTTCTATTCTTCAAAACATGAAGGTCGACCGGCTAGGGGTGATGTCGACCGGTCGAGCACCCCCTCGATCGGTCGCCGTGTTTTTTTTTTGAAACAGTTTCAAACTTCTATTTCTCACATGACCGGTCGCCCATGGTTTGACAACAAAATTCTAACCATTGTGCAGTGACTTTTCCTAATTTGTGGGATTGATTTCTAATGACTATAATCTTGATTATAATTGCAATTTTTTTGTAGATATCATATTCCAAGAGGAGCCTATCAAGTATCAATCATCTCCTATAAATATAAGAAGATTTAAAGCACAACAACAAGAGAGAACAACACAACACAACAAGATATACTCAAGCAAACACTTGGTCTTCTATTGTCATTATTCTTGTTGTAATTTGCCTAGCTTATCACTTTCACATCCTTGAGGTCTAGGCTATTCTTGATTACACTTGCACTCAATTGTATAATTCATTATCGAGTTGTAATCTTGAATTTTGGGTTATCATTCAACACAAGATATCCTTGTGAGTGTTCTTGTGGTAAGAAACACACTGGATGATCTAAGTGTTAGGTGTAAGAAGATTGTGGTAATCTTCTTGTTGAGGTGTTGAAGAATTTGGTATTCTTCAAGGTTGAAGATTGTGGTAATCTTCAAGGTGCCGTTGGAGATTGTGGTAATCTTCAAGAGAGATTGTGGTAATCTCAAAGGTGGTGTTGAAGAAGAGTGTGGTGCTCTTCAAGGTGTTGTTGTAAGTTGGTGTTGTATTAATTTTGGTAATTAATAAAATCTTTTTCTTTTTGAAATCCATCCCTGATATATCTTGGGGTGGTAGAGGATTAGGCCCTAGGTGGGTTGAACCTCTATAAATCGACGTGTGTTGTTTACATTCCGCACCTTTATTATTGTCTTTGAGCATTCAGTTCGAAAAAGAGGGCAAAATCGAAAAGATGGAGTTAATCTGTTCACCCCCCCTCTAGATTATCGTAGCCGCTTGGAATTACAAGTGGTATCAGAGACAAACTCTTTGGCAAGCTCGTTTCACATCGCGAGTGAAGAGGAACGATCGTCGGCTACGAATGAAGCTCATCTTTCCGGCACCTCCTCCACCAAGCCACCACTATTTGATTCCAAAAATTTTATATTTTGGAAAGAAAGAATGGAATGTTATCTACAAGGTTGCGGGTTTGATATTTGGAACATCGTCATAAATGGAGAATTCATTCCGATGATAGACACACCATACACCTCCAAAGGCCTCAAAGAGCTAAATGATGAAGAGAAGAAAATCATCTCCTTAAATGGTAAAGCTCTCAATATTTTGTATTGTTCACTTACTAATTTGGAATATGAACATATTGTAGGAATTCGATCGGCACATGAAGTATGGCAAAAATTAGAAGCCATCTATGGAGTATTTGCAAATGAAATGAGTCAAACAAAAGCATCTACTTCTCAAAGGGATACAATGTCAAATCTAAGGAACAAGCCTCTTACAACTTCTAACTATGAAGAAGTTGAACATTGTCTTATGGGCATCGAAGAAGATAACGAGGTATGTCTTAAACCCTCTACTTCCTAAGATATTGTTATACATAATGATTATAGTGATTTGCAAAATGATTTTGATGATCTTCAAAATGAATTCCAAAGCTTGCTTGTTAAATACAAAAATTTGAAAAAGGAATTCAATGCTTTGAAAAATGAAAAGGATAGTTTATCTACTTCCTACATGAATCACTTGTTAGATAATTGTTTTTATTATGATTTTGATGATTTTGTTCAAATGAGTTTTTAAACCAAAACAATGTCCCTATATGTTGTCTAAATACTTCCGATCAATTTAAAATATTTTTACTATTTTTCGGAGTATTTTTGGAGTTTATTTTCGATAAAAATTGGACAACACATTTGTTTGTGCTCGACCAGGTCGCCCCTAGGGAAACCCGCACTGAGTTGAGCCGAGAGAAAAAAAATGAGACGTATGTAAAGGACAGGCGACCGGTCGACCCCTGGGCGCGATCACGGGAGTGGTCTTTTTGTTTCAGACTTCTCTGTTTCGAAATTTCTTCTGCTCCAACCGGTCACAGCTAAGGGCGACCGGTCGCACCCCCCTCCGACCGGTCCCCCTGTGTAAAAATTCGCAGAATTCAATTTCAATCTTATCTCTGCGCGACCGGTCGAACCCATGTTTATCAGCAAACTATCCGTTGCGTTTTCAGACAGCTTTTCCCTATTTTGTGGGATTGATTTCTAACAGCTATATTGATCATTTTAAATGGTTTCTTTTGCAGCAAATCACTCCCCAAGGAGGAGCCAATGTCTGGAAATGAAAGCCAAGTCCTCTCCTATAAATAGAGGCTTCATTCAAGCAACAAGATACAACACTCAATACAAGCAAAAAGAGCAAACAAAGCAAACACTTCTATATCTTGTTATATTAGCCTAAGCACTTTCACTTGCACAAATTTGAGGTCTAGGCTTTCAATTCTTGATTACACTTGTACTCATATTGTTTCAATCTTTATTGAGTTGTAATCTTGATTTTGGTCATCATTCAACACAAGACATCCTTGTGAGTATTCTTGTGGTAAGAATACACTTGGGTGATCTAGGTGATAGGTGTTTGAAGATTGTGGTAATCTTCAAAGGTGCTGTAAGAGGGTTGTGGTAATCCTCAAGGTGGTGAAAGAGGGTTGTGGTAATCCTCAAGGTGTTGTATTAATTTTTGGTAAATTAATAAAAAAATTTTTGTTTGAAATCCATCCCAGGAGATGGGGTGGTAGAGGATTAGGCCCTAGGTGGGTTGAACCTCTTTAAATCAACGAGTGTTGTTTATTTTCCGCATTTACATTCTTGTCATTTACTTGTTGTTTCGAAAAAGAGGGTGATTTGCGAAAAATCGGCATAATCTATTCACCCCCCCTCTAGATTATCGTAGCCACTTGGACTAACAAGTGGTATCAAAGCCAAACTCTTTGGCTAGCTCGTTCCGAGTAAAGAGGAAAGATCCATGGCTACAAATGATGCTCATCTCACCACCAGCGCCTCCACCAATAAGCCACCACTATTCGACGCCAACAACTACGCATTTTGGAAAGACCGTATGGAGTGCTTCCTACAAGGTGCGGGTTCGATATTTGGAATGTGGTCATTGAAGGAGTTGATCAACCAACAAAGAAATCGGAGGATGGCACTTGGCTCCTAAACCTTTCAAGGAGTTTGATGAAAACGACAAAAAGGCTTTCTCTTTAAACGGTAAGGCCTTAAATATTTTGCATTGTTCTCTTACCGCCACCGAGTACAATCGCATAAGAGGCATAAGGTCGGCACATGAGGTTTGGGAAAAATTGGAAACAATCTATGAAGGGACTAAGAAAGTCAAGCAAGCAAGAAAGACCATGCTTGTTAAAGACTTCGAAAACTTTAACATGTATGATGGCGAAAGCATCTCCAAGATGGTGGAAAGGCTTGACAATATTGTCAATCCTCTTGTGGCCCTCGGCAAAGTCATCTCCGAAGAAGACAAGGTGACCAAGGTATTGAATGCACTTCCCGGCTCATGGTCCGAAAAAGTAACGGCAATCACGGAGGCACAAAATCTTGAGACACTCAAGTTTGATGAGCTTATTGGAAATCTACTCATCTATGAAGTCTATCTCAAGGAGAGGAAAAATTCCAAACCATCCACAAATCAATCGGGTATGCAAATTATTCCTAAAGGTCTTGCTTCTTCTTCTAATAATGCATACTATGATAATGATGATGATGATGAGGAGACGGCCGCACTTGTTCGAAAATTTGCAAAATTTGTAAATAAAAATAAAGCAAGAAAACCAAGAGATAATGCTTGCTTTAAATGCGGAAAACCGGGCACTTCATTGCCGATTGTCAAGCTCGATGAAGAGGAGCAAAAGAAAAAGAAGCCTTTCACAAAAAAGAAGGCTCTAAATGTGGAAGTCAAAACATGGGATGAACTACTCGAAACAACCGATGAGGAAAGAGAAACCGAACACGGTCTCATGGCTATAGACGATGAAAACAATGAGGTACACTCAAATTCTTCTACTTCCTCCATAGTTGATGACTTGCATTGTGATTTTGATGAATTGCAAATTGAGTTTCAAAATTTAATCGTTAAATACAAAAATTTGAAAAAGGAGCATAAGGAGATTAAGGTTGAAAAGGAAAAATTATTTACCTCTTATGAATCTCTAGACAAAGCTCATGCTCTTACTCTTACTAGAATTCATTCTCTTGAAACCGAAAAGGAATTGCTCACAAAAGATATTGAATGTTTGAAAAATGATGTGCATCGTTTCAACATAAGTACGGATAAAGTCACAAAAATTTTAGATGCACAAAGAGGTGAGCATTCCAAATTGGGACTTGGTTATAAGCCATTTCAAAGTGTTTTTAAGAAAAATAACCAAGGTCCGACTTTTGTACGTGCTAATAATTATAATACTCCTACTTGTTTTTATTGTGGCAAAGTTGGACATTATGCTAATAATTGCAAATTGAGAAATAGCTCAAGACATGTTTGGAGACCCAAAGGTCTCAAGACTAGCCCCCATGGACCCCAAAATTATAGGGTACCTAAAAAAAAATTCTTTTGTAGGTAATGTTTGATACATGTTTTTATCTTAATTTTGATGATTTTATTTTATCACCAAAACAATGTTTTTAAAGGTTGTCCAAATACTCCTAAATGATTTAAAATGTTTTTAATATTTTCCGGAGTATTTTCTCAAGTTTATTTTCGTCATATTGGACAACGCTTTTAATGATTTTACGTTATTGGGTTTCTCACTCTCAAACGATGTTTCTAAATGTTGTCCTAATACTTCCGATCGGTTTAAAATGTTTTTACTAAATTTTTGGAGTATTTCTTGAGTTTTATTTTCGACAAAAATTGGACAATATTTACATCTCGTGGTCGACCGGCCGTATCTATAGGGCAACCCGTGACAAGATGTTTTTGAAACAGAAAATGAGACGGAAGTAAATCAGCAGTCGGCCGCCGCATCGGCGTCGACCGGTCGGTCGGCCGACGGCCGCCAAATCGGCCGGTCGCCGGTACACTGCAAGTGTGTTTCAAAAGTAACGTTTTATCCTTGCAAAATCCATGAGGGGGACCGGTTGGGGTGATGGTCGACGGCCGAGGTAGACGCGTCGGCCGCCTGTGTTATTTTTTTGTGTATTCTTTTCAACGTCTATTTCTCGTGCGACGTCGCGTCTATGTATTGACAACTAAAATATGACCGTTTGACAACAGACACATTTCCTTAAATTGTGGGATTGATTTCTAACAGACTATATTCTTGATTTTAATTGTATTTTTCTGTAGATTTTCAATCCCCAAGAGGAGCCTATGCTTGATCAATCATCTCCTATAAATAGAGGAAGTTTTGAAGCAACCAATACAACAATTGAGATACAACACAACAAGATACACTTCAAGCAAACACTTGGTCTTTCATTGTCATTATTCTTGTTGTAAAATTGCCTAGCTTATCACTTTCACATCTTTGAGGTCTAGGCTATTCTTGATTACACTTGCACTCTATTGTATTATCAATTATCGAGTTGTAATCTTGAATTTGTGGTCGTCATTCAAACACAAGATATCCTTGTGAGTGTTCTTGTGGTAAGAACACACTTGGGTGAACTAGGTGTTAGGTGTAAGAAGATTGTGGTAATCTTCTTGTTGAGGTGTTGAAGAGTGTGGTGCTCTTCAAGGTGAAGATTGTGGTAATCTTCACAAGGTGCCGTTTGAAGATTGTGGTAATCTTCAAGAGAGATTGTGGTAATCTCAAAGGTGGTGTTGAAGAAGAGTGTGGTGCTCTTCAAGGTGTTGTAAGTTGAATTTGTATTAATTTTGGTAATTAATAAAATTCTTTTTCTTTTCGAAATCCATCCCGGATATACTGGGGTGGTAGAGGATTAGGCCCTAGGTGGGTTGAACCTCTTTAAATCGACGTGTGTTGTTTACATTCCGCACCTTCATTATTTTGTTTGAGCATTCGATTGTTAAAAGAGGGCGAAATCGAAAAGATGGAGATAATCTATTCACCCCCCCTCTAGATTATCGTAGCCGCTTGGACTTACAAGTGGTATCAGAGCCAAACTCTTTGGCAAGCTCGTTTCACATCGCGAGTGAAGAGAAACGATCAACGGCTACGAACGAAGCTCATCTATCCGGCACTTCCACCACCAAGCCACCACTATTTGATTCCAAGAATTTTAATTTTTGGAAAGAAAGAATGGAATGCTACTTACAAAGTTGCGGGTTCGATATTTGGAACACCGTCATCAATGGAGAATCCATTCCGACAAAGAATACACCACACACCTCTAAAGGCTTCAAAAAGCTCAATGATGAAGAAAAGAAAATCATCTCCTTAAACGGTAAGGCTTTAAATATTTTATATTGTTCATTTACTAATTTAGAATATGAACATATTGTAGGAATAAAGTCGGCACATGGAGTATGGCAAAAATTAGAAGCCATCTATGGAGTATTTGCAAATGAAAGAAGTCAAACAAAAGCATCTACTTCTCAAGATCATACAAGCTCAAATCTAAGGAATAAGCCTCCTACAACTTCCAATTATGAAGAAGTTGAATATTGTTTTATGGGCATCAATGAAGAAAATGAGGTATGTCTTAAACCTCTACTTCTTTTGATATTGTTATTCAAAATGATTATAGTGATTTGCAAAATGATTTTGATGAGCTACAAGATGAATTCCAAAACTTACTTGTTAAATACAAAAATTTGAAAAAGGAATTCATTGTTTTGAAAAATGATAAGGATAGTTTATTTACTTCCTATGAATCACTATCATGTGCTCACACCACCACACTTGACAAGGTTAGAAACCTTGAAAAAGAAAATAGTACTCTTGTTGAGAATATTGATTGCATGAAAAAGGATTTATTAAAATCCAACTTGAGTACCAATAAAATGTCCAATATTGTTGATATTCATAATTATGATAAAGGACTTGATCATAAGCCTAATGTTGTTAATCATATAAAAAGGGATCAAGTCACTATGCATATTGGTCATTATGCTCCTAGAATTACTACTTGTTTTTATTGTGGCAAAAGGGTCATACGGCTAATTCTTGTTGGGCTAGAAATAGCTCTAAATATTGTTGGAGACCTAAAAGTCTCAAAGCTAATCTTAAAGGACCCAAACACATGAGGGTACCACAAAACAATGTGCTATTAGGTACCCGGCAAAACAAAAATCGGAGAAAATTCATGCCACCAAGAAAACATCAAATGAACGTTTCATTTGATCAAAGAAGAACTACTCTCAACAAAGCAAATTTCAAGAAGAGCGTATAATCAAAAATGGGAAGAACACAATCCTTGGAAATGGCAAAGACATCATCAACAAGATGATTTTCAAAGAAGAAGAAACCATCAACCATGGGAAGGTAACAAACCTTGAAATGGAGTAATCAAGGAAGTCATCATCAACAAAGTGACTTCCAAATGGGAAGATATCATCATCAACAATGGGAAAGACACAACCCATGGAAACGGCGAAATTGGTAAACCGTATCTCCCCATTTATATATGCATTTTATTTCTTCTAATTTTATGCATGTTTTTAATGGTGTCTTAATTGCAAAATGATCTTTCAAGTATTTTTTTTTTAAAATAGGTCTCTTATATATTTATGAGTTTCAATATTTTTAAAAGAGACCTTGCATGTTTTTCAAAAAAACTCTTGAGTTTTCATTAGACTTATGTGGCTTATTATCTCTTATGAAATCTTATAGCATAAGCTCCTTTTGTTATCTCATATTATTTGCCTACACTTGAATCTTCTATGCATATGTTGTCTAAGAATTGTGTAGGATACACACTTCATACTCATTGGCTATTACGTCATCTAGTCTCTTAAACCATCGAGGTATGTCTACTCGTTTTTTTTTTAAACTCGATATTATGCACATATCTTTCAAGATATTTCATTTTGACCCTTAAGTGCCCCTTATTAATCTTGCAAATGTTTTCTTTTAAAAGGCACTACGTGTTTAGTCTCGACTTTATCATTTATATGTTTTCCTAAAACCCATATTTGTTGGATATAGTCCAAACTTATATTTTTGCAAAGTTTTAAAACTTTTGGGGTGGAAAATCGAATTTTGAAAAATCTGGGAGAAAGAAAAATCACCTGGGACGGTCACAGCAGGGGCGACCGGTCGCCCTGCACCTCGACCGGTCGCACCCCACCTCGACCGGTCGCCCAGGTTAATTTTTGCACTTTAAATCGTTCTGTTCTTCTTCTCAAAACAGACGCACCAAAATCCCCAAACCCTTAAGAGCGATTCTTTCATCCCCTTTTCTCTAGAATCTTCAATTCTTCATCATTTTTCACGATTCTTGTTGCTAATCTTCTTATTTTCTCAAGAATCTTTCACATATGGCACCTCCAAAGAATTCCACCGGTCGAAATCCCATCTCCAAGCGTAGAAGGGACGGAGAGGGTTCGTCAAGAAATCGGCAAGAAGAAGCCGAACAAAGGGATATTCGAGCCGCTCAAAGAAACGTGGCTCAAGAAGGTGATGATGTTCAAAATCCCATTCTCTCTCGGGCCCAAATCACCGAGCTCGCGAACAATTTCGCTCGAAAATTGCCGTTGGGCGAAAGGTAAAAAATCTTTGTTACTCAAGCTCCTAATTCCGCAATGCTATTAATTTCATCAATAAGTATGCGGAATGGTACTATGAGGATACGGGGATGAAAGGTAAATCTATTGCGAGGACTAAAATGTGTCGTTTTAGTTCTTTTGCGAATGAGTATCCTACGATTAGAGGATTTTTGAGGAGCAAGGTTGGATGTATTTATGGGAGCATGCTTATGTGTTGTATGATGATGATATTATCCAACATTTTTATGCTAATATATGGGTGCAATATGATAATGATAGAAAGCCGATTGCCGTTAATTCACTTATAAAGGGTCATTTTAGATGGACTCCCAATGATATTTGCCGGCTTTTACATGTTAGAGAAGGTGGTTGGGATTATTTTCTTGGACTTGGAATGATGAAATGTTGGGGGTATCAATGAAAGAAGTCAAGACGTATTTGGGAGTATGGCCTAAGTATTCTTTGTTGGCAATGACACTTGAGCATCGCATTTTATCGGTCATTGTCGCATATTGCATTTGTGGTAAGTCGGGAAAGATGCCTAGCAATATGGATTATTTTTGACTTATAAGATTGCTAGGAGGAACCACTTAACTTTGGTGCCATACTTATTCAATGCCTAATCGAGTCCATTACTCAAGGTAATAAGAAGTTGGTTATGGGAAATTGGATTTGTAAACTTCTTATTCAATCGGGACTTCCTTCGTCGGAGTTTAACTCGGAAGTTTTTCAAAATGACTTCGACATTGACAATATCTCCCAAATAGTCACGATCGCAAGAATATGGACATCCGACCAACCAAAATGGCAAGAGGAAGAGGTCAAGAGTCTCCGATCCTAATGACATCTTTGATGACGCGGGGCCGCAAGATTAGTGGAAGAAGGCGAACCGAGCAATCCGGAGGGTAATACGGTGCTCAACCACCTAGGAGGTATACTCAAGCCGAATTTGATGAGATGAGGGCTTTTCATGAGACGAGGTATGAGGCTTTGGAGCAAAAGACCTCTAAAATGCAAAAGTCTATCGGCAAGTTAAAGAAATTCATCAAGGACTTTATTCCCGGATCTTGCTTCTCCTCGGATGAGGAATGATGTTACCCCACCCCCTTTACTTTCTAGCATTTTCATTAATGATGTTTTGTATTTTGATGAATTTTTGTAAAACTCATTTGTACTAATGATATTTGCTTGTTTTTCTTAAAAGGGTTAATTTTGCAAGTTGATAATGACTTGTGGATGATCGTGATTTTTGATGGAGTATTTGATGGTAAAAATACTCTAAAGCATTGTTTGATCATTGGTATGAAGTACTTGATGGTAAAAGTGCTTCTTTTATTGCTTTGTTATGCTTAGTTGTATATGTTGGGACATTTGATACATGTATTGTTGAAAGCATGACTTATTACTTGATGGTTGCTCTAATTTTTGGCATTTGTAATGCCTTGATCATTCTTAGCTTATCTCAATTGGGTTGAACCCTTGAGAATGTACTTTGAGCTTCTTAATTGATGAACATATTATTGCATATGGTGCATATGATTGAGCTTTGAAATGAGGTTGATTGATGATATGAAAATTTATTTTTTGGCTTGAACCATTTACAAAGGTTTTATACAACCTCTTCTATTTTTCACGCACACAAAGTGTTTGTTGAAATGTTTCAATGAAAATTTCAACTTCTACATGATTCTCTCGCTTCCAAAAGTCTTCTATACTCATTGAGATCATGTTTTGGGAAATAAAACGAGCGTATGAACTCTTCATGATACATTTCTCCCATTTTCCTTGGTTTTTAAGCCTAAATTGCTCAATGGTTGATAAACCATTTCTTTGGCGCACTTTGATATTCTTCTATGATGTTTCTATCTTCCTAACATTCTTTTTGATGATTCCAAAGGGGGAGAAACAGGAAATTGGCTCGTTAGCTCAAAGAAGCTAATAAAAGCTTGTCATAAAAGCTATAAGCTATGGCTCATAAAAGCCATAAGTTGTGATTTATTCTTAGTCCAATTGTTGCTTGATGGACTTATATTATTGTTTAATGTTGTTTTGTGACAGGGGGAGCTTATAAGCTCTTGAACAAATTGTAAAAGCTAAAGCTTTTAGCTTATGGATTATTGCTCTTACATTATTCTTGATGTGCTTGTGGATAGGGGGAGCTTGAGCTTATTTTTGAAAATATTTACTCCCTACTTGGTTGCTTTAATATTTTTGGAAATTTTGGTTGCTTCCAAACGGTCAAATGTTTTTTAGGAAAATCATTTCTAAAATTGCTCTCTTAGTTTGTGTAAAAATTGTTTTGGTTTGTAATCATCAAAAAGGGGGAGATTGTTTGATACATGTTTTTATCTTAATTTTGATGATTTTATTTTATCACCAAAACAATGTTTTAAAGGTTGTCCAAATACTCCTAAATGATTTAAAATGTTTTTAATATTTTAGGAGTATTTTCTCAAGTTTATTTTCGTCTATATTGGACAACGCTTTTAATGATTTTACGTTATTGGGTTTCTCACTCTCAAACGATGTTTCTAAATGTTGTCCTAATACTTCCGATCGGTTTAAAATGTTTTTACTAAATTTTCGGAGTATTTCTTGAGTTTTATTTTCGACAAAAATTGGACAATATTTGTCTCGTGGTCGACCGGTCGCCCTATAGGGCAACCCGCACTGAAGATGTTTTTGAACAGAAGAAAATGAGACGGAAGTAAATCAAGCGGTCGGCCGTCGGTGCATCTGGGCGTCGGCCGACCGGTCGGCCGCTTCAAATGGCCGAGCGGCGACCGGCACTGCAAGTGTGTTTCAAACGTAAGCGTTTTATCCTTGCAAAATCCATGAGGGGGACGGTTGGGGTGATGGTCGACCTGGTCGAGGTAGACGCGTCGTCGGCCGCCTTGTGTTATTTTTTTGTGTATTCTTTTCAACGTCTATTTTCGTGCGACCGGTCGCATGTATGTATTGATGGCTAAAATATGACCGTTTGTTTGAGACACATTTCCTTAAATTGTGGGATTGATTTCTAACAGCTATATTCTTGATTTTAATTGTATTTTTTCTGTAGATTTTCAATCCCCAAGAGGAGCCTATGCTTGATCAATCATCTCCTATAAATAGAGGAAGTTTTGAAGCAACCAATACAACAATTGAGATACAACACAACAAGATACACTTCAAGCAAACACTTGGTCTTTCATTGTCATTATTCTTGTTGTAAAATTGCCTAGCTTATCACTTTCACATCTTTGAGGTCTAGGCTATTCTTGATTACACTTGCACTCTATTGTATTATCAATTATCGAGTTGTAATCTTGAATTTGTGGTCGTCATTCAAACACAAGATATCCTTGCGAGTGTTCTTGTGGTAAGAACACACTTGGGTGAACTAGGTGTTAGGTGTAAGAAGATTGTGGTAATCTTCTTGTTGAGGTGTTGAAGAGTGTGGTGCTCTTCAAGGTGAAGATTGTGGTAATCTTCACAAGGTGCCGTTTGAAGATTGTGGTAATCTTCAAGAGAGATTGTGGTAATCTCAAAGGTGGTGTTGAAAAAGAGTGTGGTGCTCTTCAAGGTGAGTGTTGTAAGTTGAATTTGTATTAATTTTGGTAATTAATAAAATTCTTTTTCTTTCGAAATCCATCCCCGGATATCTTTGGGGTGGTAGAGGATTAGGCCCTAGGTGGGTTGAACCTCTTTAAATCGACGTGTGTTGTTTACATTCCGCACCTTCATTATTTTGTTTGAGCATTCGATTGTTAAAAGAGGGCGAAATCGAAAAGATGGAGATAATCTATTCACCCCCCCTCTAGATTATCGTAGCCGCTTGGACTTACAGGTAATAGGGGCTATAACCACAATGGAAGATTCAAAATGGCTCGTGGACAACGGATGTTCACGCCATATGACCGGGAGGAGAGAACTTTTTACCAACATCAAGCTCCAAGAAGAGAGGTATGGTCATGTTCGGCAATGGCAAAGAAAAATTCTTGGAAATGGAGAAATTGGTAACTCTTCTTTCTCTCTTAGTAATGTTCTATTAGTTGAAGGGCTTAAGTTTAATTTGATAAGTGTTAGCCAACTTTGTGATTCAAAATATGATGTTTCCTTTAATAAATAAAAATGCCTTATACTTAAAAATGGTGAAATTATTTGTGAAGCAAATAGAAAAGGCAATCTTTACAAAATTTGTACAAGTGATTTGGTTAGTCAAAATGTTTCTTGTTTAGTCGCCAATAATGATTTAACTAGTTTATGGCATAGGCGACTTGGACATGTTGGATACAAAAATTTAAAAATATTTACAAAAACCAACATGTGAAAGACTACCCAAATTGAATTTTGAAAATCTTGGCTTATGTGACACTTGTCAAAAGAACAAATTAGTTAAGAGTAGTTTTAAGCCCAAAAATGAAATTTCCACAACCAAACCCCTACAAATGCTTCACCTTGATTTGTACGGGGGATATTGGTACGACTAGTCTAAGTGGAAAACATTACACTTTTGTTATAGTCGATGATTTTTCGAGATATACTTGGGCTCTTTTTCTTATCAATAAAAGTGATGCCATTAATGAGTTTGTTAAGTTGTGTAGACTTATTGAGAATGAAAAAGAAGATACTATCAAGTCTATTCAAGCGATCGAGGTGGAGAATTTGACGGTGAATTTAGAGTATTTTGTGAAACCAAAGGATATCTTTGATAATTTCTCGGCTCCAAGGACACCTCAACAAAATGGAGTAACCGAAAGGAAAAATTGGACATTACAAGAGATGAGTCGGTCCATGCTCAATGAATTTTCACTTCCAAAATATTTTTGGGCCGAAGCCGTAAGTACCGCTTGCTATGTTATTAATCGAGTTTATATTCGTCCTAAAATGAATAAAACTCCATATGAGCTTTGAAAGGTAGAACTCCAAATATTAGTTATTTCAAGATATTTGGTTGTAAATGCTTTATTTTGAATACCAAGGATCAATTAGACAAACTTGATCCTAAAAGCCGATGAAGGGATATTTATGGGATATTCAACTAAAAGCAAAGCATATCGGGTTTACAATAAGACTAGTGGAGTTGTTGAAGAATCCATTCATGTCAAATTTAATGAAGCTTTGGGAGTTGAAAAAATACCTAATGATGATAGTGATGAAGAAGATACTATTGGACAAATTGTTCAAATTGATGATCAACCGTCTACATCAAATGATCAACCATCTACGTCAAATGGTCCTCAAGAAGATAGAGGTGATATCTCGGATCTTCCGTTGCATTGAAATTTAAGGAAATCACCCAAAAGATCTTATTATTGGTGATCCCTTGACAAAGTGATGACCCGGAGAAAATTTGCCGAGAAAACTCTTATTTCTCAAAAAGAGCCTAAAAATGCTAAGGAGGCTATTGAGGATGAGGATTGGTTTCTAGAGATGCAAGAGGAGTTAAATCAATTTGAAAGAAATGATGTATGGGAATTAGTACCTTGTCCTCCATCTCAAACTATTATTGGTACAAAATGGGTATTCCGGAACAAACTTGATGATCAAGGCAACATTGTTCGAAATAAGGCAAGGTTAGTAGCTCAAGGGTATTGTCAAGGAGAAGGTATTGACTATGATGAAACTTTTGCACCGAAAGACGTTTAGAAGCTATTCGTATCTTACTTGCCTATTCTTGTTTTAAAATTTCAAACTTTACCAAATGGATGTTAAATCCGCTTTCTTAAATGGTATTATTCAAGAAGAAGTCTATGTAAAACAACCTCCAGGGGTTTGAAAATTTTTCTAGGCCAAATGATGTTTATAAACTTAAAAAGGCCTTGTATGATTTAAAACAAGCACCCGTGCATGGTATGATAGACTTAGCTCTTTTTTCTTTTACAAAATGGTTTTATAAGAGGTAAAGTTGATACAACTCTCTTTGTTTTTGAAAAAGGGCAAGATTGTTTACTTGTGCAAATATATGTTGATGATATTATCTTTGGTGCTACTAATGATTCTTTGTGCAAGAAATTTTCTAAGTTAATGCAAGGAGAATTCGAGATGAGTATGATGGGGGAGCTTAACTTCTTTCTTGGACTTCAAATTAAGCAATGTCAAGAAGGTATTTATATTTCACAATCAAAGTATACAAAAGAACTTTTGAAAAAGTTCGGCATTGAAGAAGGAAGAACCGTCTCTCTACTCCTATGGCAACAAATGTCAAAATTGACAAAGATGAGAAAGGCAAGTCCGTGGATGAATCAAAGTATCGAGGTATGATTGGTAGTTTACTTTATTTAACCGCTAGTAGACCGGACATTCTTCATGTCGTATGCCTATGTGCTCGTTTTCAAAGCAATCCCAAAGAATCTCACATGAGTGCCGTTAAAAGGATTTTTCGATATTTGAAAGGCACCATTCAATATGGTTTATTTTATCCAAAGAATGAAAATTTTTCTCTTAAAGGTTATAGTGATTCGGATTATGCGGGAAATATTGATGATCGGAAAAGTACTTAGGATCATGTCAATTTTTAGGCGATTGCCTAGTTTCTTGGTTTTCAAAAAAGCAAAAGCGTGTTTCTCTTTCAACGGCCGAAGCGAATATATTTCCGCCACATTTTGTTGTACTCAACTTCTTTGGATGAAACAAACCTTAGCGGATTACAAATGCTCTTTTGAAAACGTACCTATTTTTTGTGATAATATATCCGCTATTAACATTGCTCAAAACCCGGTTCATCATAACCGTACCAAACATATTGAGATTCGACATCATTTTCTAAGGGATTGTGTTTCTAAACGTAAAATTGAGATATCTTTTGTACCATCTCAAGATCAATTAGCGGACATTTTTACAAAACCGCTATCTTCCGAGACTTTTTCATCAATACGAGCTCGGTTAGGCATAATGCATATTGAATGAAGCTTACGTTTGCATTTTACACGTTTTTAAAACTTAGGGGCGAAAAATCGGATTTTTGGTTGAAAATTCGGATTTTAAAAAAAAAACTGACAGACAGTGGGCTGAAGGGGTTGAGGGCAACCGGTCGCCCTCAACGTCGACCGGTCGCCCTAAGCTATATTTTGGCTTTTAAACGTTCTGTCTTCAGCATTCTTCATTTTAACATTTTTTTGGCCATTTTTCGTCCCCTTTGTCAACTTCACTCTAATTTCATTCAAAAATGGTTTTCATGCATCTTTTACACACCATGGACATTCTATAGCATGATCATCATCATTATGGCTCATTCTTTCCGATCAAATGGTAAGAATTTCTCTTCTTTTGCTCAAATTGGGTTGAACCCTTGAGTTTTTTAGTTACTTGAATACTCTTGATGTAATTTTCGTATGATCATGATGAGCTTGATTGTTATGTTGTAATGTATGTTGATTGACTTGAATTGATGTTGAAAATTTTTGGCTTAAATCATTTACAAGGGTTATATACAACCTCTTTTAATTTTTACGCCCACAAAGTGTTCGATAAAATGTCGCAATGATAATTTCAACTTCTACATGATTCTCTTGCTTTCAAAAGTCTTCTATTATTATTGAGATCATGTTTTGGCAAACAAAACGAGCGTATGAACTCTTCATGTTACATTTCTCCCATTTTCCTTGGATTTTAAGCACATATTGCTCAATGGTTGATAAACCGTCTCTTTTGCGCACTTTGATATGATTGTATGATGTTTTTATCTTCCTAACACTCTTTTTGATGATTCCAAAGGGGGAGAAACAGGACATTGGCTTGTTAGCCAAAAGAAGCTATTAAAAGCTCGCAATAAAAGCTATAAGCGATGGCTTTCTAAAGCCAAGAATACCTAGTCCATGGCTTGGATTATGGACTCAATTGCAAAAGATTATAAGTATTGTGACAGGGGGAGCTTCTTAGCTCATGATGTCTATATGCATCTTATATAAGCTTGTTATAGCTTGTGCTTCTAATTTATTATAATCGTTTGTTGATATGCTCATAGATAGGGGGAGCTTTGTATGAAATGCTTTCAACGGATAGTTTACCTGTAAAACCGGAAAATTTATTTGTTTCTCAAATCGTCCTCGAGAAAATTGTTTTGGTTTGTAATCATCAAAAAGGGGGAGTTTGTTAGATAATTGTTTTTATTATGATTTTGATGATTTTGTTGGATGAGTTTTTAAACCAAAACAATGTCCCTATATGTTGTCTAAATACTTCCGATCAATTTAAAATGTTTTTACTATTTTTGGAGTTTATTTTCGATAAAAAATTGGACAACACATTTGTTTGAGCTCGACCAGTCGCCCCTAGGGCAACCCGTACTGAGTTGGCCGAGAAAGCAGAAAATGAGACGTATGTAAAAAGGGACAGGCGGCCGGTCGACCTGTGGTCGACCGGTGAGGCGACCGGTCGACCCGGGCGACCGCACCGGGAGTGGTCTTTTTGTTTGAGACTTCTCTGTTTGAAATTTCTTCTCGCTCCAACCGGTCACGACTAAGGGCGACCGGTCGCACCCCTCTCCGAATAGGTCCCCCTGTGTAAAAATTCGCAGAATTCAATTTCAATCTTATCTCTCTGTGACCAATCGAACCCATGTTTATCGCAAACTATCCGTTGCGTTTTGCATGACTTTTCCCTATTTTGTGGGATTGATTTCTAACATCTATATTGATCATTTTAAATGGTTTCTTTTTGCAGCAAATCACTCCCCAATGAGGAGCCAATGTCCGGAAATGAAAGCCAAGTCCTCTCCTATAAATAGAGGCTTCATTCAAGCAACAAGATACAACACTCAATACAAGCAAAAAGAGCAAACAAAGCAAACACTTCTATATCTTGTTATATTAGCCTAAGCACTTTCACTTGCACAAATTTGAGGTCTAGGCTTTCAATTATTGATTACACTTGTACTCATATTGTTTCAATCTTTATTGAGTTGTAATCTTGATTTTGGTCATCATTCAACACAAGACATCCTTGTGAGTATTCTTGTGGTAAGAATACACTTGGGTGATCTAGGTGATAGGTGTTTGAAGATTGTGGTAATCTTGAAGGTGTTGTAAGAGGGTTGTGGTAATCCTCAAGGTGGTGAAAGAGGGTTGTGGTAATCCTCAAGGTGTTGTATTAATTTTTGGTAAATTAATAAAATCTTTTTTTTTTTTTGAAATCCATCCCGGAGAATCTTTGGGGTGGTAGAGGATTAGGCCCTAGGTGGGTTGAACCTCTTTAAATCAACGAGTGTTGTTTATTTTCCGCATTTACATTCTTGTCATTTACTTGTTGTTTGAAAAAAGAGGGTGATTTGCGAAAAATCGGCATAATCTATTCACCCCCTCTAGATTATCGTAGCCACTTGGACTAACATCACTATCATGTGCTCACACCACCACACTTGATAAGGTTAGAAACCTTGAAAAACAAAATAGTACTCTTGTTGAGGATATTAATTGCATGAAAAATGATTATCAAAACCCAACTTAAGTACCAATAAATTGCGAATATTGTGAATGTTAATGGTTGTGATAACTTGAATAGTGAACTTGATCATGAGCCTAATATTGTCAAGCATATGAAAAAGAATCGAGTTCCTATGCATGTTAGTAATGTTACTTGCTTTTATTGCGGTAAGAAGGGACACGCCGTAAATACTTGTCGGGCTAGAAATAACTCAAATTTCTATTGGAGACCTAAAAGTCTCAAAGCTAATCCAAAAGGACCCAAGCACTTGAGGGTACCACAAAACAATGTCATTTTAGGTACCCGGCGGATTAATAATCGAAGAAAATTCATGCCGCCAAGAAAACATCAAATGAACATCTCATTTGATCAAAAAAGGAGAAAAAAAAGTCAATTTCCAAGAAGAGGATATAATCAAAAATGGGAAGAACACAATCCTTGGAAATGGCAAAGACGTCATCAACAAGATGATTTTCCAAGAGAAAGACACTTTCAAAAATGGGAAGGCCACAATGCTTGGAAATGGAGCAATTGGAGAAGCCATCATCAACAAAGTGACTTCTCAAAGGGAAGATATCATCATCAATGGGAACGACACAACCCATGGAAATGGCGTAATTGGTAACCCGTATCTCCCTAGTTAAATATGCATCTTATTTTGTTATTATGCATGCTTTTATTTGTGTCTAAATTGAAAAATGAGTTTTCAAGTATTTTTTTTTTGGTCTTCAATATATATATGTGTTTTTAAAATATTTTTGAAAAAGAAGACCTTATATGATGTTTTTAAAACTCTTGTGCATTTTTTTGTAGACTAAAGTGTGTTATCATCTCTTATGGATTTTTATGGCATGAGCTTACTTGTGATATTTCTTAGCCTACACTCTTATCATTATGATTTGTGCTAGATTTGTTTTAAGAATTGTGTAGGATTTACATATTTTAACAAATGGCCATTTACGTCATTATTTGTCAAGAAAGGCATTAATTATCGAGGTACGTTTACTTGTGTTATTCTTACTCTTATAGACTCGATATATGTATTACCATGTGCCTATGTGCTTGTTTTTCATAGAATTTCATACAAGTGTCATTAAGAGGATTTTTAGATTCTTTGAAAGACACTATTCGATATTTGATTGCACATATTTGCTTTGTCAATTCTTGTTCAAATACTTCTTTTAAATGAGGTCTCAACTATATGCTATCGGATTTTCAAATTTTAAAAGAGACATTTTGTAGCTTTCTTAAGCTTATTTGAACTTGTGTGATTTATTAGACTCTTGATGATCTTCTAAATGCATATATAGTGTCTATTTCTACTATGCTCTTATGCAAGATATTTTTGTGATTAATGATTAAGGCATGTTTTTACACTTGGGCTATTTTTTTCTTGCTTATATAAGCGATGCCGGTAATGAGTTTGTTAAGTTGTGTAGATGAGAAATGAAGTACTCCATATATTAGTTACCTCAAAATATTTGGATGTAAATGTTCTATTATGAACACCTTAGATCAATTTGATGCCCTATGATGATAGTGATGAAGAAGACAAAAAGGGTATTCCGGAACAAACTCGATGACCAAGGCAACATTGGTCGAACTAAGGCAAGGTTAGTAGCTCGAAGGTATTTTCAAGAGAAGGTAATTAATTTTGATGTAACATTTGCACTCATAGCACATTTAGTAGCTATTTGCATTCTACTTGCCCATTCTTGTTTTAAGAAAATTTCAAGCTTTACCAAATGGATGTTAAATCCAATTTTCTAAATTATTTTATTCAAATAGAAGTCTATCGGAGTTTAAAATTTTTAGGCCAAATGATTTTTATAAAAAGGCCTTGTACGGTTGATACAAGTACCCCGTATATGGTTTGATAAACTTAGCTATTTTTGCAAAATAATTTTACAAAAGGTAAAGTTGATATTACACTTCTTGTTTTGAAAAAGGGCAGAGTTGTTTACTTGTGCAAATTTATGTTGATAATATTTTTGGTGCTACTAATGAATATTTGTGCAAGATATATTTTTCTAAGTTGATACTAGGTGAGCTTGAGATGAGCATGATGGGGAGCTCAATTTCTTGCTTGGACTACAAATTATTCAATACCAAGAAGATGGTTATATTTCAAAAAACTCTTGAAGGAGTTAAGCATTGAAGAAAGAAGAACCATCTCAACCTCTATGGCTAAAGATTGACAAAGGTTGAGAAAGGCATATCGACCGACAAACAAATTCGAGGTATGTTTTCTTGTATTATTTCTATAGACTCGACATTCCATATGCCTTATGTCTATATGCTCGACTTCAAAAAACTATCCCAACGAATCTCATTAAAGTGCCGTTAAAAGAAATTTTCAAATATTTGAAAGGCACTTCTTCTTATGACTTGTTGTATCCAAAGCTTTAAAACGTTCTTATTTTTCGGGATAACACGTCCGGTCAAAATTATTCAAACTATGGTTCATCATAATTGAACTAAACATATTGAGATTCGATATAATTGTTAAGAGATTGCAATTTTAACAAAAACTTGAGATGTGTTTAACTCCGTCTCAAGGATAACTCGCGGACTTTTTTAAATCGTTTACCACCAAGTATTTTACCTCATTTCGAGCTTGATTATGACATAATGTATATTGAATGAGGTCTACGTTTGCATTTTGCACGTTTTTAAAACTTAGGGGCAAAAAATCGGATTTTTGGATCAAACTTCGGATTTTTCAAACAGAACCAAAACAGTGGGCTGCCAGGGCAGGGGCCGACCGGTCGCCCACCAGCTCGACGGTCGCCCATGCCCTGGACCGGTCGCCAACGATTTTTTTTGGTTAAAAATGGTTCTGTTTCCAGACTTAGCCATTTTGGCTTATTTTGTCCATTTTTCGTCCCCTTCGCCAATTGCACACAAATTTCACTCTAAATTTGTTTTATTGCATACATTTCATATCTTGGATGTATATAGGCTCGATTATCATCATCATTGCTCATATTCACCGATTAAATGGTAAGAATTCTACTTCTTTATCTCAATTGGGTTGAACCCTTGAGAACTTGGCCTATATGTATTTTCTTGATGAGATTTGTATATGTTTGTGATAAGATTGTCATTTATGATGTATTGTATTGTGTTTGAACTGATTTGGTGGTGAAAACTTGGCTTGATTACATTTACAAGGGTTATATACATCTTCTTTAAAACTTAACGCCCGCCTAAGTGTTCGATAAAATGTTTCAATGAAACATTCTTCACCTACATGATTCTCTCGATTTCAAAAGTCTCATATACTTATAGAGATCATGTTTTTGCAAATCAAATGAGTTTTCATAAGCTTCTATAAGTCATATGATCGACTTTTTCCTCTTATTTGGCCCGTAAGCTTCATTGTTCAAATAGCTCGATACATCGGTTTAGTTGCGCACTTTGATATGATTATATGATGTTTTTATCGTGCTAACATTATTTTTGATGATTCCAAAGGGGAGAAACAAGTTATAAGCTCATTAGCTCATAAAAGCTAAGTTAAGCTATATAAAGAAGCTATAAGCTATGACTTCCTAAAGTCATAAGTTGTAGATTACTTAGTCCATTTGTTGTAGTATGGACTCATATTCTTGTCTAATGATGTTTTGTTGGGGGGAGTTTATAAGCTCTTGTACTTAAGTTCAATATGTAAAAGCTAAAGCTTTTAGCTTATGGTTGATTGCTTTTACATTACTCTTGTTGTGCATATTGATAGGGGAGCTTTTGCTATATATGTTTAATATCTCTACTCCCATCCTTGTGATTATATTGCGTGGAATGTCGTCGCTCACAACGGATAGTTCCTTTTAACCGGTAAAATTTTTTTGTTTTCAAAATCGACCTCGGTAAAATTATTTTGTCCGTAATCATCAAAAAGGGGGAGATTGTTTGATAAATGGTTTTATCATGATTTTGATGATTTTGTTTTTATACCAAAACAATATTTTTAAAGGTTGTCCAAATACTCCTAAATGATTTAAAATGGTTTTAATATTTTAGGAGTATTTCCTCTAGTTTATTTTTGACAATATTGGACAACACATTTAATGATTTCATGTCAATGGTTTTTACATCCAAACTATGTTTCTAAATATTGTCCTAATACTCCCGATCGGCCTAAAATGTTTTTACTATTTTTCGGAGTATTTCTCGGAGTTTATTTCCGATAAAATATTGGACAACACTGTGGTTTTGAGGCCGACCGTCGCCCTATAGGGCAACCCGTGCACTGAGGAGTACGTTGGAACAAAAATGAGATCGAGGTGTTATATTACAGTCGGTCGGCCGCCAGGGGTCGACGGGGTCGGCCGGTGACCGTCGGCGTCCCCCATCGACCAAGACCAAGATAATGTGTTTCTTCCGTTCTTCAAAACATGAAGGTCGACCGGCTAGGGTGATGTCGACGGTCGAGCACCCCTCGACCGGTCGCCGTGTTTTTTTTCTGAAACAGTTTCAAACTTCTATTTCTGCGCGACCGGTCGCCTCTATGGTTTGGCAAAGAAAATTCTAATCTGTTGTGCACAGACATCTTTTCCTAATTTGTGGGATTGATTTCTAACAGATATAATCTTGATTTTAATTGCAATTTTTTTTTGAATATATCAGATTCCAAGAGGAGCCTATCAAGTATCGCAGTCATCTCCTATAAATATAGGAAGATTTAAAGCACAACAACAAGAGAGAACAACACAACACAACAAGATATACTCAAGAAAACACTTGGTCTTCTATTGTCATTATTCTTGTTGTAATTTTCCTAGCTTATCACTTTCACATCCTTGAGGTCTAGGCTATTCTTGATTACACTTGCACTCAATTGTATAATTCATTATCGAGTTGTAATCTTGAATTTTTGGGTTATCATTCAACACAAGATATCCTTGTGAGTGTTCTTGTGGTAAGAACACACTTGGATGATCTAGGTGTTAGGTGTAAGAAGATTGTGGTAATCTTCTTGTTGAGGTGTTGAAGCATTTGGTATTCTTCAAGTTGTTGAGAAGATTGTGGTAATCTTCAAGAGAGATTGTGGTAATCTCAAAGGTGGTGTTGAAGAAGAGTGTGGTGCTCTTTAAGGTGTTGTTGTAAGTTGGTGTTGTATTAATTTTGGTAATTAATAAAATCTTTTTCTTTTTGAAATCCATCCCGGATATCTTTGGGGTGGTAAAGAATTAGGCCCTAGGTGGGTTGAACCTCTATAAATCGACATGTGTTGTTTACATTCCGCACCTTTATTATTGTCTTTGAGCATTCGGTTCGAAAAAAGAGGGCAAAATCGAAAAGATGGAGATAATCAATTCACCCCCCTCTAGATTATCGTAGCCGCTTGGACTTACAAGGAGAATATGTATCAAAGAAGTCATGTCCCTCCTTTTGTCTAAACCCTTTAGCTAGCAAACGAGCTTTATACTTGTCAATAGATCCATCTGCTTTATACTTCCTTTTAAGGATCCGCTTGCATCCCAAAGGTTTGCAACCCAGTGGGAGATCAACCAACTCCCAAGTGTGATTTTGCATGATGGAATCTATCTCATTATTGAAAGCTTCTTTCCATAGAGGAGCTTCTGGACTAGACAATGCTTCTTGAATAGTTCTTGGTTCGTTTTCTAATATATAAGTTAGAAAATTAGGACCAAAAGATTTAGCTACTTTTGTCCTTTTACTTCGTCTTGGTTCCTCTTCATCATCACTTTGCGGTAACCTTGCAGTTTCATAAGTTAAACATCAACTTTCTTCTTTCCGCTATTTGTTCGGAAAGATATTCTCGAAGAATACATTATTCCTTGATTCAATGATCATACCTTTATTTATATCTGGAATAGCTAACTTGTGCACTAAAAAGCGATATGCACTACTATTGTTAGCATATCCAATGAAAGCACAATCGATCATCTTCGGACCGATTCTAACTTGTTTTGGCTTAGGTACTTTGACTTTAGCCAAACACCCCCACACTTTGAGGTATTTAAATGACGGTTTACGTCTCTTCCATAACTCATATGGAGTTTCATGTTTACCTTTGTGTGGGATCTTATTAAAAATGTAGTTTGCAGAAAATATGGCTTCCTCCCACAAGTATGGCTACTAAAGCTTCATCTTTGCTTTTTCAAAAGATACACATAGCAATATCTTGTGCAATCTTTTATAAACATTATGAAGTACTTTTTTCCCACCTCGAGTTTGCACAAGTTTTAAATCACACACATCTTTATGAATTAACTCGAGTGGTTTGGTACTTCTCGTTACCGAATAAAACGGTGCTTTGGCCAACTTTGCTTCAACACAAATTTCACATTTGTCTTGTGAATCGGTTTTAAACGTAGGTATTAATTCCAGATTTACTAACCTTTTAATTGTGTTGAAGTTTACGTGTCCTAATCTATCATACCATAAATTAGAACAATCCAACAAGTAAACATAAGTAACGTTTTTATTCTTCACCTCTTGGCGGAAAGTAGACATTACAGACATCTTAAACAGGCCCTTATCAAGGTAGCCCTTACAAAGAAACTGACCATTCTTGGTCATTACAAACTTGTCGGACTCAAACACTAGTCTAAACCCGGCCTTACTAAGCAAAAGATTGGAAACCAAATTCTTGCGGATGTTCGAGACATGCAAAGACATCTTCAATGAAAAGCTTCCTTCCATTGATCAGAGTGTAGGAGGAGAACATCTCCTTGTCGGCACAAATGTGACGAGTAGCCCTGGTATCTATCCACCACTCCCTTGGGTTATCCACCATATTGGCTTCAAACACAACAGTGGTGAGATCGAGCTCTGACATGTCGATTGGAACCGACTTGTCATCCATCACATGGGTTGTTGGTTGCCACCTTGATTTCCTTTTTTTAGGTGTCGGCAATCCTTAGCCATGTGGTTCGGTTTGCCACGATTGTAGCAATTCCCCTTGAACTTTTGGCTTTTCCTTTTTCTTTTCTGGAGTGTTTGCGTTTCTTGCTAGTGCTCGATTTAGCAAGATTGACCTTAGCCTCCATTCCAGACTTACTGGATTTTACCTCTGATTTTTGGTTGTCTTCTTCGATTCGAAGCCGAACAATCAGATCCTCGAGCTCCATCTCTTTTTACTTGTGCTTGAGTAATTTTTGAAATCCTTCCACAATGGCGGCAATTTCTCGATTATTGCAGCCACTTGAAAGGATTCATTCAAAATAATCACTTCAGACACTAAGTCGTGAAGTATGATTTGAATCTCCTAAACTTGGTTGATCACCGTCTTGGTGTCAACCATCTTATACTCGAGGAATTTGCCGATAACAAATTTCTTTGTGCCGATATCTTCCATTTTGTACTTCTTCTCCAAAGAATCCCACAATTCCTTGGACGTCTTGAACGTGCTATAAACATTATAGAGGGTGTCGTCTAGCCCGTTCAATACGTAGTTGCTACACCAGGGTGGTAAGGTAAAATAGCATCTTTTGTTGCCAACGTTTGAAGTCGGCATCGGAGAAATTGGGCGGTTTTTCGCCGTGAGCGGGAGTAGCAGCCATCGGTGTGAACGTGATAGAATCCATCGTCTTGAACATAAATAGTTTTTCGTCAAAATGGTGTCGGTTTCTTTTCGGAAAGAAAATGGCTAAGTGTATAAGTGTTTAGGCTTAGTCGAGGCCAGAATTTGATTCAGTCTCCGCAAGACAAAAACACCCCGTATACAAGTGCTAACGGTTCCGACGTACCTCCCTAAGATACAACGATTATTTCAGTTTCAATTTTACACCACTTGCAAACCCGAAACACAGCAAACAGTAAGATGTTAAGACTTTCAAGCTTTTTGAAAGATGTGTGTAACTATGCTCGAATGCAAATGACCGGATTATTATCTAATGATTTAGTGTGTTTCTTTCAATCTGCAGGGGTCGAATTATATAGGCATCAGGTGCCCCGTATGGAAAGATCACGTCTTTTGGCTCGAAAAGACAGGTTTTGAACGAACAAACGCATTTGTTTCGACCGCGATCGACAAGACGACCTGGTGCGACGTGCGCTTTGCCGTGTGTGGATGTGAACCAAAATGACAAAGTTACGGCCTGATGCACGGGCTGTGTGTGAGCCCGTGCTCGGATGTGAACAGGTCCGACTGATGCACGACCCGATGCACGGGTCGTGCGTCCATCTGTGCTCGGGTGCGAACAATTCCCAGGTTGAAAAATCCGTTAATTAATTACAAAAATTAATTAAATATTTATTTTAAAGGTTTTTGGTCCAAAAAGAATAAGGGCCTTGAAGCCTAAGCTTGGGATATATTAAGTGTGTGCAAACTTTGCCTCCCTTTCCTATGTGGGATGGAGCATTCTCCTTCCCCACATTTTTCATTTTTCATACCATTTACTTGTATTAAGTGTCTAACTTCTAGCATTAATTTCTCATTCACCCGGAATCGATTTTGAGAAATTCCAAATGCTATTATCATCTACTTTCTTAGTAGAATTTTTACAAAAAATTTAATTCCATTTTCACTAATGGAAACCACTTAATTATTAGGTCAAAATTGGGTCAACATCCATTTTTCACATACCAAATTCCAACAAATTTCTCATAATCCCCTAGGTTGATTCATATCCCGTATCTACACTTTGTTTATATATAAAATTTCATAGTCTTAGGACTCTGCCGGACGTAGATAACCTAACTAGTTCAATAATAGTTAAATGGCAAATATAGTTGTAATTAAAATATGTTTCCCATATATTAGGAATTAAATAACTCCTAACACAAGTACACAACATAATCCTATGTTGAAAACTATGCTTCATTTTTTATATAGATATTATCAATACTTAACTATACATTAATAAGTTTTAAAAAAAATATACATTAATAATGTTAATTTATAATTACTTAATGTACATTAACTATTAATAACATTAAAAGAAATGAAATTGACAGGTCAACTTTGAATTTGAGGACATAAAGCCCATGCCCATGATTTAAACATGCAAAGCAAGGACTTATCTTTAGGTAGGATTATTCCTTAATGTTATTAATCTGCTTCGTTGTTCCTTCTACACGCTATTACGTACAATACCGTCCAAAATCCCAAACGTTATTCACGTTGCTTATGTAATGTATGAAAAACTGAAAATGTAATCATTAATTGTGCGGCGCCTTGGGTTCTGTTGTCTTGTATTACAAAAAGAAATCAACATTATAATCTTATCATTAGTTTAATAAAAATGATTGTTGCATTGCTAAAAGACTACACAATCTACACAAATATATATTTTTGGGTTGGGAAGTGCTAAATCGCCATATTATGGCCAGCCATAAAGTAGGTGGATTATTTCAATTAATGTTTGTGTTAATGAAATTACTTTACAATCCTTAAGGCTTAAACCATTTGCTCCATATTAACATGCACATTGGCGCCAGTTTATATGCAATTTTATTTAAGGGAAATTTACATGCAATTTTGCCAACAATGATATTTATATTATCCATATATTAAGGAATATTTACATAAATAATTTTAATTATTGTTTTCAGTTTATATAATATTAGTATCTATTTAAGACTTATAAGTAATTTTTATTCAAATTTGAGAGTTCGATCTATACAGTTTTAAAATTTTAATTAAAGATAAAATTTGTTATACCTCGTATTTTGTACGTGTAACAATCTATTATGCGATTAATAATACTAAATAAATCGTTTGTTTGATACATATAATTCCTGCGATTGGTATTCACAACGATGGCCCATTTTGCGATAGTTTACCGTGTTATGCGAAATTCAAAATGATTTTGTTATTCGGATTTTGTAATCAAGTCTATTTATCATGTGAAAATTTATTTTGATTTTCGAGATATACAATTATTTTTATAGGGGGTGTGCATGGTCCGATCCCGGTTCGAGATTTAGAAATCTCAGAACCGTTCAAAGTTCGGAGATCCCAAAATTAAATCTTAATCTGAACCATAAAAAAATCTTCATCCCGAACCGATCCGAAAGTTCGTTACGGTTCGGGACGGAGATTCGGTTCTAGTGGGACGGAACAGTTCGAGGCACGGAGAAATGGAGATTCAAATATTTCACAAATAAAACACATCAAAAAGTGAAAAGAAAAATCGGTGTAAAAATCATTAAACGGTTATACTTTCAATCTTTTTTCATCTTTCGAAACTATTAGTATTAAACAAGATGAACTTTTTGATATTTTATATATTAACTTATACATAAAATTTCTTTAACTCGTATTTAAGTGCTAAATTTATATTGTAATTCGAATCATTCTATCATGGTATAGATTATATCTGCGTATTAGTTTAATATCAATTTAACTTTTAAATCATTTTTATCTAATTTATAATTAAAAGTATTGATTTTTTTTTTTGGATTTTAATATAATATGCTTGAGATATGATGTAACTATTAGTGAATTAAATATATATTCAATTATTTATTTGATATATTGATAATATGCCAAATTTTTAATTTGATAATTTTTAGTATTATATAGTATTGAATTTCAAAGAAATGTTTAGTTAATTCAATATCAAAATATAAATAAGATAAAAATATTATATATGTATATATAAAAATTATTTTAAAAGCGGTTCTAGTTTTGGATATTCGATTCGGTACGGTTTGGTATGGTTCGGTATGGTTCTCGATACGGATATTTGAAAAATCTCCAAAACCGTACAATGAAAATTTTCGGGATGGTTTGGTTCGGGAAAGTCAAAAATCAACGGATATTTTCGGTTCGGATATTTTTCGGTTCGAGTTCGGTGATCTCCAAGTCTCATGCACCCTAATTTTTGAATCACAATATTTGGTTTTATCGGAATAATTTTTGAATTTTATTTTCATCTTGTTGTGACTTAGCTTACAACAAACTCATCTATGGTGACTTAGCTTATAGTTCAATTGTTTGATTATAATTAAGACTAAATTAACAGTATCATATATATATATATATATATCTTGAATCATATAGTTCAACTTTTCATTTATAATTTGAAATAAAATAATAGTACCACACATATATCTTGAATCATACAGTTCGATTGTTTCCGAATTAAATTATTAATCTCTTGTATATATCATGAATCATATAGTTCAATTTATCATTGGAAATGGATATAATGATTAATATTCTTTTATATCATAAATCATATAGTTTAATTGTTGAACTAGGAATAGGAATTTGAGGCACGACACGATTGACCTACACGAACAACTAAATTATAAAGTTTGGTTTGGGGTTTATAGGATTCAGGCCATTATCGTGATGACGCGATAAGGCCCGTTAAAAACTAGGTTGATATTGGATCGATCCGATAAACACGATAAGGCCCGATAAAGAACGATAATTTTTTAATTATCGATAATTGATTATTTGTATGAATAATTTATTAGTAATTGATTATTTGTACTTTATTATTTTTATTGATAATTTAATAGAACATATGTATTAAGTATCCAATATAAAGAATATAAAAAAATTATAAGTTTTAGTTGTTAATGGGTTTAATGGGCCTAAAGGCTTAACTAAACAAATTTGACAATTTTGCTTATCGTGCTTATCGTGTCGTGCTTTATGTGTTTTTAACGTGTCATGTTTGGCTTAAATTTTAGGCCCGTTAAGGTTATCGTGTCATATTTGGGTTTAAATTTTAGGCCTATTAGGGTTATCATGTCGTGTTCGTGTTTAAGTTTATCGTGTCGAAGTAAGTTATCGACTTATCGTGCTTACTAAATACAACCCGACACAAATGATTTGCCACCCCGCAAATCATGTATTTCAATTATCATTGGGAATGAACGGAATGATTGGTATCTTTCATATCTCGAATCATATAATTCAACTAAAAATTAAAATTGAATACAATTCTATGACTAAGAGTATCATCTTGTATGTCCTAAATCTTGTAGTTCAATTATAATTTGGATTAAGATAAGTGTATTGCTTTATATATATATATATATATATATATATATATATATATGCATCTATTTATTATTTTATGAATACACACGCGTAATATATACTCCTCCTATTCACAATAAGTGTCTTTTTAGAAAAAAACACACATATTAAGAAATGTATAAAATGTCCAATATACCCTTAATTAATCATAAATGTTGCTTTGAAAGAAAACAAAATGTAGACATTTGTTAATAAGTACAAGGGTAATTTGGAAAAAAAAATTCTCATTAGTCTTGAAAATATCAAAAGGACATTCTATGTGAATAACTTTTTATGTGTCAAACGACACTTATTCTAGGTGAGGGTGTTTCGAGATTGGGAGGTCTTTTTGGGGTTCTCCAACACCCAAGCACATCATTTTGGAATTTTCTATTTCCACCCCCTACTTTTTGTTTTTTTTTGATGATTTAATCCCCTTGTTACTTACTTTTACCAGTTAGGTGTACTGTTTATGTTTATACAGAAGAGGTTGTGCACCTCGGTTCTATCCTATATCTAGGCCACCGGGTTTGAGTGGTTCTCTTCACTCCTATTTGGAAGTTTTTTTTGCTGTTTCCAAAAGGAGCCGAGTCTATGGACTCCCCAAATGTACAAATTGAGTTATTTAATGATAATTTTTCTAACGTTTTGACAAAAAAAAAAGTGAATAGGAGGGAGTATACACTTCTACTTGGAAGAGTAATTAATTTGGTGCGGAACCAGTTTCTTGGAAAAGTGAAAAGGATTAATTATTATAAAAGAGAGTGAAGTCTTAGTTTCAAATTTGGATTGGTGGGTAATTAGAACTAAGGTGGGAAAGGGTAATTAATATAGGCAAACAAAATATTAAATTCCTATAGCACCCTCTTCATTAATACTGAAAATAACTAAAATGTCCTTTATGGCCGGCCATAATATGGCCATTTAGATTTACCCTTTTGGGTTTTCATGAAGAGTTAACTCCAAATCTAAAAGTTGAGCCATTGAGAAAGTGAACCATTATTTTCGTAGGCAATCAAAACTCTAAGTTGTGCCATTGAGAAAGTACAATGTTCTTATACTATTCTCTATTTCCTTTCATGTTTCAACGTATAAAATGACTACCATACGTATAAACTAATATCATTATTATCCAAACACTACAAGAAAAATGTTCAACAACAACACCCCAAAGACAACCGATTTTAGCTAAATTGTCCTTACAAGCATTCACAACGGATTTTTGCAAAATCGTTGTGGATGAGCGGATTTTTTGTTAACGACAACAGTTCACTCGAGCCTAAGACAATACTTTACTTGAAGCGTTGTCGATTAGCGATCTTTTTATTTTTTGACAATACGTTTCTCGGGTCTTCGACAATGTTTTTGTAATTCGTTGTCGATTAGTGCCTAATCTTTTTCAAAGACAACATTTATTCATCCTTTTCGCCAATGGTTGGTTACACCGTTGTAATTAGCGTCATTTTTATTCTTAAAGACAACAATTTTAACAATAATTATAAACCGAAGTCGATAAACATTTTTCATGTACCTTAATTATTTATATTTAATGGTATAACTAGCACTTTTAGTTAGTTTATCAATTTTATTTTAGCAACTTTAGCATAATTCTAAAAGTCTTGAGAGTTAATTTTTGTTTTGTTATCAATTTTTTATCTCATGGTATAAGTATCACTTTTAGTTAACCTATCAATTTTATTTTAGTAACTTTAGCATATAATTATTAAAGTGTTGGGAGTTGTAAATATTTTTTTATTAAATCTTTATTTTATTTTAGCAACTTTAGCAACTTAAATATAAGTTTAAAAATATAACTAGTAATTTTAAAGTTAGACTTTTTACTTTAGCAACTTAAACATAAATATCAATAAATAAAACTAGCAACTTTAAGTTGAGTATTAGCAACTTACCCAATGCTAAACATAAATATCAATAAATAAAACTAGCAACTTTAAGTTGAGTATTAGCAACTTACCCAAATAACACACAATCTAATAAGTTCTTTGTTAGCAACTTAAACAAATCAAACAACTTAATCAAAAAAAAAAATTAAAAACGAGAAGGATGAAAGAATAGAGAACGGCCCTAGCTGAGAAGGAGAAGAGAAGACCACCGTCCACCGCGCAAATAGGAGCTCGGCCGCTGCATCTCGGAGTGATTTCTTGGCGAGTTTTTCCCATCCACTAAAATCCCCAAATCTTTTAAAACCCTAATTTCGAAAGTTGGTTTCCATTCATTCGTGTGGTTTAATATGTGTTTGTGTGTGTTTTATGCGTGATGGGTTATATTTCATGGAGTTAGTAATCTGTTAGCAAATATGGGCCATATCTAATCACATTTTTTGCACATATAGGGTGGATCGAGTATACCTATTTGCAGCGGAACTGTCGATCCACATAGCCAGGATTAAGACCATCTACAAGCCTCCGTTTGATCCATGATTAAGCCATCTACAAGCCTCCTCTTGGTTGAATCGCGAGCAATGAACAAACCTCATAGATTGGTTGAACCACAAACAAGATCACGAACCGCGCTTTTCGTTGGCGTAAATAATTACTAGAATTATTTACTTGGATTTTCACACCTTAAACCTTGGAGAACTTTGGTGATGCTCCAAGAAGAAAACCGTAGAGAGAAAATTTAGGAGAGAGATTATTCTTTCTTTGTGAGGGGACGTACTCATTAATTAGTCGATTGCGAGGAGATATATCAACATATGTCTCAATCCCCTATATTAGTTAGAGTCCTAATGGGAGAGGTTTCTTGATAAACCTCATCTAAATAGGACTCCATATTATCTCAAATATGGATGCAACCTAATTGCACCCAATATCTCCCACTCATACATATTTGACTCGACTCATTCGAATCACATCCTCATAGTTCTCATCTCACATCTCTTCTTTCATACGGGGAATAAGGCGTGCGACCAAGCGAGAAAGCAAAGGTGAGAGAGTTATATTAAGTCATCACCAAACTAACATAACCCTACAACTCAATAACTCGCTATGTACCCCAAACCAAGTGGTCGCACTCGACCAAGCATCTCTAGATCCCTCAAATACAAGTAGAGCATGCTCGACTCACTCAAATATATTTCTATATTCATGACTAGTCAAACACATTTTGACATAGTCGCCGGGCTATGAATCATAGAACATAAGTGCGTTACCAACTTAATTCTTCCTTTGGCCCCACATGCCAATTAGCTTGGTCTTGACAGACTTTCTTAGGCATGCTCCGGCTGCATCGAATCACACATGGCCATTAGATACATGCTAAAGTAGCGTCATCAAGCTTACACCTCATGACATGGTCCAAAGTCCCAAAGGGTACAAGAAAATAATATGGGCTCACACAAAGTGACGGGCAGGGGACCCATTTAGTCATTTTTCCATAGGCGGTTGCCTCAAAGCACATGTAGTATGAATACATGCTATGATGGAGCTCCCACTCAATTTAGGCATGTCACACTCTAGACATCATACAAATCTTAGTCCAATCGCTATTCAATCGCCGACTGCGTACTACTCGTAGTCACTCCCAAAGTGTCATACGATAGCTCGCACATTTGGCTACAAACAGCTTTTATGAAGTTTGGACATACTTCATAATCGATCAACTCGGATCTCATCTTAACCTCTAGTTAAGGTGATGGTTAATTATAATAACATTCCTCATCGCTCTAGTGTGAAGGCGATCATTCGCAAATCTCCTTATGCGACACAATCTTTTAAGTCTCATCCCGCCGCTCTCTTAGCGCAGGCGATTGCCCGTATGAGAGGGCCAATCAAAGCCTGGTGACAACTCACAAATTGAGACCAAACACATAATGAGAATCCAACATATCTCATTAATCACAATATGTTCTCAAAGGACATATAATCAATTCTTACTTAATCCCTATTGACTCACATGCCTTTGGAGCATATCTCCAAACAAAGGCTCGTAAAAGGGATGAGCGCCCCCATACCGCTCGTAAGTATGCTCGAGAACAATATTAACTATGCTCAAAAACTCTCAAGTGAAGTAAAGCCTCGAGTAAATATGTTTGGTCTACCATCCATGTCCGCGCCCAAACCATACACCAAAGCGTTTTTACTATCACAAGACAACAAAATACATCATGAATGTGCGCGCAATGCGCATCATTTCATGATGCCAAATTTGCCTCTAGCAAATCATAGACCAATCTTTTAAGATATCTAAATATCCACATGTCGGCATCATAATAGCGCATGGATCACTTCGATATCCACTCACCAATCACACTGCTAAGTACAAGACTTACTGAGTACGCACATAGCGCACATCAAACATTCGACAATGTTTACTTAAATTAGCTAGCATTTCTTTTCATCTTCCGAAGATATCGTTTCTTGACTAAGAATATGATCTTTGACCATGAAGTGTAAAATCAGCCAACACTGAGTGGCGATAACTCCATGTTCTTTCCAGTCATCACATTTTTTCCATATACAATGAGATACAACTCTTACATATGTTCAGTGAATTAATTGACCATCGTAGGCGTATCAAAATGATAGCTCGATGAAATCAATGATGACTCAAGTCACAACTGGAGCTTCTTGATCAGCAATCAATGCGCTCTTACTCCCCTTGTTGAATTCATCGGGTGATCCACATAGATCTCCTGATTCAACTTTCACTGAACTATGTCAACATCAATCATCCAGGACTAACCCAGACGAAAGTGGCAATAATAGATAACATATCAGGCGAATTGAGGCAATCTCACCACTTAGGGAGAACATCTCAAAAAATTTACGCTCTTCTAACAGGCGTAAACATTTCGTCCTTAGTCGAGCTACACACATGTTAATCAACCCATCTATATTGCACTTGACCTTCCGAAACCACATATTTCAAATGGTCTTGCATCTAGACAGAAGATTAACAAACTCTTAGACTTCATTCTTAGTCATTCCACTCATTTTTTCCTTCGCAACAACTATCCACTTAGGGCATCGGGTAAAGTGTTAAGTTGGTTTTATACCAATGTATTGAGTGATCTAGACTAGGATTTTGTGTTGTTTTCGGGTATTTTAGTGTCGTTTGAGAGTCGAGTTTGTGTCATTTGGAATTTTGGTAGCCGAAATTGATCAAGAATGTTGGAAAACGTGTTTGGACGGTGAAGATCGCACATTAGAATGAAGAAAAGCGGAAAAATGTCGAGTGAAGTCGGCGCCGAATAGCAAAAACCCCCGCGCAGCAGGGGGCTAAAATTTGCACGATGGCAGAATATTGGTTGCAGACCGCAGCGCCCAGAAAGAAGGGCTGCAGCGCCCGTTCTATGTAAAAGAATAATGACGCAAGCACCAGACAGGCGTGCAAGGTAGCGATGCAAAGAAGAACAGTGGTGTGAGTATGGCGCGTTGCGCAGCGCGCCACTCTCAAAGATCGCAAAGTGCGCGATGAAGGACGGAGCAGGGCAAATGGGCGTGCAACCAGCAGCGAACATGGGACGACAGGCGGGCTGCAGCGCGCCATCACCAGCGCTGCAGCGCGCGACCAGCAGCAGGTGACTTCCACAGAGCGCAGAAATGGCTTTCCGGACCAAGCCCAGCGCGCACGGACGGTGTCAATCTGGGCTTTATTTTCGTGGGCTTCTGGACGCGTTTTCGAGGGCTTCGAGCTTATAAATACAAGGACGAACGCACGAACAAGGGGGTCGGATATTATTTTGAGCATAACGCACGGCAAGAGACTCGTAACTAGGGTTCGGGCGGAATCGGAGGCACTTCTCGCCTGGATACGAGAGAGAATTCCTTCCCTTTCTTCTCAATTCTTTCTTTGTTTTTCTTTGTCGATTTTTGAGATGTATAATTATTTCTTCACGAATTTTTATACATCCAATATGAGCTAAACCCATATTTCTAGGGGATTGATGTAACTTACGTTTGAACCTATGTTTTGATTTCCAGTTTATGAAATTCGCATATTTATTAATCTATTTGTGCTATTTGATTTGATTGCATCTGGATTATCTGATCAATAATTTAGATTGTTTGGCGTGTTTAATTTGACGCCGAGAGAGGTAATTGAACGTCGGCCATAGAATAGCATAACCTAGGGTTTCATAGAATCGAGAGATTTATGAATCTTTTGAAGCCTGTGATAGAATATTCATTGAGCGTATTAGGGTTTAATTTATGATTTTTATAGAGATATCGAAATCAGAAATTGGAACCTAGAATCACTTGGCACTCGAGAGATGAAGTGATAAACGGTAGGAATATTGGCTTATAGATTGATAACTTGTGATTAATAAACTGGATTGAAAACATAGGGGATAACTAGGTAAAATCAACCTCTAGAATTCATCTTCTGCGTGTTTGATAAATTGTCTCGAACCATTTATTTGCTTAATTTTAGTTTTATTTTTAGTTTAAAAACAATCCATCTATTTTCAATTTCTAGATAGAATTAAGCTATTTTAATTATAGTACTTAATATAAAATCCGATAACAATCCCTGTGGAGACGATAACCCTACTTTCAAAACCTATACTAAAACTTGACACCGTACGCTTGCCGTAAGATTTTCGCGATCAAGTTTTTGGCGCCATTGCCGGGGATTGTTTTATCCTATTTTAAACTAATACTATTACCACGTAGTCTTAATCCTAATCTAGACTAGTTTAGGAATCATAATTTCGTATTTCTCATTGATTTATTTGTTTATGCGAGATTCTCGAAAATACTAATTTGCTTCCTTTTGATCCGAGATTGAACGGACACCTCGAGCAATCGAGCAGCAAAGCGACGAGAATCGAGCAATGGCGGACGGGCGTAGACAATGAGAATAACGGAAATCGGGTCGTAAACGTGCCACCACAGCCTGAGGCACCAGAAAGGGCAATCCGGGATTACTTTCTGCCCACCGTGAACCAGAATTACTCCGGAATTGTGCGCCAGCCCATTAATGCAAATAATTTCGAATTGAAACCGGGCCTCATAAGCATGGTTTGAGAATCGGTTTGGGGGGAGTCCGGTGGATGATCCGAATACACATCTCGCCACATTCTTGAGATTTGCGACACCATTAAGATGAATGGTGTGACCGATGAGGCCATTCGGTTGAGGCTTTTCCCGTTCTCACTTCGGGATAAGGCCGGCGGTGGTTACGACGTTCGCCCCGGGAGTATTACGAGTGGGATGATCGACTCAAAAGTTTTTAGAAAAATTCTTCCTCCCAAAGAAGACACTCCAATCAAGAGCGAGATCGCCTCAGCCGGTTCAAAGCATTGATTTTGAGCCGTTATATGAAGCTTGGGAGCGATTTAAAGATCTGTTGAGGAGATGCCCACAACATGGATATGCAGATCGCGAGGGTTGATATTTTTACTATGGGTGAATGGGCATACGAGGACGATACTAGATGCGGCATCGGGAGGTACATTGATGGCTAAAACACCGACCGAGGCCTTACTTTTACTTGAAGAAATGGCCACAAACAACTATCAATGGCCCTCCGAGAGGACAAAGACCGCCGCTTTGCGGTGTTCTTGAGTTGGATCTGATGTCGCCTTTGGCGGCTCAAATCTCGAGTCCGACAAAGCAATTAGCAATCATGAATACCGGTAGCACACCACAAAGAAACCGCACTCCCATCCACCGCGTTCACGCATTTGCCACTCACGAGGCCGAGCAAGTCAATTATGTGAATAACCGGGATTTTAATAACCAAGGTAATTCATTACCAACTCACTACCACCGGGACTTCGCAATCATGAGAATCTCTCTTATAGCAACAACAGAACGTATTGAATCCACCTCCGGGTTATCCAAACCCATCCAGTTCAATGCACTCGGAGGTGAAAAAAGAAAGTCGCTTGAGGAGATGCTCGGCTCATTCATCGGAGAGACCAGAATCGAATGAATAAGAGTGGCGCAGATTGATGGTCCGAATACTAAGATGAGCACAATGGAGACGCATATTAGGTCGATCGAGACACAAATGGGTCGATTGGCTACAGTAGTGAATTCATTGCGGTGAAGGAAAAGTTCCCAAGTGATACAATGGTTAATCGAGAGAGCACCGCAATGCAATTTACGTGGAAAAGGGAGCAAAAATTCACTGCTCCCGAAGAATCACCTATTTATGCGAAACCAAAGTGGAATCCAAGAAAATAAAGTTGGAAGAATTTGAAACCTGTCTATCTGACAGAGGAGTGTAGTGCAATAGTCCAGAGTAAACTACCTCAGAAAATGAAGGATCCAGGGAGTTTCACTATTCCTTGTACTATTGGAGGAGTTTGCTTTGAGAAACCACTTTGTGATCTTGGGTCCAGTGTGAATCTGATATCTCTTGCTGATGTGACGAAGTATGGGCTCGGTGAGGTGAAGCCGTCCAACATCACTTTGCAGTTCGTTGATCGATCCATCGCCTATCCGTGGGGAATCATTGAAGATGTATTGGTAAGAATTAATAAATTTGTTTTTCCTGTGGATTTTGTAGTGTTGGACGCGAACGAGGAGAAGAAAATACCTATAATCTTTGGGCGGCCATTTTTAGCCACAGCAAGGGCTTTGATCGATGTAGAAATGGGGGAGCTAACATTGCGGGTAAATCAAGAGAAAGTTGTATTCACCATCCATCCAACCAATAGGCTAAAATTTGAATTAAAGGATGGTAAGCAGATGGTTGGGAATATTGCTGAAGACATTGGAGGTTGGGAAGTTTCTAAGGGGAATGTGGATAACATGCCTATTGGAGCCCCAACTTGAGGATAATCGACATAGTCCGGCCGAAGAACTGTAAACTTAGCGCTTCTTGGGAGGCAACCCAAGCCCCTTTTATTGCTTTCTTAGTTTTAATTTAGTTTAGTAGTTGTTTTTGTTTTTTCTGAATTTTTGCATTTTTAGGAGTAGTAAGTTGCATCATACCCCACCCCTCTTATTTGTGCAAATCCCACATATCCCATTCCATCTTCACAAAGGAGCATTATGACACCACACACACCATCTTCATCTCATTCACTCATTATTTGGTAAGTTTGCAACTTTCCAAAACCCACCCCATTTTCCCCATCTTGTGATTGTTGTGTGGTTGGATTGTAGTAGTGCTAGGATAATTGTTGTTGATTTGTGGATTGTGGATTGGTTGCTCATGCTAGACTTAGGTTTGGTGCTGATTTTTGGGATTGAATTGAGTTATCCATTGCATTCACTATCTTTGCCCAAATTCTTGCATATGAGGTGTTTGATAAAATGCCCCAATGACAATTTCACATTGTTTAGTGCTATCTTGTATATCTATGCTTATCTTTTTGACATGGCACTATATTTTCTACTTGGGGGCATTATGTATGTGCTTTGATTTTCGATTTCTCACCCATAACCGAATTCCATGGTTCCACGAGTTTTGTTTTCTTGTCTACCTTGCTAGGTTGCAAAAATGCGAAACCAAATAGGGATTGGACTAAGGCGAATGGGAAGAACAAGACCGCACCTCGGAGGCATACAACACCCACGGGCTTGTGCGCTAGGATGCATTGTGAGCTTATACGAGACACCTCCTACACGTAGTAGTACCACATGACTTAAGGAGCCTTCGCTCCTTGGCTACCAGATCTTTCTTTTTCCCACCTCTCCATTGGGGACAATGTCGTTTTAAGTTTGGGGGTGCAGTCTATTTTGATTCATCGAGTCGTATCTTGAGTAAAAAAATGAAAAAAAAAGAGTCTAGAGTCGAGTCGAGTCGCTTGTAAAAGCGTGAAACTAGCGTGACTAAGTGAATTTGTTAAATATGAGTTGAACGGTCAAAAGAGCATGTGTTGACTCGTGATTTAATCTTCTTTCCATTAATTCCATCTATGTGCTTGACTGTTGATTTGTTTGGGGATGATTTATGCAATTGAGTGGTTCCTTTATGATCCCACCGGATTCTAGAACTTGTCGATCACTAGTCGAGGCGAAATCCTAGGTGAAGTAACATTGAGGAAGTGATTTAGGCCATCTTTGAACAAGCCGAGCCTAAAATGTCTACCTTTGCATTATATTTCCCCTAGTGTCCCCCTTTCAAATTTTTATAAACCCGTTTCTTTGGCAAACCATCTAATACCCGAGCCTAAATGTGAATATCCTAATTACCCATCACTCATACACACAAAGTATAGAAAAATATTGGAAGTTGAGGAGGGTATGATGAGAAGGGTGTGAATTTAATTGAATGAAGTTGCGAGAAAAGAAAATATGAAACCCCATGTATGTAAAAGAATAAGTTTGGGGGTTAAAAAGAAAAAAGAGAAAAAGAAAAAAATGAATGAGAAAAATCAGCGGGATTGAAGGTTCATAAACATTGGAGATGTCAAAAAGTGAAAGGTAGTTGCTAATTGATGATTCGAATTGATAATTGTGTGTTTGGGTGATTTGAGCTACTTAATCCTATATTTTCTTACCTTACCCTAAGCCCACATTACAAGCTTTAAAAGTCCTATTGATCCTTGTGTTACATTAGCCTACATTAGTGGAGATTAGTGTGAAAGACAAGCCTATGGAGTCCGTAAGCATCTCATCTCCATATTCAAAAAGTGGATCATTTTGAAAACACTTAATTGCGTGAATCTATCCGGATAATGAAAATGGAGTTGGCATGAACATTTCACCTTCATGATCACATTGTGAAAATACGTGCTTGATTGATAGTAAAACGAAATTTGACGAATGAGTTTGGTTGTGAAGTTTCGCAGATTGGTTTGTTGAGTCGATCGTCTTCATTTTTTGTTCCTTCATGTTTTTCGATTTGTAGAGTCTGTAATTGCTTGAGGACAAGCAAACGTCTAAGTCCTGGGGTATTTGTTAAGTTGGTTTTATACCAATGTATTGAGTGATCTAGACTAGGATTTTGTGTTGTTTTCGGGTATTTTAGTGTCGTTTGAGTCGAGTTTGTGTCATTTGGTATTTTGGTAGCCGAAATTGATCAAGAATGTTGGAAAACGTGTTTGGACGGTGAAGATCGCACATTAGAATGAAGAAAAGCGGAAAAATGTCGAGTGAAGTCGGCCATGGCTAAAACCCCCCCGCCCGCAGCGCGGGGGCTAAAATCGGTACAGTGGCAGAATATTGGTTGGCGCTGCAGCGCCCAGAAAGAAGGGCTGCAGCACCCGTTCTATGTAGCAGCAACAGCGGACGCAAGCACCAGGCAGGCGTGCAAGGTAGCGATGCGGCGGCAGAAAGCAGGTGTGAGTATGGGCGTCTTTGCAGCGCCACTCTGGGCATTTGCAGCGCGCGATGAAGGACGGAGCAGGGCAAATGGGCGTGCAACCGGCCCAGCGAACATGGGGACGACACAGGCGGGTGCAGCAGCGCCATCACTGGCTGCAGCGCGCGACCAGAAGAGTGGTGACTTCCCACAGGCAAAGCAGCAGCGCCTTTCGGACAAGCGCCGGCAGTGCGGCAGACGATCGGTGCTGAATGGGCTTTATTTTCGTGGGCTTCTCGGACGCGTTTTCGAGGGCTTCGAGCTTATAAATACAAGGACGAACGCAACGAACAAGGGGGTCGACATTATTTTGAGCATAACGCACGGCAAGAGACTCGAGAACTAGGGTTCGGGACGGCAATTGGAGGCACAAATCCGGATACAGAGAATTCCTTCCCTTTTCTTCTCAATTCTTTCTTTGTTTTTCTTTGTCGATTTTTGAGATGTATAATTATTTCTTCACGAATTTTTATACATCCAACATGAGCTAAACCCATATTTCTAGGGGATTGACGTAACTTACGTTTGAACCTATGTTTTGATTTCAGTTTATGAAATTCGCATATTTATTAATCTATTTGTGCTATTTGATTTGATTGCATCCGGATTATCGATCAATAATTTAGATTGTTTGGCGTGTTTAATTTGACGCTCGAGAGAGGTAATTGAACGTCTGTCCATAGAATAGCATAACCTAGGGTTTCATAGAATCGAGAGGTTTATGAATCTTTTGAAGCCTGTGATAGAATATTCATTGAGCGTATTAGGGTTTAATTTATGATTTTTATAGAGATATCGAAATCGAAATTGGAACCTAGAATCACTGGCACTCGAGAGAGGAAGTGATAAACGGTAGGAATATTGGCTTATAGATTGATAACTTGTGATTAATAAACTGGATTGAAAACATAGGGGATAACTAGGTGAAATCAACCCTCTAGAATTCATCTTCGGCATGTTTGATAAATTGTCTCGAACCATTTATTTGCTTAATTTTAGTTTTATTTTTAGTTTAAAAACAATCCATCTATTTTCAATTTCTAGATAGAATTAAGCTATTTTAATTATAGTACTTAGTATAAAATCCGATAACAATCCTGTGGAGACGATAACCCTACTTTCAAAACCTATACTAAAACTTGACACCGCAAACGCTTGCATGTAAGATTTTCGCGATCATAAAGTCACTTATTTTATCGACTCATCAACATCCACAAAAGTAATTGTGAAGGATACCCACTCAATCTCATATAGATGATGGGGAATATTTTATATTCACTCCTTTTACTCATGGAATTTTTTGAAAGAAAATCGTACAATTATTATTAAAAAAAATCGGAAAATCGAGTTATATTTCACAGAAAATGAATATTTCTCTTACGTGATATTTCTTTAAAATGTGGGTTTTTATGGAACAAATTTGACCAACATTTTTTTTTTTTAGGAAAAATTTGACCAAAATTGAGACTTTCTTTTTTTTTTTTAAGGGAACCAAGATTGAGATTTGATAGTAATGAATGTCTGATATTGGTTGGTAACAACTTTTAAAACATCCAGGCCAAATATATCAAAAATGGGTTGCACTTTCATTAAGTAATCATATCGCTAGCATAGAGTAGGCAACCATTTCTAACCAAACATGTATGACCACCTACATTTCCTCTTATAACAGTATATGTGTCTCTCTCCCCCTATCTGCATTACTTACTAAACAGTACAATAAGAAAAAGATCTCATAATAAAGATTTCTTTTTTTTTAATAAAAGGAAAATTATATTAAAAGAAAGAGTACAAAGAAGTACTTAAATTTACAGTGCAAATGTATATCAGTATGACATTATACACCCCTCTCAATCTTCATTATCAATTGCATACAACGGCGTAATTAGCCCACTATGAAAGTGTGGTGAGCCGTCCACGAAAGTTGAGTGGACATGATGAAAACTCAAAAAACAAATCACATAAATTATAGCTTAAATTTTCTAAATTTATTAATGAAATAAGGTAAAAGTGATACACGCAGAAGCATGAACAAAGATAAAACTCTCTTCATACGTTAATTCTATACGAATACTGTAAGAGAGACAAGAACTCAGAGAATACCCTCAATTTTTAATTCAATTATCAATCTCTATAAAAATAATAACAAAATAAGTGATCCTTTCGATTGGCTAGAATCCGTTCTTCGAACGAAATCGGATCTTGTGGAATCATCTTGAATATTTGATGATACATTCCGTATCTTTCTAAAAAAACCGATCCTTGTTTACCAACCGGACATTGTCTAACCAAATCAAATTCCCTCTCGTCGTTCCTCAAAAATCCGATTCGCGGATTCTTCCCCGAACTAACGAAGCGATCTTCGCAAAATTGCCACGTGTTAAATTGAGCACAATTTTGCAAATAAATAGCCCACTTGTTTCTCGAGAAGAGATGAGAAACATGCTCAATATCATTTGATTGAATAGTTGACCCAGCCCTTTGTTGTTTTTGGTATTTTTTTCACGAAAAGCATACATGAGATAAGAAATCCAATTAAACTCCTACTACAATAAAACTCATAACTATTGAAACTCTTAAAAGATAATACTATAATTCATTAAAACTAATCCTAATAGATATTTAGATCTTGTCTCGATAAAAAATGCAAACGGCTATTTTCATGACCCACTTAATATTTGCTAGCCAATATTGCAAACCAAAAAGGAGATATGTAGTGGTGTCAATCGGTCGTGTTTCATGTTCCCGTGTCGTGTTATGACACGACTATTACACGTTTTTTTACGAACACGGCACATTTAATTATTCGTGTCACCAAGATACATGACACAAATACGACTTTTTGTGACATAGGTAACTCGACATGACACAAAAATACCTATGTATTTTAAAGTTTGACACGAAATAATTCAAAAACAAAAAGAGAAAAGCTAAAATTATAAATAAAATACATTAACTTACTAGAAAATACATTCAATAATTTGTCGAACATCATATAACCAACTAAAACATCACAAAATATGAAAATAACATGTCTCGCTAGACAACTAAGTGAATTAAATAGGTTAATCATGTTGACACGCGGTCGACTTGACTGACCTATTTTTTTCCGTATTAATCTCTTCCGACCCAAATTTGACACGAACCACAAAGGATTGTACTTATTCCCGCTACATTCGTATTAGTTTCAGATCGGGTTATCATATCGCGTCACAAATTGACGCCCCTAGACAAGGTCGTATCTAAGGGAGGCCTCCACGGTCCCCGCACCCCAAATTTTTTTGTCTCGCTTTTTCTATGAAAAAAATAAAAATATATATTTATTTAAGGAAAAAAATTGTTGAGTTAGGGAAAAAAATTTGGGCTAAGTGGTAATCAGACGCCCCGTCTTAGAGATATGCATATGATAAAGTTGGCACATATATTGATGGTCCCATGTCGTCCCATCAACATCTTACGGCATGATTGGTATGAATGGATGGAATTAGGTTGGAATGGAATGAATTTAGAAATGGAATAACATTAGGAATGGAATGATGTAGTGTTACTATTCTTATGATTGGTATGTACATGAAATGGAGAAATGAATGGATGACGATTTTTTACTTGACTTAAATATCTTGATTGATAATTATAAATTAATGATTGTAATTGAGAAAAATAATTTTAACGTGCCAAATTCTCTTAAATAAGATTTTTAAATAAATTTTATTAGATATGTTATTCGTAAATTGATATAAAATTATTTTATTGTGTACTAAATAATATATATATAGATAGATTTATATCTATGATATCAAAAATATTTTATATAATATTTTTTAGGGATAATTACAAAAATACCCCTAAGATTTGGGCTAATTACAAAAAAATCCAGAGATGTTTTAAAATTACAAAAAACCCCATCGAGGTTTGATTATGTGTTAAATTTAAGGGGTAACTATAATTTTATAAATATCAAGGGGATTTTGATTTTTTTTTTGCTTATGAAGGGAGGAAAATATAAGACATAATCAAACCTCAAGGGTATTTTGTAATTTTAAAAATCTCTCGGGTTTTTATGTAATTATCCCAAACCTTAGGGATATTTTTGTATATCTCTATTTTTTTAAGAAAATATAGAAAATCAACAAAAGAATTCTATATCAAAATTTTGATTTAACTATTGAATATTGATAGAAATTGACTATGATTTATTAAAATATTAAATATAACTTATATATAAATTATAAGTAATTGTTTTATTTATAACATTATTTTTCGATAATATAGATTATATCCAATATTTTTAGTCATTTAGAGAAAGATAATTTTATTAAAAATAAAATTTGAGTCATTCTTGATGATTGGGAATAGCTAAACCCATGGGGAGAGGAGGAATGGTCATTCCCTTACTTTTGGGAATAGGAATTCCCTACGGGAATGAGTATTTGTTGGAAAAATAGTGAAGGAAATTGTACATTTGGGGTGCGATTTTCTTGGGACCTCGATTGTCTATTGACAAAAGTAGAAGTTGATTCTTGTTCTACTCGTGAGAACATTAAAATCGAATATTTGTTTGTCCAAAATGGTGTTTGGATGAAGGAGAAATTAAAGCTTAAAGATGATGTATTGGAATTAAATTAAAAGAAGAAACCATGTGGGTTTGTCTTTTTTTAAAGTTGGTTTGTCCACATGGGAAAACAAAGGCAATTTTGACTAGTATATATAATGTCACCTTTTAGTAAGGTGTAAGATTATATTGCATAAAGCTCTCTCTACACGCGCGCCGCGGGGGTGCAAATCACGGTCCGATTCGAGCTTGAACCACCGACTTGTGTGCGAGCACGACTGCGTACCGAATGTCGGACCAAAATCGAGCCACATAGTCTAGCCTATGTTTTGCGATTTTAATTTTATTTTCGAATTTAAAATCGTAATAATAACATATTTTTTTATTTTCAAATTTAAAATGACCAAGAATAGCAATATTAATTCCACTGATTTAATTTTGAATTTAAATCAGAACAACAATATTCATCATGGCTGCGGCAAATGTTGTAAACTCAGAATACGGCCAGGTGGAAATTTGAGCTTTAATTTCCAGGTCCTCTATCACTCTATAAATAGTGACATTCCAAATCCAAAAAGGACTCTCAACATCGCACTTTGATATTTCTCTCGCATATTGTTCTTACAAATTCCTTTGGCCTCCCGCATATTTTGGTGATAATTTCGGCGTAAATTGATTCGCGAAAAGAAAAAGGTAGTTCGGTTTTCCGTCTTATCCGGGAAACGGATGTCCGAATAGGGGCGAATGCATTTTAAGAATAGTGTGTCAAACACACGATTCGGGCCATATTTTTCGTAATTTTTCGATTCAATTTTTTGGTTTAATCGATTTTATAAACATAATGCGAATTATTTTTCTAACAAGATATTCTCATTACTAAAACATATATAAGCATGTGAATCGAAATGAAATAAGGAATGTTCATTTCATTCCTATCTCATTCTCACATACCAATGATGCCGTTAATTCCATGCTTTAAACATAGACGAGTGGGGCAATCTAAAGTGTACAATACCTACTCTTCATGAAAGTACAGATCAAATATGAAAAGAAAAAAGATTTAAAGTGTGATTTTCGACAAGATTATATAATTGGTTTTAAGCTCGATTTGATTAATCATTGTTAATTACATGCTAAGTGAATGTACCCTTGTTATAGGTTGACATTCTAAATAGTCAAATGATTAATTACTCGATAAAGTACATTAATCACACTTACTATTTATTAGTTGAATTTCGTCAAATCAGATTAATTTGAAGTAAGATTTTCCTAGATATAAAACCAAGTAAATCAGATTCAAATGACACGGATAATCGGATTCGAAAAATGTGACACGACTTATAGAAAGTAAATAATTAAAAGTAAGCCATATGATAGCATTATACAATAATGCATTATATAGTTACAAATGTGAGACTTTTGTATAAATCAGGCTTTTCTATTCTATCATTATTAATTGGATTAATTGCAAAAACTACCCTTAAGTGTTTATCTTTTAAAATTTCAAGTACCTCAGTAACCCCACAAATATTTGTTTTTAGCTTACAAAAATGCACCCGAGGGATCTCAAGAGCGGGTTTTGTTATGTAAATACAAACCTCACGGGTTCTTTTTAAGTTTAAAAGATAATTAAAGTTTCTGGTAATTAGGCTAAATATGGGGGTAGTTTTTTAATTATCCGTTATTTATTTGCATGGGTTTGAGTCAAGCTCTAAAAGTGCTTGCTTTTTAACACCAAATTGAGATGGCCAAACAGATGTAATGGAATAAAGATTGCTTCTTTGTGATTGTGTGCAATCCCAACTTTTTAAATGCACTAAATATATCTTGGCAATCTAAAAAGCTATTCTAACAACCAAGTACAATTCTGTTGGAAAACAAAGACATCATAAAGTGAAACAATCCAAAAGCTATTTGCCCCCTCTTTTTTCACACATGCTGTAAAATTTAAAAAATAATACATTTCTCATTTCAATATCATAAATGCATATTAAATGTACATTGATGATGTCATTTTATACTGTGTTGAAACAAGAAATGATGAAATTTAATTTAAAAATAAATGATAAAAGTCTACCTATATATTATAGCAATTACCCCAAGTCCCCAACCACAAAATATTACTACAAATTAAAAACAGGCAAAAAATAAACATAAAAAGACATGATTTGTAATGAAAATGAGAGAGAGTTGGGGCGACAAGAAGCGACGGGGCCTGCCCCCATTGCGGCGGAAAGGTGGCGGCGGTGGATGTCCAGCGGCGGTGGAGGCTCTGTTTTCTGCCCGTCGGATTTGTCGTCAAGAGGAAATATATCTGCACAAAATGCTCTAGGCGTTTGGTCTTGTATCCATAGCCATATTTTTGTTTTATTACTTTAATTTCTTGGGATAATTGCAATAACTACCCCTAAGGCTTGGGATAACTACAAAGAAAATCCAGAGATATTTGAAAATTACAAAAATTCTCTAGAAATTTGATTATGAATTACATTTTGCCCCCTTCAGGAGCAAAAACATTTCAAACAGACAAACACATCCTTTACATTTGTAAAATTATTGCAATTATCTCTTACATTTGTGATAAAATCAAACATGGGGTGTTTTTTCGTAATTTAGAAACTTCTCCTGTTTTTTTTTTTTTGTAATTACCCAAACCTTAGGGTAGTTTTTGTAATTATCCTTTTTTAGATTTGATGAGATTGATGAGTATGAATTGTTTAATGCTGTTTAAATTAGGACATTTGAGCTACCATGGAAATTTGTAGATTAATTTACTTAGGCAAAAATCTATTATTATTAGTAGTAGTAGTATGTATTTATTTGTTATTTTGCTTTGTTAATTATGGGTGTGCATTTCGTTTATGATTCTTCTTTGTCAAGTTTGGGGATTGTTGGAATTGGTTTGATAAATTGGGTTTTGACATGATTTTGACCAATTATTTAAGTGGGTTTATTTATTCAAGTATGAAATAAATGAGATAAACGTCATTTACGCCGCGGGTAGATGAGTTTAGCATTTTGAATTTCTCAAAACCAATGTCGGGTGAATGAGAAATAAATGTATAAAGTTGACCACTTAAAATGCTTTTATATATGGAATATAAAAGGGTGAGAATATGGAAAGCCATATCCCATGTAGGAAAACATATTAAATGTTTGACTAGTTAATAAAGAGCTTTACCACTAATAAGGAGTAATCAAGTGGAACTCCTTACGGTACACCCTAGTGGACCAAGTCAATTTTGACTAGCTTTTGGCTAGCTCAAAAAGCACCGGGCGGTGCGAGGAGCACCGTCCGAGTCAGTGAGCCGGAGCGGGCGGGCCGGGCCAGGCCCACGACGTTGCACATAGTCGCATTGGCGCTTTAGAGGCGCACTTTGCACTTGGTGGCGATGACTTGGCGAGAATAGTAGCAGTGGCAACACGTGGCGCCGATTGGATCGTCGTTCACGACGGGGCACGGATCGACACGTCATCCCGGTGTGCGAGGTGTATGCCAAAGGGTGTGTCCGCCAGACGGATCGTCAGGACCATCGGATCGAAGCCGTTTACCACCGGCACGATCCGACGGTCAAGACCGATCCGGACCAGGGGTTGCACCCGATCAAGAGGCACCGGGGAGCTCTATATAAACCAAACCTCCATAATTCATTTTACACATCGAAAAATTCGAATTCACTTGCTTCTTCTTCATTCTGCATTTAGTCCATAAAAGGAGAGTTCAAAAGCATCTAAGTGTTCGTTGTACTTGTGATTTGTAGTGCAACTATCGCAAGTAGTCTGTCGTTGTATCTTGGGAGACGATTGTCGTATTCCGTAAGCACCGTGAGCGGGGCAATCTCGTCTTAAAGAGAAAGAGTCCAACTCTTGCCTCGACATATCGATTTTACCGTTACTCGCTCAATTGTTTTCGGCCATTCGGTATACATCAACATGTTTTTCCCAACGATTTAAGACGAGATTTTCGTGTATATCAAATAGCCCGACATCTTGATTCAAGCACCAAAGACAAATCGGGAGAGAAACCCGAGAAGTTTGGGGTTCGAGACTTCAAAAGATGGCAACAAAAAATGTTGTTCTATCTTACGACTACGAACCTTGCTCGTTTCCTTACGGGGATGCCCCAATGTGTGGGGAAGATGAGGCGATAAGGAGAAGAGAATGGCGTTTGATGCTTGGAGTCAAAGCGACTTACGTATAATGTGTATTGTTCGGTAAAAAGCGCTAAAGAGTTTGTGGAGTTCTTTAGAGAAAAAGTATAAGAAGAAGATCTTTGTCACAAAGAAATTTGTTGTCGGCAAATTCCTCGAGTTCAAGATGGTTGACACCAAGGCGGTGATCGGCCAGGTTCAAGAAATCAACTCATTCGCGATATAATTGCGAAGGGATGGTTGTGAATTAATCCTTTCAAGTAGTTGTTATTATCGAGAAGATACCGCCTCATGGAAGGATTTTAAAAATTACGAAGCATAAGCGGAAGAAGATGGGGCTTGAAGACTTAATTGTCGGTTGCGAATTGAAGAAGATAATCGCAAGTCCGAGATTAAGTCCGGCAAGCTTCCTATGAAGGCAAAGGCAAACTTGGTGGAGCCCAATGCTAGAAAGAAAGAAAGCACCGGGAATAATCGAAAGCAGGGGAAGGCTAAAAAGTTCAAAGGAACGCTTCAAGCGTGGAAAGCCGAATCACAAGGCTAAAGGCGTCGTCTTCCTAAAAAGGCCAATCGAACGGATGCATGTGGACCGAGGACAAATCGGTACCAATTGATATGTCCGAGCTTGATCTCTCATTGTTGTGTATGAAGGCAACAAGTGCTACATGGTGGAGAACCCGAGATAATGGTGGGTGGACACAGGTGCTACACGCCACATATGCTCCGACAAAGACATGTTCTCAACGTATACTCCTATCAACGGAAGGAAGCTATACATGGGGAATCATGCAACGTCACGAAATTGTCGGTCTCGGCAAGGTGGTCTTTGAAGATGACCTCGGGCAAGGAGCGACCCTCGTTGATGTCCTTCATGTTCTAGACATTCGGAAGAATTTAATGTCAGGATCATTGTTGGTTAAGGCGGGGTTTAGATTAGTATTTGAGGCTCAAAAGTTTGTACTAATGAAAAATGGACGATTCATAGGGAAGGGTACTTAGATAATGGACTGTTCAAAATGAATGTAATGAATGTACTCAGAAAATTTGAAAGCAATAAAATTAATGATTCTTCTTATTTGCTTGAGTGTTTAAATTTGTGGCATGTTAGATTAGGACATGTGAATTTTAACACTTTGAAAAGGTTAGTAAACTTGGAATTACTACCTAACTTTAAAATAGATTCACATCACAAGTGTGAAATCTGTGTTGAGGCAAAAATGGCCAAAACACCATTCCACTTGGTGGAAAGATAAACAGAACCTCTAGAGTTAATTCACAGTGATATATGTGATTTAAAGTTTGTGCAAACTAGAGGTGGAAAAAACTATTTTGTTACTTTTATCGATGATTGCACAAGATACTGTTATGTATATCTTTTGAGAAGTAAAGATGAGGCCTTAGAAGCTTTTAAAAACTATAAGAATGAGGTTGAAAATCAACTTAGCAAACGAATTAAGATAATTCGAAGTGATAGAGGTGGAGAATATGGAGCTCCTTTTGATGAATTTTGCTCAGATTCTGGTATTATTCATCAAACGTGACTCCTCATTCACCACAATCAAACACGATTGTTGAACGCAAAAACCGAACTCTAAAAGAGATGATGAATGCTTTGTTGATAAATTCTGGTTTACCTCAGAATTTGTGGGGGGAAGCAATTCTCTCGGCTAACCACATTCTTAACAAAATACCACACAAAAATAAAGATAAAACTCCATGAGTTATGGAAAGGTCGAAAACCTTCCTACAAATACCTGAAAGTGTGGGGTGCTTGGCTAAAGTAGAAATACCTAAGCCAAAACAAGTCAAGATAGGGCCTAAAACAATCGATTGCATTTTCATTGGATATGCAAATAACAGTAGTGCATATCGATTTTTAGTGCACAAATCAGCAATTCCAGATGTACAAGAAGGTACAATAATTGAGTCAAGGAATGTTGTATTTTTCGAAGACGTGTTTCCTTGTCAAGAAAGGAAAGAAGCTAGTTCTAGCAAAAGAACACGTGATACTGCCGATGGTGATCATCAAAGTGATGAAGAACCAAGACGCAGTAAAAGGGCCAAAACAACTAAGTCTTTTGGTCCAGATTTTCTAACTTATGTGTTAGAAAATGAACCAAGGACAATTGGTGAAGCATTGTCCAGTCCAGAAGCTCCATTCTGGAAAGAAGCTATTAACAAATGAGATAGATTCCATTATGCAAAATCATACTTGGGAGTTGGTAGATCTTTATCAGGGAAATAAGCCTTTATGATGCAAGTGGATCCTTAAAAGGAAATATAAAGTCGATGAAACTATTGATAAGTACAAGGCCAGGTCAAGAGCTAAGGGATTTAAACAAAGAGAAGGCCTTGATTTCTTTGATATGTATTCTGTGACAAGAATCACATCTATTAGAGTTCTCATTGCTATTGCGGCGTTGCATAACCTTGAGATAGACCAAATGGATGTGAAAACACTTTCTAAATGGTGAATTAGAAGAGGAAATCTACATGGAATAACCCCAAAATGGTTTGTTGCTCCTGGACGAGGAGAGAAAGAAGGTGTGCAAACTCGTTAAGTCATTGTATGGCCTTAAGCAAGCTCCAAACAATGGCACGAAAAATTTGACAGAACTATGATGTCGAATGGTTTCAAAATTAACGAGTGTGATAAATGTGTTTACATTAAAGACACACCTAATGCTTATGTAATTGTCTGTCTTTTTGTTGACGACATGTTAATTATGGGTAGTAATCATGATATAATCATGAATACTACGAAAATGTTAATCAAACATTTTGATATGAAAGATATGGGTATAGCAGATGTTATTCTCGGGAATTAAGATCTCTAAAACATCGATGGACTTGTTTTATCACAGTCTCATTATATTGAAACAAGATCTTGAAAGTTCAATGCTTATGTGATCCTCCACCTAAAACGCCTGTTGATTTAAGCTTACACTTAACTAAAAATCAAGGCGAGCTCGTATCTCAACTAGAATATTCTCGGATTATTGGCCTAATGTATGTAACAAAGCGCACACATCAGGATATTGCCTACGCAGATTAATAAACGAGTAGATTTACGAGTAATCCTGGAAATGATCATTGGAAGGCATTGATAAGGGTTCTTAGGTATCTAAGACTCACCTTGAATTATGAATTACATTACTCGAGATATCCAGCTGTATTAGAAGGATACAGTGATGCTAATTGGATATCGACTCAAAAGATTCCAAATCCACTAGTGGTTATGTTTTTACCATTGGTGGTGGAGTGGTGTCATGGAAATCCTCTAAACAAACATGTATAGCTCGATCCACTATGGAATCGAGTTTATAGCATTGGATAAAGTGGTGAAGAAGCGGAATAGCTCAACGTTTTAGAGGATATTCCTTGTTGGCCTAAGTCGGTGGCTGCAATCATGATACATTGTGATAGTCAGTCGGCTATAGGAAGGGCTCAAAATAGTATGTACAATGGTAAGTCTCGACATATACATCGAAGACATAACACCGTTAGGTAGTTGATCTCAAATGGGGTTATTACAATCGATTACGTGAAATCGAAAGAAAACCTAGCGGATCCGTTAACTAAAGGTTTGAATAGAGATCAAGTATACTGCTTATCGAAATGAATGGGCTTAAAATCCACAAAATAAGAGTATTCATAGCGGTAACCCAACCTTGTAAATTGGAGATCCCAAGACCTTGGTTCAATGGGACAACTAAGTTATGAATATTCACATAAACACTTGGAGCATATTACAGCTCATTCCTATCCAAGTGGAGAAACCTGTTGAATGTGGTGAGGTTAAGTTATAAACTTTTAATGATTCCTATACTTTAAAGAAGTGGAGTATGGCGGGATACTCTTAATAGGAGATCACCTATATAAATGTGAAGATGGGTCGCTTCAACGAAACACTTATGAATCCAATGTAAATCCAAGCTGGCTACGATAATCAGAGGGGGTGAATAGATTATCTCCATCTTTTCAATTTCGCCCTCTTTTAACAATCGAATGCTCAAACAAAATAATGAAGGTGCGGAATGTAAACAACACACGTCGATTTAAAGAGGTTCAACCCACCTAGGGCCTAATCTCTACCACCCCAAAGATATCCAGGGATGGATTTCGAAAAGAAAAAGAATTTTATTAATTACCAAAATTAATACAAATTCAACTTACAACACCTTGAAGAGCACCACACTCTTCTTCAACACCACCTTTGAGATTACCACAATCTCTTCTTGAAGATTACCACAATCTCCAACGGCACCTTGTGAAGATTACCACAATCTTCAACCTGAAGAATACCAAATTCTTCAACACCTCAACAAGAAGATTACCACAATCTTCTTACACCTAACACCTAGATCACCCAAGTGTGTTCTTACCACAAGAACACTCACAAGGATATCTTGTGTTTGAATGACGACCACAAATTCAAGATTACAACTCGATAATTGATAATACAATAGAGTGCAAGTGTAATCAAGAATAGAGAGCCTAGACCTCAAATTTGTGCAAGTGAAAGTGCTTTAGGCTAATACAACAAGATATATGAAAGTGTTTGCTTTGTATGCTCTTTGCTTGTATATTGTGTTGTGTCTTGTTGCTTGAATGAAGCCTCTATTTATAGGAGAGGTCTTGGCTTTGATTTCCGTGACATTGGCTCTCCTTGGGGAGTGATTTGCTGCAAAAGAAACCATTTAAAATCATCAATATAGCTGTTAGAAATCAATCCCACAAAATAGGGAAAAGTCATGCTAAAACGCAACGGATAGTTTCTTTCATCAAACATGGGGTTCGACCGGTCGCTATGAGAGATAAGATTGAAATTGAATTCTCGCGAATTTTTACACAGGGGGACCGGTCGAAGGGGGTGCGGCCACGGCGCCACTCGTGTGACCGGTTGCCCGAGCGTTTTTAAACGAAGAAGTGCGGAACAAAAATCCGACTTGCAGTGCAGTGTCGCTCACCGGTCGGCCGTCGACCACACCGCCGCCCACCTGGTCGCCTGGCCGCCTACCTCTTTTTTCTTACGTCCCATTTTTGTTTCAAAACTCAACTCAGTACGGGTTGCCCTATAGAGGCGGCCAGTCGGTCGAGCTGAAACAAAAGTGTTGTCCAATTTTAAATCGAAAATAAACTTCAAGAAATACTCCAAAAAATAGTAAAAACATTTTAGATCGATTGGAAGTGTTAGGACAACATTTAGGGACATTGTTTTGGTATAAAAACTCTTTAGAACAAAATCATCAAAATCATGATAAAAACATTTATCTAACAAACTCCCCTTTTTGATGATTACAAACCAAAACAATTTTCAAGAGGACGATTTCGAAAAGCAAAATAATTTTCCGGTTTAAGAGTAAACTATCCGTTTAAAAACATTTTACAAACGCTCCCCCTATCAACAAGCACATTAAGAAGAATTATTGCATAAGCTAGAAGCACAAGCTTTTACAAAAATAAACAATAACTTCATGAGCTTAGAAGCTCCCCCTGTCACAAATACTTAATGTCCATGCAAACAAGTCCATAAAGTCCATAAAACAACCATTGGACTAAGTTTTCTTCACAACTTATGGCCTTAAAAAGCCATAGCTTGTAGCTTCTATTATGAGCTTTTATTGGCTTCTTTGAGCTAACGAGCCAATTTCCTGTTTCTCCCCCTTTGGAATCATCAAAAAGAATGTTAGGATGATAGAAACATCATAGATATATCAAAGTGCGCCAAAGAGACGATTTATCAACCATTGAGCAATTTTAGGCTTAAAAACCAAGGAAAATGGGAGAAATGCATCATGAAGAGTTCATACGCCGTTTTATTTCCCAAAACATGATCTCAAAGAGTATAGAAGACTTTTGGAAGCGAGAGAATCATGTAGAAGTTGAAATTTTCATTGAAACATTTCATCGAAACACATTGTGGGCGTGAAAAATAAAAAGAGTTGTATATAGCCCTTGTAAATGATCCAAGCCAAAAAAATTTCATCACCAAATCATACCAATTATCATACAAAACAAAGATAACAACTAAGCTCATCATGATCATAAAATAATTTCATCAAGTAATATACAAGAAAGGCCATAAACTCGAGGGTTCAACCCAATTGAGCAAAGTAAGGAAAAATCTTACCATTTAATCGGAAAGGATGAGCAATGATGATGATAAACATGCTATATACGGTCAAGATATAAATGGAATGCATAAAAATCAATTTTGAGTGACAATAGTGTGCATTTGGCAAAGGGGACGAAAAATGGCCAAAATGAGTGAAAAAGACTAATGTCAAGACAGAGCGATTTTAAACCAAAAATGGCTTAGGGCGACCGTCGTGGTTGAGGGCGACCGGTCGGCGTTGAGGGCTTAGGTTGCCCTCAACCTCTTCACCACCACTGTTTTGCAAATTTTCCAAAATCCGAATTTTCAACCGAAAATCCGATTTTTCGCCCCTAAGTTTTAAAAACGTGCAAAATACAAACGTGAATTTCATTCAATATGCATTATGCCTAACCGAGCTCGTATCGACGCAAAAGTCTCGGAAGTTAGCGGTTTTGTGAAAATATCCGCTAATTGATCTTGAGATGGAACAAAAGATATCTCAATTTTTCGTTTTGAGACACAATCCCTTAGAAAATGATGTCGAATCTCAATATGTTTAGTACGGTTATGATGAACCGGGTTTTGAGCAATATTTATAGCGGATACATTATCACAAAAGATAGGTACGTTTTCAAAAGAGCATTTGTAATCCGCTAAGGTTTGTTTCATCCAAAGAAGTTGAGTACAACAAAATGCGGCGGAAATATATTCGGCCGGCCGTTGAAAGAGAAACACGTTTTGCTTCTTTGAAAACCAAGAAACTAGGCAATCGCTTAAAAATTGACATGATCCGGAAGTACTTTTCCGATCATCAATATTTCCGCATAGTCCGAATCACTATAACCTTTAAGAGAGAAATTTTCATTCTTTGGATAAAATAAGCCATATTGAATGGTGCCTTTCAAATATCGAAAAATCCTTTTAACGGACTCATATGAGATTCTTTGGGATTGCTTTGAAAACGAGCACATAGGCATACGGCATGAAGAATGTCCGGTCTACTAGCGGTTAAATAAAGTAAACTACCAATCATACCTCGATACTTGGATTCATCAACCGACTTGCCTTTTTCATCTTTGTCAATTTTGACATTGGTTGCCATATAGTGAGTCGAGACGGTTCTTCTTCCTTCTTCAATGCCGAACTTCTTCAAAAGTTCTTTTGTATACTTTGATTGCGAAATATAAATACCTTCTTGGCATTGCTTAATTTGAAGTCCAAGGAAGAAGTTTAGCTCCCCATCATACTCATCTCGAATTCACCTTGCATTAACTTGGAGAATTTCTTGCACAAAGATTCATTAGTAGCACCAAATATAATATCATCAACATAAATTTGCACAAGTAAACAATCTTGCCCTTTTTCAAAAACAAGGAGTGTAGTATCAACTTTACCTCTTGTAAAACCATTTTGCAAAAGAAAAGAGCTAAGTCTATCATACCATGCACGGGGTGCTTGTTTTAAACCATACAAAGCCTTTTTAAGTTTATAAACATCATTAGGCCTAGAAAATTTTCAAACCCCGGAGGTTGTTTTACATAGACTTCTTCTTGAATAATACCATTTAAGAAAGCGGATTTAACATCCATTTGGTAAAGTTTGAAATTTTGAAACAAGAAAAGGCAAGTAAAATACGAATAGCTTCTAAACGTGCTACGGTGCAAAAGTTTCATCATAGTCAATACCTTCTTCTTGACAATACCCTTGAGCTACTAACCTTGCCTTATTTCGAACAATGTTGCCTTGATCATCAAGTTTGTTAGGAATACCCATTTTGTACCAATGATTGTTTGAGATGGAGGACAAGGTACTAATTCCCATACATCATTTCTTTCAAATTGATTCAACTCCTCTTGCATTTCCAAAAACCAATCTTCATCCTCAATAGCTTCCTTAGCATTTTTAGGCTCTTTTTGAGATATAAGAGCTTTCTCGGCAAAATTCCTTCGAGTCATTACTTTATCAAGGGGATCACCAATAATAAGATCTTTTGGGTGATCTCCTTAAATTTCAATGCTACGGGAAGATTCAAGTATCACCCCTATCTTCTTGAGGAACATTTGAACTTGAAGGTTGATCATTATGAGCATCACTTTGAACAATAGGTTCAACAATATCCTCTTCATCACTATCGTCATTCGGTATTCTTTCAACACCCGAGGCTTCATTAAATTTGACATGAATGGATTCTTCAACAACCATGCTAGTCTTGTTGTAAACCCGATATGCTTTGCTCTTGGTTGAATACCCCATAAATATACCTTCTTCGGCCTTAGGATCAAGTTTGTCCAATTGATCCTTAGTATTCAAAATAAAGCACTTACATCCAAATATTTTGAAATAACTAATATTTGGAGTTCTTCCTTTCCAAAGCTCATATGGAGTTTTATTCATATTAGGACGAATATAAACTCGGTTAATGACATAGCAAGCGGTACTTACGCTTCGCCCAAAAATACTTTGGAAGTGAAAATTCATTGAGCATGGATCGACTCATTTCTTGTAATGTTCGATTTTTCCGTTCGCTACTCCATTTTGTTGAGGTGTCCTTGGAGCCGAGAAATTATGAGCATATCCTTTGGTTTCACAAAATACTCTAAATTCACCGTCAAATTCTCCACCTCGATCGTTTCGAATAGACTTGATAGTATCTTCTTTTTCATTCTCAATAAGTCTACACAACTTAACAAACTCATTAACGGCATCGTTTTTATTTGTAAGAAAAAGAGCCCAAGTATATCTCGAAAAATCATCGACTATAACAAGAGTGTAATGTTTTCCACTTAGACTAGTCGTACCAATATCCCCATACAAATCAAGGTGAAGCAATTGTAGGGGTTTGGTAGTGGAAATTTCATTTTGGGTTTAAAACTACTCTTAACTAATTTGTTTTTTGACAAGTGTCACATAAGCCAAGATTTTCAAAATTCAATTTGGGTAGTCCTTTTACATGTTGGTTTTTGTAAATATTTTTCAAATTCTTGTATCCAACATGTCCGAGTCGCCTATGCCATAAACTTGTTAAATCATTATTGGCATACAAGACAAGAAACATTTTGACTAACCAAATCACTAGTACAAATTTTGTAAAGATTGCCTTTTCTATTTGCTTCACAAATAATATTACCATTTTTAAGAATAAGGCATTTTTCTTTATTAAAAGAAACATCATAATTTGAATCACAAAGTTGGCTAACACTTATCAAATTAAACTTAAGCCCTTCTACTAAAAGAACATTACAAAGAGAGAAAAAGAAGAGTTACCAATTTCTCCATTTCCATGGGTTGTGTCTTTCCCATTGTTGATGATGATATCTTCCCATTTGGAAGTCACTTTGTTGATGATGACTTCCTTGATTATTCCATTTCCAAGGTTGGTTACCTTCCCATTGTTGATGGTCTCTTCTTCTTTGAAAATCATCTTGTTGATGATGTCTTTGCCATTTCAAGGATTGTGTTCTTCCCATTTTTGATTATATCTTCTTCTTGAAATGGCTTTGTCGAAAATAGTTTCTCCTTTTTGATCAAATGAAACGTTCATTTGATGTTTTCTTGGTGGCATGAATTTTCTCCGATTTTTGCTTTGCCGGGTACCTAATATAACATTGTTTTGTGGTACCCTCACGTGTTGGGTCCTTTGGGATTAGTCTTGAGACTTTTAGGTCTCCAACAATAATTAGAGCTATTTCTAGCCCGACAAGTATTAGCCGTATGACCCTTTTTGCCACAATAAAAACAAGTAATAATTCTAGGAGCATAATGACCAATATGCATATTGACTTGATCCTTTTTCATATGATTAACAACATTAGGCTTATGATCAAGTCCTTTATCACAATTATGAATATCAACAATATTGGACATTTTATTGGTACTCAAGTTGGATTTTAATAAATCCTTTTTCATGCAATCAATATTCTCAACGAGTACTATTTTCTTTTTCAAGGTTTCTAACCTTGTCAAGTGTGGTGGTGTGAGCACATGATAGTGATTCATAAGAAGTAAATAAACTATCCTTATCATTTTTCAAAACAATGAATTCCTTTTTCAAATTTTTGTATTTAACAAGTAAGTTTTGGAATTCATCTTGTAGTTCATCATAATCATTTTGTAAATCACTATAATCATTTTGAATGTCAATATCATAGGAAGTAGAGGGTTTAAGACATACCTCATTTTCTTCATTGATGCCCATAAAACAATATTCAACTTCTTTATAATTGGAAGTTGTAGGAGGCTTATTCCTTAGATTTGAGTTTGTATGATCTTGAGAAGTAGATGCTTTTGTTTGACTCCTTTCATTTGCAAATACTCCATAGATGGCTTCTAATTTTTGCCATACTTCATGTGCCGACTTTATTCCTACAATATGTTCATATTCTAAATTAGTAAATGAACAATACAAAATATTTAAAGCCTTACCGTTTAAGGAGATGATTTTCTTTTCTTCATCATTGAGCTTTTGAAGCCTTTTGAGGTGTATGGTGAATCTTTCGCCTCGGAATGGATTCTCCATTAATGACGGTGTTCCAAATGTCGAACCCGCAACCTTGTAGATAGCATTCCATTTCTTTCTTTCCAAAAATTAAAATTCTTGGAATCAAATAGTGGTGGCTTGGTGGTGGAGGTCGGATAGATGAGCTTCGTCAGAGTAGCGATCGATCGTTTCTCTTCACTCGCGATGTGAAACGAGCTTGCCAAAGAGTTTGGCTCGATACCACTTGTAAATCCAAGCGGCTACGATAATCAGAGAGGGGGTGAATAGATTATCTCCATCTTTTCAATTTCGCCCTCTTTTAACAATCGAATGCTCAAACAAAATAATGAAGGTGCGGAATGTAAACAACACACGTCGATTTAAAGAGGTTCAACCCACCTAGGGCCTAATCCTCTACCACCCCAAGATATCAGGGATGGATTTCGAAAAAAAAAGAATTTTATTAATTACCAAAATTAATACAAATTCAACTTACAACACCTTGAAGAGCACCACACTCTTCTTCAACACCACCTTTGAGATTACCACAATCTCTCTTCAAGATTACCACAATCTCCAACGGCACCTTGTGAAGATTACCACAATCTTCAACCTTGAAGAATACCAAATTCTTCAACACCTCAACAAGAAGATTACCACAATCTTCTTACACCTAACACCTAGATCACCCAAGTGTGTTCTTACCACAAGAACACTCACAAGGATATCTTGTGTTTGAATGCGACCACAAATTCAAGATTACAACTCGATAATTGATAATACAATAGAGTGCAAGTGTAATCAAGAATAGAGAGCCTAGACCTCAAATTTGTGCAAGTGAAAGTGCTTAGGCTAATACAACAAGATATATGAAAGTGTTTGCTTTGTATGCTCTTTGCTTGTATATTGTGTTGTGTCTTGTTGCTTGAATGAAGCCTCTATTTATAGGAGAGGTCTTGGCTTTGATTTCCGGACATTGGCTCCTCCTCGGGGAGTGATTTCAAAAGAAACCATTTAAAATCATCAATATAGCTGTTAGAAATCAATCCCACAAAATAGGGAAAAGGTTCAAAACGCAACGGATAGTTTTTTGTCAAACATGGGGTTCGACCGGTCGGCGCAGAGATAAGATTGAAATTGAATTCTCGCGAATTTTTACACAGGGGGACCGGTCGAAGGGAGTGCGACCGTCGCCTCACCGTGACCGGTTGCCGCTCGAGCGTTTTTTTAAACAGAGAAGTCCGGAACAAAAATCCAACTTGCAGTGCAGTGTCGCTCACCGGCCGACCGGTCGACCACACCGGTCGCCCACCTGGTCGGCCGGCCGTCGCCGCTCTTTTTTTTTTTCTTACGCCCCATTTTCTGTTTCAAAACTCAACTCAGTACGGGTTGCCCTATAGGGATGCACTGGCCGAACTGAAACAAAAGTGTTGTCCAATTTTAAATCGAAAATAAACTTCAAGAAATACTCAAAAAATAGTAAAAACATTTTTAGATCGATTGGAAGTGTTAGGACAACATTTAGGGACATTGTTTTGGTATAAAAACTCTTTAGAACAAAATCATCAAAATCATGATAAAAACATTTATCTAACATCCAAGATGTTGTCCAGGGCCAAAATGGACACAACCGTGAGAACCAAATGGTGTTAGGAAAGATATTGTGTGGATGTTGTTGTTTTGGTTTACATAAACAGTTGAACAGGTTCAAGACATCGCGTCACTGCGGTACTTAAACTGATAAAGCATTCCACTAAGGAAGGTTCAAAGCCACAAGCTACCTCTCCCGATACAATAGCTTTCCGTTTAAACTCTCTTAAGTAATACGCATTCTCATATGCATTTATTTTCATTCATGTGGGGGATTGTTGGAATTGGTTTTGATAAATTGGGTTTTGACCGATTTTGACCAATTATTTAAGTGGGTTCTTTTATTCTAAGTATGAAATAAATGAGATAAACGTCATCTACGCCGCGGGTAGATGAGTTTAGCATTTTGAATTTCTCAAAACCAATGTCGGGTGAATGAGAAATAAATGTATAAAGTTGACCACATGAAATGCTTTTATATATGGAATATAAAAGGGTGGGAATATGGAAAGCCATATCCCACATAGGAAACATATTAAATGTTTGACTAGTTAATAAAAAGAGCTTCACCACTAATAAGGAGTAATCAAATGGAACTCCTTATGCTACACCCTAGTGGACAAGTCAATTTTGACTAGCCTTTGGCTAGCTCAAAAGGCACCGAGACGGTGTGGAGCACCGTCGAGCCGGAAGCCGGAGCCGTGCGGGCCCAGGCCGCGCGACGCCGCACATAGTCGCATTGGGCGCTTTAGAGGCGCATTTTGCACTTCACACGACGCATCATCGCGGGAGCTTTGAGGAGCCTTAAAGTTTTGGAAAATCGAACCAGGGTTCGATCCAGTGGCTCGGTGACGTGGCGGGACAGCTCGGGTGGCGATGACTTGGCAGATCGCATTTGCAGTGGCGACACGTGGCGCCGATTGGATGCATCTCTCGGCCGACGGGCACCGGGATCGACACGTCTCTCGGTGTGCAGGTGTATGCCAAAGGGTGTGTCCCTTCAGACAGATGCGATCAGGACCATCAGATCGAAGCTGTTTACCATAGGGCATGATCTGACGGTCAAGACTGATCCGGACCAGGGGTTGCACCCAGTCTGAAGAGGCACCAGGAGCTCTATATAAACCAGCCCCCAGAATTCATTTTACACATCAGAAAAATTCGAATTCACTTGCTCTTCTTCATTCTGCATTTAGTCCATAAAAGGAGAGTTCAAAAACATCTAAGTGTTCGTTGTACTTGCGATTTGTAGTGCAACTATCGCAAGTAGTCTGTCGTTGTATCTTGGGAGACGATTGCCGTATTCTGTAAGCACCGTGAGCGGGGCAATCTCGTCTTAAAGAGAAAGAGTCCAACTCTTGCCTCGACATATCGATTTTACCGTTACTCTGCTCAATTGTTTTCAGCCATTCGGTATACACCAACCTGTTTTCAGCTTTATTTATGTATGTATTTATTTATTTATGATGATGATTTAATTCTTATAGATTAGTCGACAGTCGTGTTTCACGTGAATTAAATATGTTCCTTAATTTATTTATATTAAATCCTCTGTTAAAAATATGTTCATTTAGGCTTTAGCTTTACTTTTTCTTCATGTAAGGATTAAGGACACGATGAAACACGTGTAAATTGACTCAGTCAAAATAAGATCATTCAGTGAGGAGGTACTACTAATGTTATTTGCCATTTGATTTCACAATAAGCTCGCTTTTTATCCTACAATCATTTTTACCAAGAAGATGGATCTTTCAGAGTTTGGCACTGTCATCAAAAAATGCAAGGATAGTCTTTCTTGTGAAGCAAACTTTGTTGTCGAGTTTGTTTGTCGGCAAGTTAACGAGTGTGCTCACCTTTTGGCGAAGGCCTCTCATTTATATTAGGAATGGCATCTTGCGACACGACACGATAACCCGATTACCTAACTCGATTGAAATTCTACAGGAGAAACCCGAACACAAACACGAGAAACTCGAATACGACTAATATGAACACGACACGATATTACCAATTTGTCGAAACGTAGTAATTTTAAATTATCATTAACTTTCGATGTATTTTAATCATAACTCGAAATTAACCCGAATCCAAACACGAACCCGAAACTTGATGGCCCAATTGCCACCCATAATTTATACGCTACGTTATGGCAAGTTGCTCATGTTTTTATTCGTAATCATCTTTCCGATATTTGTAACTATTCGAATTTTCATCAAGGAAATATTATTATTTTCTTTCAAAAAAAATCCTACAATCATTTTTTAATAAATTCGTCGGGCTACCTCGTTATGAATGGAGGATTTGCTTTATTGAACTCGAGTGTGAATTGGCATCATGCGACCCTTAAATTAGGGTCATTTGACACTTTAATATGCACCCTAAAATTACAAAAATATCATATTGTACCCTCATTTTGGTATTTTCTTGGCAAGGTGCATAGTAATTTTTTAGAGTAGATTTTGACCAAAAAGAACTAATTAGGGTGCACTTTTCCAAGAAAATACTAAATTGAGGCCGGTGCAGTATGTAATTTTTGTAATTTCAGTGCAAAATGTCAAACGACCCTAATTTTAGGGTCTATAATGCCAATTCACACGAAATTAGGGCAATCTGGTCCTTTATTTCAAATTCCGTATCATCTTCTATTTCAATATCATAAATACATTTCTTTTTTTTTTTTTTTTTTTTTTTGAAACTAAGTATATATTATTGATAACAGTTTATATATTTGACGTATATGTGTGAAATAGGAGCATTAAAAATAAAAAGTACATTTCATCTTCCTTACATGGGTAGCCTTTTGGTTAGGTGAGAAGTTAGTTTGTGCATAGTTTTGAAGTTTTCAGAATTCGTATCATCAAGGGTCCCATCCAAGATCACAAGTTCGAAATCATGATAGAACATAAATGCAATTGTCCTCGAATTCTTATATTTATTCATTTATATTCGCCCATTTTAAGAACTTATTCCAAATTGTTTATAATTTATAATTGATGACGTATGAAAATCCAAGAATGCCAATATGGAGACCCCAGTTTGATCAAAGATTAACACGAACGGAGTCAGAGCTCCAAGATTGACCAAACATTGGCGTATATATGCAAACAAAACCTCGAGGTTGTTTTCAAGGGTAGATATTTCTATACTTAAGTCAGTATTTGCTCGTAGAGAAGTTTTTCTATGTGAGTAATTGAGTTTTTCATGTCCTTTTTTATTGTTGTTTACAAAAGTACTGAGCTAACTATTATAGGGAATTAGCATTCAACAATGTCTGAAAACAATGTCTGAAAAACAAAAACACGAAATTACAAATCAAACAGAATCTAACTATTACAACTTCTGGACTGCAACTTCAGAGAGAGAAAAGCCGAGTCAAGACTTGGTTGATACCAAGACGGTGATCAGTCAAGTTCAAGACATCCAAATCAGACTTCATAACTTGGTTTTTTAAGGGATGATGTTGAATTAGTCTTTCCAAGTGGATGCTATTGTTGAGAAGTTGTCGTTGTTATAGAAAGATTCTGGGTGCATTTGAATTGAGAGGGAGTTCAAATCCAACGTATTTGAAATTGAATGTATTTTAAATACCTTAATTTGAAATTCGTCTTTTGTTTGGATTATGTGAATTTGTGTAGTAATTTTAAATCCATCGTAAAATTCGAGATAAAAAAAAAATTAAAAGTTGTAATCATTTTCTTAATTAGCATTTAATAAATGAAAATAAAAGATATAATCTTATTACTTTTATAAATAATTATAATTTTATAAACTAATAAACATATGAAATATATAAGTTTTATTATATGTGAATATGTGTATGAGAGTGCATGTGAATAATGTGTATATGAGAAGGAGACTGTTTGTGTACAGTATGTGCAGTGTGTGTAATTTTTATAGAGAGAGGGGAGAGCGCCACAGGGGTTATTTTTCTGTTTGTGGCATTTGCCACAAACAATTTCAAAATTGAATGCCACAAACAATTTCAAAATTGGGGTGAAAATGAGACTTGTTGCAATTTTAGCGTAGGCGCCCTTATAAAGGCGTCCATACCAATGGCGCCCGACAAGATTTTTTTTTTTCGGTCCCCGCCACGTGCCTACAACCTCGATTACTTTTTTTTAATTATTTTTAAAATTGAAATTTTAAATATAAAAACACAATTTTCGGATATTCTCAATCGAAATATTACTCATTCGAAACACGATTACATAATAAAGCTTAAACAACATAATTAGAAAAACAACAAGGAAATTACATATTAAAATCTTCGAAATAAGATATGGCATGTCATTACAACATAAGTACGCGAAACCGATACGCAAACAACAGAACATCGCACGATCAATCTTGGCATGAAGAAGAACTTCTTTGTTTCATTAGATTGTGATGGCAAATAGCGTTTAGGGTGAGCCGTCAAGTTGCTTGAGCATTGTGTTTCGGCTCCGATTATGTTAAACAATATTTCGAGCTTATCAAATAAAGGTTCTCCCCCATCATATAAACATCCGGAGTAACGGTGTCATCATCCTAAACATTAAAGAAAATGAATGATTAATATATATGTACATTACATAATGGTATATAATATAACTCGCATGATGAAAATAAGAATATTTAACTTACCGAACGCCAAGTGACCTAGTGAGTTGCCGAACAAAGTATAGTTGCCGAAATTGAGTTTACGATCCAATATACACCGGGCGTACTTAGCATTTTGGTGAACAAAGTATAGTGGACTTGAAGATGTTTAACTCGTTGATTTACCTCGGCGAACTTAAAATTGCATCGAATACAAATTTGAATCGCTTCCGGCCTCCAAAATGGCCACACTATTATTGGTTTCACCAACTACCCAGTGCTTTTTACTCTTCTCGTTTAGTAGTGAATCAACGAGAATGATGTCCATCAGCAATGTCCACTTTGTAGTTTCCGCATTATAGAGACTCATCAATAACCGGGAGTTAGCTTATGTGAGGATGGTAGAGGGGACCGGTTGAACTCATCCATTTAAACGTGGAATGAAAATAGAAATAATATGATTTTTTTGGGTTCTAGAGGGGACAGGTTCAAGTTGCAATCAAATGAAATTTTAAGCATGTATTTATAGGCGGTGTAAAGTATTCATAATGGCATTTTTGTAATGTTAAGTTAATCAAACAAGACCCAACAACTAATACAACTATGTTGACAAGATGTATCACTCGATAAAGCCGATAGATCCATACTACGGTCAATATGTGTTGCTCCAACAACTTGTCCTCCAAAATGCACAAATACTCCAATTTTGTCTTATATATCTTCAAAAATTATACAAAATTATTATTTAGAAAATGCCTAAACAAGAATAAATTAAAAAAAAACAGACATATTAATTAATTTAAAAAAGGCTACACATTATTTATTACAAGCAATTATAATTATTTTATTCTATTATTTCACAAAATTTTTTAAAAATGCTTATTATATTATTCAACAATTTTTAATCATAATTTATAAAAATACCTAAAAGTAAACTAACATTATTATACTTTTACTATATTATTGTACTAACATTTTAAAAATACCCAAAAATTACCAATAAACAATTTATTATTCTACAACTTTTATTAACAATTTATAAAAGTACCTAAAAATAACAATTAACAAATAAATTATACCAACAACAATCATTCACAATAAAATAAATAATTAACTAAATAAACTACAAAAATTAAAAATTGCACAAAATGTTTGCAAATTACTTGAAATTTTCAGAAATGTGTCTCGACTCCACCGTAACACGCCGCTGTTCCGCTCATTGTCCACCACCACGCGCCGCCGCCACCCCAACACGTGCCGGTCACCACCACCACTCACCACAACAAGAAGAAGAAGTTGGTCAAGGTGAAATGATTTTTGGGTGCTGAACGTGAAATGGGGGCGCCATTTATAGAGGGGTGGACGCCTTCCTAATGGCGCCCCACCCCAATGCAGGTGTCGGAGTTTGACAGACGCCTTTGATCGGTTCGCGCAGATTTTAAAAAAAAAAAAAAAAAGTTATCGGGTGCGATGGCGCTTGGTAGTGGCGCTCTTTGAGCGCCAACCAGGGTGCTCATGGTTAAATTTTCAAACGATCTCATTTTCACCTCATTTTGAAATTGTTTGTGGCATTTGCCACAAACAGAAAAATAACCCAGCGCCACAGGCCCACAGGTAAGACTCGTAAGAGAGATCATGTTTGATGGAGTGGCTACTAATCACAAATGGCTGGGGCTTTTGGGTTTTTGGGCCATTCAAAAATAATGTTATATAATGGGCCATGAATACAAAAATATTGGGCCACAAACTATCAGAATGCATATAATAGTTTATGGCTTTATGCAGTATGTAAATGAATGGGTAATAGCTAAAAGATTTGCAGTTAGGAAGATCTCCAATATTGTGAAATATCAAGCCGAGGTATATATTTTTAAGAATCAAAATGAATGAAAAAGAAATTTATGACTAATTACAAAATCCAGTGAAAAATAAGTGCATGTCTTACAAGATCATAAATTTATTCAGATCTAAAATAATATTTTTAAACCTAAATGTAATTTTTAATTGATCCATAGAATCACCGAGGTAATTTTCCATATTAGCTATGGCACTTCATGATTTAATTTTTATTAATTTCTAAATGTAAAGTGGTAATTTATTTATTATTTTTTCAAGTATCAATGTTATTATAAAATTTGTATTATTTAATTTGACTTCAAACGAAGAAAAAGAAAGGAAGGAAAAATAGAAGTTACTAACTTGCTAAAAGATCAAAATCAATAAAGTATTAATAAATCAAAGCAAAGCCATAGTAAATAATAAGAAAAACAATGATTTGAAACTCTATTTCAACCTGAAGGACGGTATTTCAATTAAAGATCTTGTATTCTTGCCCTGCACCCGCATTTTCCTACTCTACCCCATGCCTCTATTATCTATTATTAATATTTATTCAATTCATTTAATTCAATTTGAACCCGAGTCTTGCAAACATTGAATCCACTTTTATTCTTTCTCTTTCGTCCCTTATTCTAAAAATAAGAAAAAAAGGGAAAAAAGAGAAAAGGGGGGGGGAATTAGTCACAGGTATTTGATTGTATCTCTAATCTTCTTCATTCCTTCCGATGTCAATAACTAGAATGAAAAAAAGGGGAATGTCAACGCATCCGGGAAAAAACGATTAATCTCTATCAATAGACTGCTAAAGCCCCAGAACCATAGCGTGCATTTTAGTAATCGGGGCCACGGAGAGATATGTTTTTAGATCTCGCATTGAAAAACCTCCTTTTTATTTATTGTAATACATAAAGATAATGCATATATGATCGGGTATGTAGTTAAGAGCCACTTAGAGTTGTACACGGAATCCCTAATTCAAATTGAAATGTACAACGATCCATAGGATTTTCCCTTTCTTAAAATTAAAACAGAAAAAAAAAATACATCCCCTCTTTGCGAGTATTTCCAAAAATACTCATTTTTTTTATGATGGGTTCTCAGATTTCGTATATATATAATAAGTCTTTTCCTTTTCTTATTATTATAGGTTAAATGAGACCAAAAAGACGAAATGGGCAGAAAAATTGTGTTTCTCAATGGAGGAAATAGGAATGTGGAAAACAAGACAGAATTCTCTACAATGACACTGTAGAACAATTGAAGGGATGTGGCGCAGCCTTGGCAGCGTTTGTTTTGGGTACAAAATGTCACGGGTTCAAATCCTGTCATCCTACCTATACACGCTCTTTTGAGCAAGAATAAGGAATCAATTGAGATCGATTGAAATTGCGCAGAATCATTCATTGTTATGAAACTATAGAATATATGTATTTAAAATGGATTAGGGTTAGAAAAAGAATCCTTTTTTTTTACTTTCTACTCTGATAATAAAGCGCTCTTAGTTCGGATTCGGTAGAGAACGTGGGTCTCCAAAACCCGATGTCGTAGGTTCAAATCCTACAGAGCGTGATTTTTTCTTCGTAGATCGAATTAAATCGAAATGGATTCGATTACATTTGCACAATAATTAGAATTTGACCTCCTGTGGATTAAAGAAAGGAGGAAGCCAATCAAAAAAGAAATGTTAATTAATCAAAGGTCCAATCGATCACCACTTTGTATTGTAAGTATGCGATTCACGAATAATCCAGCCCAAAGTAATAGGAATTAGACCTAACACGATTCCAAATAGAAAAACTTCAATCATTTCAATTTTTTGAAAAGGAGAAAAAAAAAGAGGTAATATCTATACCTAAATATTAATCCGAATTGATGTGAATCTCAATGATCAAGAATTGACAATCGACGCGGTAAGTAAATATAGAATACACGGAATCTCACGGAATGATTTCCTTTCTCAATTGTTTCTTTCAAATAGAAATTTTAAATAAGCCGTATCTTGCTCGGACCAATAAATAGAGCTGAGGTTATAGTTAAAGCCACTAGTAGAAAACCGAAATAACTAGTTATAGTAAGCATGTAGGGGCTAAATGAAATATGGTCTTTTTATACATATGTTTCTAAAGCATTTACCTAAGTTTCCATTTTTGTAAAATAGGAGGATATACAAAAATACCAATTGAAAGAATAAGTTCAATTGAAAGTTTTTGATTCATCTATCATTATAGACGGCACAAACAAAAATAAAGTGACAGACATATAAAAGAAACTGATTCATCATTTCTAACATCTACTTATGGAATTAACTTATAACACTAATTAAATTGCTTGAGTCTAGTCAAGTAATTGGAAATTGATTGTTGGAGTTTTTAATTAAATTAAAAGTCCAAATACCAGTACTGAAAAAAAGTCTAATTACCCAATATATTAAGTCCTGGATTAACTGTGATTCTGAGGCTTGTGTTGCCATGGTTATTGACCCTGAGTTCAATCTAATATGAGTACGTATGTGCGTGTATTTCCTCCCTATTTTCCCCAATTGTACTTAAAAAAGTTTTATTGGAGGATTCATCAAGTAGTTGGATGATAATAGAATTCCTAATTGAATAATGAAACAATTATATTTTCGGAAAATACGATTGGAAGATTTTGAGTCTTGCCAAACTATTATTCTAGTCCAAACAGGATTCAAGTGTTCTAATCATAACACGGTTCTTGATTGTTTTAAATTACCAACTACAAATACAAGTTGTCATGAGAATTATTTTTATGCATAAATTCAGAGAGAACGAATTCTTCATTCGAGTCAAGGAGGAGCAATTGATTGTCCAAGTGCTTAAGGTATGGACGTGAAACTTTAGAATTATATCTAGGGATAATTACAAAAACTCCCTAAGGTTTAGATTAATTACCAAAAAAAAACAAGATGTTTGAAAAAAAAAAAACTTGAAGTTTAATTTTGTCTTAAATTTAAGAGGATAATGTAGATTTTGAAAAACGTAAGGGAGCTTTTGAAATATTTTTGCATATGAAGGGTGAAAAACTGAAAATGTAAGACATATCAAACCTAAAGGTAATTTTGTAATTTTCAAAAATTTCTGAGTTTTTTTTGTAATTAGCCTGATCTTCAAGTGTGTTTTCTATAATTATCCCTTATATCTATTTCTGTAATTTGTTTGTATGAATGTCCTTCGTCCATCCGTCACCCATAGTAAAGCGAACAGGTTTTTTGATATTTATAATATTTGTTAAACTTATGGGAGAATATGATGTTTTCAGATTGTCTACTAATTTTCTTTTTTAAGACACGTGTCTTTTCTTTTCCCTTTTTTTATTTATTCATTTTGTTTGAAATATGAAACCTAATAAGTTTAAGGTTGTCATTATGATTTATGAGTATTCTCTGTATTTGGGACAATGTTCATCTGACCCCTCAACTTTTGTAATTCTCACTAGCCATCACAACAATATTTACAAGTTCATGATTTATGGACAGGCCCGTATTTGACCCCAAACACAACAATATGCAACCGCTTGGGGCCCAACATGTTTAGGGGCTCAAATTTTTTTTTTTATTCTTTAGATATATGACAAATAAAAATAAAAATGGCCCAACACCAAGCCCTTGGTTTGACAAATGAACCTAATTCAAAAAAAAAAAAAAAAGCAATTTTTACTTTAAAAAAAACAGAAACCCTTGATCATTTTGTTAGTTGTACATTGTTAGTTGTTCGTCGGTTTATTACTATTTTTAATTAGTCGTATTGTTCCGGTAAAGTAATTATTCAACCTTGATTTAGTTTAAGATAAAAAAATTATCACATTGAGGGCCCATTTTTAGAATTTCGCTAGGGCCCCGTGAATTTTCGTAATTTATCCTAAATATATATATATATATATATATAGGGGGGAGGATCAAGTGAGACCATATCTCCCAGGTGAGACACAATGGACTAATCTCAACCATCCCCCACTATTAATCAATGGGTATGATTTAATGGATAAAAAATATATTAAATATTAATTTAATCAATATAAGGGTAGTAGGGTAAAATGACATACAAGTTAGTTACAAAAATGGAATCAAATCTCTTTCTCTCTCATACATCTCCAAATTTTCCCAATCTCACGTCTCTCTCTCTCTCTCTCTCTCTCTCTCTCTCTCTCTCTCTCATTCCTTCATTAACGCAAATAAAGAAAGCGTGAAGAACTCGAAAATTACGAGTTTCATGAAAATTACGAGAGAAAAAACAAAAAAATCGGTGTAGTATTACGAGAGAAATAACGAACAAGTAAGTTCGAAAACTAAATATGCAACAAAACTCAACTAAATATGCATTATCCAAAACTATCTATGCGGCGTAAAAAAAACTAATATGTAGTACAAGATATCCAACTATGCAAGACGTCATAAACTATGCAACAAAATCAACTAACTATGTATTATCTAGAAACTATCTATGCATTGTGGAATAACTAAATATGCAAATACATTATGTAACATCCCATTTTCATAATTTCCAAAAGCAACATCCCATTTTAATAACTAAATATACATTATATTGTACATATTTATGCGGTGTAGTATAACTACATACGCAAAGACGTTATATTCAATTATGTCTTGTTTTTCGTAAAACAATGCCAACAAAATAACTAAATATGCATTATTTGATGTCTAATTATGCAAAGAGAAGAACCCTAACTATCTTGTAAAATAAAAATATTTGGAAAGAAAACAGTTCCTTAAATTCGCCACAAAAATCCAGTGAGTGTCAATTTCACCATAAAAAACCAGGACCACTATTTTGAACCATAAAATCCGCTAGGACCACTAATTTGAATTACAAAATTACAATCTTACCCTTAAAATCGTGAAAATTAGGAAATAATTAAAAAACTGAATTAATCACATCCCTTCATTTTTTAGGATCAATGGGTAAGATGAGTCCACATCGTATCACCTAGGGAGGATGGTCTCATTTGAACAAATCATATATATATATATATATATATATATATATATATATAGGGAGGGTCAAGTGAGACCATGTCTCAAGGTGAGACACAATGACTAATCTCAACCATCCCCCACTATTAATCAATGGGTATGATTTAATGGATAAAAATATATTAAAATATTAATTTAATCAATATAATGGTAGTAGGGTAAAATAACATAACAAGTTAGTTACAAAAATGGAATCAAATCTCTTTCTCTCTCATAGATCTCATTTTCCCCAATCTCACGTCTCTCTCTCTCTCTCTCTCATTCCTCCATTAACGCAAAAAAGCGTGAAGAACTCGAAAATTACGGTTCATGAAAATTACTGAGAGAAAAACACGAAAAATCGGTGCAATATTACAGAGAAATAACGAAGTGAGTTCGAAAACTAAATATGCAACAAAACTCAACTAAATATGCATTATCCGAAAACTATCTATGCGGCGTAAAAAAACTAATATGTAGTACAAAGATAACCAACTATGCAAGATGTCATAAACTATGCAACAAAATCAACTAACTATGTATTATCTAGAAACTATCTATGCATTGTGGAATAACTAAATATGCGAGACATTATGTAACATCTCATTTTTATAATTTCCAAAAGCAACATCCCATTTTCATAACTAAATATACATTATATTGAACCTATTTATGCGAGTGTAGTATAACTACATATGCGAAGACGTTATATTCAATTATGTCTTATTTTCGTAAACAGTGCCAACAAAATAACTAAATATGCATTATTTGATGTCTAATTATGCAATAGAAGAACCCTAACTATGTCAGTAAAATAAAAATATTTGGAAAGAAAACAGTTCCTTAAATTCCGCCACAAAATCCGTGAGTTGTCTATTTCACTTAAAACTGGGACCACTAATTTGAACCATAAAATCTGGGACCACTAATTTGAATTACAAAATTACAATCTTACCCTTAAAATCAAGCAAAAATTAGGAAATAATTAAAAAAACTGAATTAATCACATCCCTTCATTTTTTAAGATCAATGGGTAAGATGAGTCCACACTGTCTCACCTAGGGAGGATGGTCTCATTTGAACCAAATCCTATATATATATATATATATATATATATATATATATATATATATGTATATATATACATATATATACATATATATATATACATATATATATATATAGGGGAGGATCAAGTGAGACCGTGTCTCCAAGTGAGACACAATGGACTAATCTCAACAATCCCCACCTATTAATCAATGGGTATGATTTAATAGATAAAAAATATATTAAAATATTAATTTAATCAATATAAGGGTAGTAGGGTAAAATAACATAACAAGTTAGTTACAAAAATGGAATCAAATCTCTTTCTCTCTCATACATCTCCCAATTTCCCCAATCTCACGTCTCTCTCTCTCTCTCTCTCTCTCTCTCTCTCTCTCTCTCTCTCTCTCTCTCTCTCTCTCTCTCTCTCTCTCTCTCTCTCTCTCTCTCTCTCATTCCTCCATTAACGCAAATAAAGAAAATTGTGAAGAACTCGAAAATTACAGTTCATGAAAATTACAGAGAAAAAACAAGAAAAATCGGTGCAATATTACAGAGAAATAACGAACAGTGAGTTCGAAAACTAAATATGCAACAAAACTCAACTAAATATGCAACAAAACTCAACTAAATATGCATTATCCAAAACTATCCATGCGGCGTAAAAAACTAATATGTAGTACAAGATATCCAACTATGCAAGACGTTATAAACTATGCAACAAAATCAACTAACTATGTATTATCTAGAAACTATCTATGCATTGTGGAATAACTAAATATGCAAAGACATTATGTAACATCCCATTTTTATAATTTCCAAAAGCAACATCCCATTTTCATAACTAAATATACGTTATATTGAACCTATTTATGCAGTGTAGTATAACTACATATGCGAGACGTTATATTCAATTATGTCTTATTTTTAAAAACAAATTGCCAACAAAATAACTAAATATGCATTATTTGATGTCTATTTATGCAAAGTAGAATAACACTAACTACTATCTTTACAGAAAAATAAAAATATTTGGAAAGAAAACGGGTTCCTTAAAATCCGCCACAAAATCCGTGAGTGTCAATTTACCATAAAATCCATTGGGACCACTAATTTGAATTACAAAATTACAATATTACCCTTAAAATCAGCGAAAATTAGGAAATAATTAAAAAAACTGAATTAATCACACTCCTTCATTTTTTAAGATCAATGGGTAAGATGAGTCCATCTTGTCTCACCTGGGAGAGGGTGGTCTCATTTCAACAAATCATATATATATATATATATATATATATATATATAATTTTGATTTAGGAAGAGCCGAAGAGCCCCATTGATAATGGAAACCCTTTTCCAAGTTCTAAACCATGACCACTAGGAAAGTTGTTGAAGTAGTTTCCGAATTAAAATTCAAGGGTTTTGATATTTTTGGCAAATTTTCTGTTCTATTCGTTCTTATTTTTTTATGAAGTTTGTGTTTGGTAGTTGTTATTGTTCCTATTTATTTGTTGGGGTAATTACAAAAATACCCCTAAGATTTGAATTAATTAAAAAAATCCAGAGATGTTTCAAAATTACAAAAATCCCTTCAAGTTTCATTTTTGTCTTAAATTTAAGTGGGGTAATGTAATATTTTGTAATTGTCAGTGAATTTTTGAAATATTTTTGAAAATCACCGGGAAAAATGTAAGACGGAATCAAAACTCAGGGGATTTTTTTGTAATTTTCAAAGAACTCTGGGTTTTTTTGTAGTTAGCCAAAACCTCCGGGGTGTTTTTGTAATTATCCCTTATTTGTTTTATTATTAATTGGTACTGTTTTTGATTGTTCAATTATATACAAATCGATAAATATGATATAAACACGATACATTTTTCTGAAATTTCAAGAGTGTGTATTTGCAGTATCACATATGGTCGGCATGGATTCATCAGCAGAAAGGGTTGAGAGCATGGATGATATAGTGATGGATATACTTATTCGGTTGCCCGAAAAGTCCATCTTCAGATTCATGTGTGTCTCAAAGAGATGGAAAAATATGATCGCCGATCCTTTCTTTCTTCAAGACTCGTAGTCGTGGGTCGTGGTCGTGGTCGTTTGCTGGCCCTCATCGAAACAAATTTCGGTCATATTTACTCAAACAAGCCTCTGCCTCATTGGCAACCACCAATGAATATTGTCCCAATCATTGAAGATCATCATCGCAGTATTTGCAAATACGTCCCCAAACTATTAGGCTATTTCATCAATTCCTCCAATGGCCTCATACTCTGTGGCCGCCATCCGTATCAATACCACGTCCTGAATCCCGTGACGAGAAAGTGGGTCACGCTGCCACGGCCGTCACCTGTCGGACCAGACGGATACAAGGACAAATCCATCGGATTGATGTGCGAGGAAAACACGAGCGAATTGGCGGCCGATTACACGGTCGTTCGAGCCGCGGCACACGTGGAAGACAACACCATGAGAATCGAGACCTACTCTTCCAAGACAGGAAAGTGGGTCGTGAAGAGACTGGCGGCCGACAATCTCGGCTTGCTCAGGCTCTGCATGCCTCCCGTGGTGGCTAACGACGCCTTCCATTGGTACTCGGGCAGGAACTTTGGCATTATCGGAATTTACTATCCCAAACCTGACAGGGACCACGTGCAGGTTCTGTTAAAACATAGTATTCCTTATTTAGTTTTAGTCTTTTTATGGTTAGGATTTCTACTTACGTTTAGGTTTTTTAGTCGTATATATTTGTCTTTCTTTACTTTGTAATTAACTTTTGGTTTTGCATCACAATAATACAAAGTCTTTATTTTCTCTCTCAATATTATATGGATTCTTTGATTTCAACAGGTACTAGAGCTGCCTGGAGCCGTAGTATGGGATGAGAATTACGTCTCGCGTACGATCACGAGGTCGCCCGCGGACGACGCTCTCTGGTACGGCGTGATCGACCTGAACAGCTTGCGATTCTTTATGCTGAGTGGTTATAACGGGCGTATTGGGTACACATCAACGACCACCATACCCGGTACAGAGTGGGTCCTGATGCATTCCGTCGGCATCGATTCGCTACGCAAGGACGCCGGGCTACCGCCAGCTGCACGAGCGGAGCGTGATAGGAAGACGACAGCAATCTACTTGGAATCTTTCATTCCATGGAATCCACTTGTTGTTGTGCTTAGACAGGGGCCGAGGGTTTTTCTTTACAATTTAGAGACCAGGTCTATACAATTACTTCAATTTCATGGTCGTCCTCATAATTATGGCCGTCGTTTCGAGAGATTGTGTCCGTACATCGAGTCATCTTTTTCTCTCTTCATATTGCCTCTAATTTTGCTCTCTTCATCGTGTATGTAATGATTGTATTGATCGTTTTGCATTTGTTTACCTTTTTTTTTTTTTTTTTTTTTTTTTGAGGTAATTGCATTTGTTTACCTTTAATTTGATAAAATTGAATGAAAAATAGATGGGTTTTTTTGGCTTAATTGCAAAATGAGGACAATAATTATATCCTTGTGTCAAAAAAAGGACACTAAGTTTGTGGGCTTACCATTTAAGACAATACTTTAAAATTTTGGCGAATTGAGGATAAATTCAGCCCGAATTACCAAATTTTATGCTAAATGCCTATGTCATGTAAAATAAGTTTAAAATTATTTTAAAAATTTACAAATAAATATGAAAATTTTAAAACCAATTTACAAATATACAAATTAACAACTAGAATATAAATATATAAAATAAATGTGATAATTATTCTAAGAATTTACACATTAAAAATTAAAATATAAATATATAAAAATAAATATGAAAAGTACAAAAATAAAATTGTTAAAATTTATTTAATAAATCTTAAAATGACTAATGAAATCTAAAAATGTGAAATAACATTTAAAAAGTTATTTAATATATCAAAAAATATCAAATAAAATTTAAAATTATTTTAATAAATCCAAGAACTATCAATATAAATTCTAAACATTATTTAGTACATCTTTTTTTATTAAAAATGTAACATTATTTAAATTAATTTTAAATTACAAACTAATATTTGGAAAAAAACTAAATAAATAAAAAGTTATATTTTTTAATGTGACTAAAATAATTTCTCGGATTCAATTATAATTTATGGATTTATTTAAGTACTTTAAAATTTAAATTTGTAATTTTAAATTATCTTAATTAATGTTTAAATTTTTAGATAAATACTAGATTTGATGAATAATGTTTATTTGGATTTATTCAAATAATTTTATAATTTATTCGGTGATTTTGCATGTCTTAAATATTTTTTTTAAACCTTGTTTCACATTGTCAAACTTCATTTATTTATTTTTAGACTTATTAAATATTTTTTATAATCTTATTTGTCATATTTTTCAGATTTATTTTCGTATATTTATATTTTAATTGTCAATTTGTGTTCTTAAATAATTATCAAATTTATTTCATATTTAGACTCGACTTTGAATTTTAAATTTGTAATCTGGTTTTAAGATTTTTAGATTTATTTGCAATTTTAAAAAAAATATTTAGACTTATTTTACGTGACATCGCAGCTTTTTTTTTTTAAAAAATTCTACTGTTATTGCAGAGACTAGAACTCAAGCCCCTTCACTAAAGAGTAGACTTGTTTTACGTGACTGTGATTAGCCTAAATTTGGACATTTCGGGCTCGATATTGAGGTCCAAGTGGCAATTAGCCCGAATTGGGCAATTCGGGTTTAATTTGTCCTCAATTCGCCAAAATTTTTAAGTTTCATTGTCCTAAACTGAAAGCCCGCAAACTTAATGTCATTTTTGCCACTAGGGTATAGAATGTCCTCAATTTGCAATTAAGCCGATTTTTTTTTCTTTTTGCTTCTGTACTAAGAGCATTGGGTAAGGAAAAGGATGTCGGTGTACTCGCTCTGGTGATGTTCTATACAGAAAGTTACCTGCCTAAAATGGAAATATTCAGATGCATAACCTAAACTAACAAATCATAGCAAGGGCGAAAGTTTTTTACATGCATATCAAATTTTTTAATTAATTGCAAGCACTATTTCTTAGATTAATCAGGTAACTAAAATTTAGAAAATCGCACATGCTCTCTCGCTTTTGTACACAAAATATTAAGTTTATTTTATTATTTTATCTTTGGGCAACTTTCAGAAATGTCTGGAAGTACCAATATATATTATCCTGGGGAAATTATTTTTTGCAACATGTACAATTAGGTTCTTATAAAGTAATATAAAGAAACAAGAAGAAAGATAGAAGCAGAAAATCACTTCTGCACCCAAGAACTGAAATAGGTTGTTCTCACTTCTCATGGAACATTTTCTAAGGACATTTAGGATGCAATTGGATATGATTTCATTTTGAAAATTTTCTTTTCGCTAGAGAATAGTGAAAAAAATTCTAATGAAAATTTTTGAAAATTTTGAGAGTGTGAATGGATACGTAATGATGAAAGTTGATTTGGTTTAAAAATAATAAAATAATAATTGGATATGATTGGTAATTAAAAATGCGTGAGTGAGTAAATAGTGAAATTTGTGAGAGAATGCATAATAATGATTAGTTTTTTTTGAAAAATATGTAAATGTGATTGGTGAAAGAAAAAATGAGAAAAAGTGAAAGTGATAAAATAGTATATTTTCTGAAAATTTTCATAAACAATCGCATGTTTGGTAAAAAAATTCTCCAACAGAACGAAAATAAAATCTCGCTCATATCCAATCGCAGCCTTACCCTCTACATAAAACATTTGAGATATTAGACAGAGAACGAGACAAGGATGAACAAGACGCAGATCTCACAGCAAAAAGTACACAGGCCAAATGACTCGTGATAAGTTTTAGACATGGACAAACCAAAGCTAATGCAAACATTGAAAAACACTGCTGAAACCAAAGAATTCATGTCATGAAATCCATGGCTCGGGTTATACAGAGCAAATCAAACATTATACCAAATACAAGTAATCAGATCACTAATCGCTTATAAAGAATGTCAAAATTTGTTTCTATTTCGAGGTCAATGTCTCAGGTAAAATGCCTAAATTCAATCATAGAGCTGACTTTCAGATGAGTTTACCACTTACAAGTAGCGCAAAACTTTTAACCATGTTCGCTAAGTAAAACAAAACTGCAAGATGTTTGTTTAGTTCATCCTCCTAATGAGCTCATTAATGTAATCCTCACGATTACCAGCATCACCACCTTCAACATAATGGTTCCTCTTCTTCTTCAGTCCACCCAAAGGTGCTTTCAGTTGAAACGGCCATAAAAAGTTGTTTGCTTCCTTGAAATGTGGTCCGACGGTCATGATCTCGTGAATAAGATCTTCCATGCATATTATTCCATTCTTTCCCAACACCTAACCCATAACACAGCAAAATGTAGTCAAAGATATGGTACTTAACAAACAATATGAAACCAATACTATCTAACAAAATAAAAATAGTTCATAAATCAACCTGCTCAATGACCGAATTATCAGTCAAAGCAATTCTTTGCTTGTTTACTTTGCCATAGCCCCGCTTGTAAATCAACTCTCTCACACTTTTAAGATTGGGATAACTGGCAAATTTTACAGGATTTGATAAGTTACTCGGATTGAAATTTTAACCCGCCACAATATAAACATGTTTGGCATGTATGAAATGGCTTACCCAAATGTAACATATGGCTCAACTCTGTGAAGCATGTTAACTGTAGCCTTGTTAACTTTCAAAAAGACGCCGTTAAAGATCTACAAGAGTCTCCAATGAAACCCATCATTAGGACATAACAAGAGTAAAATCAATAGAATGGTGTCTTATCAAAAATTAAAAATCAGGTACAGCATTGGGAGTAAAATATGAATGATGACGACAACAAAATGTACACTGTAATACTCGGTAGCTCTTAAGAATAGGAATAAACAACCAACGCTCCATACATATACAGATATTAATAATTCAAGTACCTGGCGCAATCTCAGAAGCTGGAGGATTTTCTTAGTTGTCGGGTGCATAGCATTAATTCTGAAAAATTAGAAACCATAACATGAGTCAAAAAGGACTCAACACATTGAACTTCACAAACTTCATTAACAAGTAAATTCTTACCCACGGATTCTGATAATGAACAAAAGTTTTGGTTCTGGGCTCACATAAAAGCCACCCTTCAACCTAGCTTCACGCTTCAAACTAATCAACTCCTTCTCCTGCACAACAAAATAAACAGTCAGACCTTTCAAGAAAAGAATATGGTTTGAACACAAATTTAATACAGATATCAGTACCTACCTGTTCCTCATACTCCTTTGAGTACTGCCTTGCTTTCTTGCATATCAACTTTCGGGTCTCAACTTTCTTCTTCTTTGCTTCTTCAAGCTCTTTTGCCTTTGCAAGGGCCCATTCCTCGGCCCTCTTCTGCTTCTTTAAAACTGACTCTGGGACTAGTACACCACCCTTGACCTCCTCACCCATCTCTTTCGTTACCAAATAAAAACTAAATCACAAAATCATATAACGATTGTCAAATTTCTTGGCTCATGATTCATGAAAAAACAAAATAAAATAAAACAAACATTACAAAACACAGGAAGCACCCAACAAATCTCGATTCTGTTCTAAATGGAATTTGCATTAAAAAGTCCTCATATTGCCAATTTCAGCAACCACAATACTTTAGCCGATCCATTGCTACCCATTCCATGCATAGAGCTTAATAAAGTTTGAATCATGTGACCATTATAATCCATTATAACCCTCAATGCACATGCACCTTAAAAAGCCCATCCCTCCCCCACCCCAAGATAACCAACACTACATAACGCAACAGGAAAATGGGAAAATACATCGGTTTTGCCATATCTCTCCACTCACAAGTTCCACGTATACACAACACATTAAACCAATACAAATGTTAATCATTCCAGTACTTTCTAGCCGTAAAATCCCTAAAAACGGTCCGTTTCCTACATTTGGGATTTTCCTTCGTTCAGTTAATCATCCATCCATAATGCAACTACAGTGAATTGAGTAATCTATCGTTATTAGAGAGACAATATAAAAATTATCAAGCCGAAATTAGTAAAATTACCTGATCCAAAGTAGCTCAAGCAGAGGCAAGGTTTCCCAATTCCCGGTAGTAAAGGGCTCCGAAGAGTGACCTGTAAAAACCCTAGGTTACACTATATATATATAGCTAGACGAAACAGCACTTGTTTGCCCTTAATTGGGCTTATTGGGCTCTCTGTCATTCTCTTACTGGGCTCGAAACAAAACTTCAATAACTATATTGGCCAAAAGCCCAAATTCGAGTGGACCTGTAATTTAATTTATTTACAATCTCTTACTCGGTTTTGTGGTGCTCATAATAATCATTTAATTTATTTTTGAAAACTTTATGTGATAAATTAAATTGAAGATACCTTGTTTTCAAATTAGAACCAAATATTGTCACAACATTCTCAATACATATTTCTACTAATACACTTTTTTTTAAAGCAACTCTCTTGCTTCCCAAATATATCTCCCCAAAGTAATCTCCAAATTAACTTATGGAAAAAATGCAAAAAGTAGTCATCCATCTATTTCCTGTATATTTTATTTCTTTATACAATTTTGGTCCCGTAAGTTTTGTATTTGTGCAGTTCTTGTCTTGTAAATTTTAAGTGGGTGCAAATTTGTCGATGACTATTTCAATATTACATGTATTCCAAAACGCCATTTGGTAGCCAAAATACTCAATACACCCAAGACCAAGTAGAACATGGCACTAGAGCTTATGTTTTGTTCATGGAATTCATTATCATTTATACTATAGATTGCATAATGATTGACAAATTTTAGAATTATGAATCCGGATCAAAATCAAAGATATGGTTATACGAGCTATACATGTATTATTTTCTAATTATGGAAATACGGGAACACATACACATCCGGTAAAATTGTTATTTTTATTAATAAAATCGAAATTACCACAACTAAAAGTATACGACTAAATTTGTAGTATTAAAATTATCTGGCAAAATTATCGAAGAACTAATATTGTAATCAAAATTTACCGTACTACAATTACAACACCCCTATAAATACGGGCTAGTTTTGCAATTTCCCTTAACTTATTTATCTTTTAAAGCTACGTGTCAGTTAATGCTTGTTGCGTGAAAGGGTTTCCCTCATCACAAGACACGTTTGCAAAAAACTACAATTATCTAAAACTGTCCAAACTCCCAAGTGAAAGATAGAATCCTGATAAATCAATTAAGCAGAAAAATAGGTAAAAGGGCAAAACATGGAGGCCATGAAGGAGAGAAAAGAGCAGCAGAGTATTGATAAAGATCCAATGGGTAATAAAGCTAGGGAGGTCATTCGAGAAGCTATAATCGGTAAAAGTGATTGTGGAGAAGCAGATCATAGTGAGAAAAAACTGATGCTTCTGAAGATAATAAGCATAAAGCCGATAAGCCAGAAGATGTTTTAGCTTATTCAAGAGGTGTTCACAACACCGATTCTTCGCTTGAATGAATGAGCTGGCATGCCTTTTTCTTTAATTAAATAACTTTGTTAGGATTTTAACTTTTAATTGTTTAGTGTAATATTGGTTTTCTGGTACTTCATGTAGTGTTGTTTCGTTTGTTAATGAATAATGATCACTGTTAAGTGCTGTTTGTTTTTGTACATGTTATGTTGTTTCTTTTAACTTTTAAGAAGAAAAATAAAAAATATATATAACATTTTATATGTCCCCCATTTTATATTTTTGAAAATAATTGATGGATTTATTGTTCAGGACATTTTAAATTATTTATAATTTATTTTCTAATGGCAAGGCGTTTGTAAAATAGTCATTAGATGGTCGATACTTTAGACTTTACCCAAAGTTAATGTTGATTACAAAGTGATTACAACTTAACCTTCAACAATAAATTTTTTTACAAACAGAAAATGGGAAAGTATAAGGAAATGGAAATCGACTATTACAATTTGGAAACTATAAAACGCCGAGTCGCGAGTAGAACTCTATCCGCAAAGATAAATACGTCTCGGCTAGTGCTCACGGTTTGACGTAATATTCCCAAAGATAAACGGCTTAATGTCTTTTTTGTGTACGAAAGACCCCGACACAAAGGCACCTTTCGAACTCGAATGAGCGAGAATTGGCTAGTGGACTCGAATACAGAGTGAAATGTTGTTGAAAATGTTCTATGAAATGTTATGATCAGTTAGGAATTATTTAATTCCTAATATATGGGCAACATATTTAATTACAATTATATTTGTCATTTAATTATTATGGACTAATTAAGTGATATAAATCCGGTGGAGTCCTGCCATCTTGAATTTGATATGGAAACAAAGAAAGAGATACCTAATAGGAAACAACTTAGGGGATTATGAGAACCCTAATTGATACCTATATAAAGAACCCTATGGTTATAGTCCCCAATATACTAAATCACACATAGTTTTCTATTCTCCCCATCAAGAAAGAAAAGGAAGGTCCCATAAGAAATCCCGGAGATTTAGTTGGGGAAGATCATAATACCGATTTAATCGTTCGTGTTGGTACACTCAAGTCGTTCGTGTCCAGGATAGATCGTTCGTTTGAGGTATTCGCACACAAATCTTGCTATGGATCCAAGTATTTCACAATTCCGTAAATCTTTGATGATTTGTGTAAGTCAAACGGCTACGATAATCTAGAGGGGTGAATAGATTATCTCCATCTTTTCGATTTTTCCTCTTTTACAAACCGAATGCTCAAAGACAATAATAAAGGTGCGGAAAGTAAACAACACACGTCAATTTATAGAGGTTCAACCCACCAGGGCCTAATCCTCTACCACCCCAAAGATATCCAGGGATGGATTTCAAAAAGAAAAAAAAATTTATTAATTACCAAAATTAATACAAACTCAACTTACAACACCTGAAGAAAGACCACACTCTTCTTCAACATCACCTTTGGAGATTACCACAATCTCCCTTTGAAGATTACCACAATCTTCCTTCAACCGCACTTTGAAGATCACCACAATCTTCAATCTTGAAGAATACCAAATTCTTCCTTCAACGGCACCTTTGAAGATCACCACAATCTTCAATCTTGAAGAATACCAAATTCTTCAACACCTCAAGAGCACCACACTCTTGATACACCTATCACCTAGATCACCCAGTGTATTCTCACCACAAGAATACTCACAAAGATGTCTTGTGTTGAATGATGACCAAAAATCAAGATTACAACTCAATAATGAATATTACAATATGGGTGCAAAGTGTAATCAAGAATAGCTGCAGACCTCAAGGATGTGAAAGTGATAAGTAGGCAAAAATTACAACAAGAATAATGACAATGAAGAACAAGTGTTTGCTTGAAGGGTATCTTGTTGTGTTGTATCTCAACGGTTCACTTGGTTGCTCCAAAACTTCCTCTATTTATAGGAGATGATTGATCAAGCATAGGCTCTCTCTTGGGGATTGAAAATCTCTGAGAAAAATACAATTAAAATCAAGAATATAGCTGTTAGAAATCAATCTCACATTTTAAGGAAAAGATGTCTCATTGTCAAACGGTCGATTTTTCTTTGTCCAAAGATAAGCGGACGGCCGCACGTAAATAGAGTTGAAAAAAACGTATCTCAAATTTACAGGCGGCGACGGCCGACGTAGGGTTCGACCGGTCACCCTATGTTCAACCGGCCTAAGCCTCGAGGAGTGAAGAGTATGAGTTTATGTTTCAACAAAAACTTGCAGTACCGCCGCACTGGGCGATCGGTCGACTCTTGTTTTTCACCCAGGCCCAATTTCTGTTTCAACGTACTCTTCAGTGCACGGGTTGCCTATAGGGCGACAGGTTGGCCTCAAAACAAAAGTGTTTTCCAATATTTTATCGAAAAAACTCCAAGAAATACTCCAAAAATAGTGAAAACATTTTAGAACGATCGGAAGTATTAGACAACATTTAGAAACATAGCTTAGGATGTAAAAACACTTTGACATAAAATCGTTTAAAAGCATTGTCCAATTTAATTGAAAATAAACTTGAAGAAATACTCCGGAAAATATTAAAATCATTTTAAATCGTTTAGAGTATTTGGACAACAATTAAAAGCATTGTTTTGGTGTAAAAATAAAATCATCAAAATTAAGATAAAGAACATGTATCAAACAATCTCCCTTTTTGATGATTACAAACCAAAACAACTTTTAGAAACATTAGGAGGACAATTTTAAAAATAATTTTCCGGTAAAAACATCTAACCATTTGGAAGCAACCAAAATTTCCAAAAAACATAAGCAACCAAGAAAGAGAGTAAGTATATTCAATAATAAGCATAATAAGCACAAGCTCCCCCTATCAACAAGACATCAAGAATATTGTAAAGGCAATTAACCATAAGCCAAAAACTTAGCTTTTACATATTGTTCAAGAGCTTATAAGCTCCCCCTGTCAACAAGACATCATTAGACATGTATAAAAGTCCATTAAGCAACAATTGGACTAAATATAATTCACAACTTATGGCTTTTAAGATGCCATAGCTTATAGCTTTTATATCAAGCTTTTATTAGCTTCTTTGAGCTAATGAGCCAATTTCCTGTTTCTCCCCCTTTGGAATCATCAAAAAGAATGTTAGGATGATAAAAACATCATTATATCAAAGTGCTCCAAAGAGACGGTTTATCGACCGTTGAGCAATTATGCTAAGGATCCAAAAATTGGGAGAGATGTATCATAAGAAGTCCATAAGCTCATTTGTTAGCCAAGAGACATGATCTCAATTTTTAAGACATTTGAAAATAAGAGAGTCACGTAGGTGATGAGTTTTTTTATTGACGCATTTTATCGAACACTTGGCGGGCGTCAAAGTTTGAAGAAAATGTATATAGCCCTTGCAAAAGAATTTAAGCCAAGTTTTTCATATCATCACCCAAAAATAATTTTCAACATATGTCCATCAAATAAGAGGCTCAAAACAAAGTAAATTCTCAAGGGTTCGACCCAATTGAGATAATTTTAGCCAAAGGATCACGGCATTACCAATGCCATCAAGCAAAAATTAAGGATCCAACAAGTAATACATGTCAAGCATCAAACAATGCATATTAGACATTACAAATGTCCCAAATTATTCATCTAAACAAAATAATCAAGACATCTCAAATGCATTTAAGCAAAAATTAAAAGAAGCACTTTTACCATCAAGTACTTCATACCAACAACAAACTATGCCAAACTAGAGTATTTTTACCATCAAATACTCCATCAAAATCATGATCATCCACAAGTCATTATCAACTTGTTATTTTAACCCTTTCAAGAAAACAAGCAAATCTCATTAGTACGAAAGAGTTTTACAAGAAAGTCAAAAGAAATACAAAACAACATGGACAAGAAAGAAAATGCTAAAAAGTAAAGGGGTGGGGACATCAATCCTCGTCCGAAGAGAAGCAAGTTCCGGAATAAAATCTTTGATGAATTTCTTCAACTTGTCGATTGATTTTTGCATTTTGGAGGTCTTTTGCTCCAAAGCCTCGTACCTAGCTTCATGAAACGTTCTTAGATCATCATACTCGGCTTGGGTGTACCTCCAGGCGGTTGAGCACCGTATTACCCTCCGGATTGCTCGTTCGCCTTCCTCCACCAATCTCACGGCCTCGGCATCATCAAAGAAGTCGTTTGGATCAGGGAAATCTTGACCTCTTCCTCTAACCATCTTAGTTGGTCGGATGTCCATATTTTTGCGCATAGTGACCATTTGGGAAATGTTATCAATGTCAAAGTCATTTTGAAATACCTCCGAATTACACTCCGACGAAGGTAGTCCCGATTGTATAAGAAGTTTACAAATCCAATTGCCCATAACAAACTTCTTATTTCCTTGAGTGATAGACTCAATTAGACGTTGAATAAGAATAGCGCCAAAGTTAAGCGGTTCTCTTCTAGCAATCTTATAAGTCAAAAATAGTCCATGTTGCTAGGCATTTTACCCGCTTTTCCACAAATATAGTAGCGACAATAATGAGATAAAATTTGGTGCTCAAGTGTCATTGCCAACAATGAATACTTTGGCCATACGCCCAAATAAGTCTTAACTTCTCTCATAGACACCCCCAACATCTCATCATTCCAAATAAAGCACAAGAGAAAAAGTCCCAACCACCTTCTCTAACATGTAGAAGCCGACAAATTTTATTAGAGTCCACCTAAAGTGACGACCTTTTACAAACGAATTTACCGCAATAGGCTTTCTATCATCATCATCATATTGCACCCACATATTTGCATAAAAATATTGGATAATATCATCATCATACAAAACATATGCATGCTCCCATAAAACATCCAACCTTGCTCCTCAAAGAATCCTCTAATAGTAGGATATTCATTAGTAAATGAATTAAAACGACAAATTTTAGTCCGAGCAATCGACTTTCCACCCATTCCCAAATCTTCATAGTACCACTCCGCATATTTATTGATGAAATTTAGAACATTATTCGAATGGGGAGCTAAAGATATAAAAGATTTCTTACTTTTCGCCCAAATGGGCAATTTTTGAGCGAAATTGTTCCATGAGCTCGGCAATTTGGGCCCGAGAGAGTATGGGATTTTGAATGTCATCACGTTCTTGAGCCACGTTCCTTTGGGCACTCGAATATCCCTTTGTTCGGCTTCGTCTTGTCGATTTCTCGAAGAACCCTCTCTCGCCATTTCTTCTCTTGGAAGTGGGATTTTGACCGGTGGAATTTCTTGGAGGAACCATATATGTAAGATTCTTGCAAAAATAAGAGGATTAGCAACAAAAATCACAAAGATTGATGAAGAATTGAAGATTTTATGAAAAAGGGGACGTTTTTGCCATCGTTCGAGAGAATTAGGGTTTCTTGTTCTGTTTTGAAGATGAGGACATACGAGATATAACCGAAAAAAATAAGCTGGGCAACCGGTCGAAGTGGGGTGCGACCGGTCGTCGTCGTCGCGGCAGTGCACTGGTCGCCCGCTTCGCCTCGACCGCCCCAAATGCGATTTTACATTCTACTGCAATTTTCTAAAATTTAATTTTTCACCCCAAAAGTTTTAAAACTTTGCAAAAAGATAATTTTGGACCAAGTCAAGCAAATACGGGTTTTGGGAAAACATATATTCGAGAAAATCGAGTTTTAACGAGTAGTGCCCTTTTTTAAAAAAAAAAATACAAAATCATTTAGGGCACTTAAGGGGTTGAAATGAAATATTTTGAAAAACATGAGCATAAACATAATATCGAAGTTCTACGACAAATACGAGTGAACATACCTCGATAGTTTAATACTCTTGATGAGATATATTACCTACACAACTCTTAAACAAATTGCACACGATATAATAGCACAAGTGTAGGCAAGTAATAAGAGATAACAAAAAATTATGCTTATGCTTTAAAAACACAAATATTTGTTGAGGACCTTAATTTTAAAATTATGAAAACTCATTTGCAATATAGGCACAAATAAAAACATGCATACTAGCTAAAATGCATATTTAAATGGGGAGATACGATTTACCAATTACGCCATTTCCATGGGTTGTGCCGTTTGTCGTTGTTGATGATATCTTTCCCTTTGAGAATCATCTTGTTGATGATGGTTTCTCCAATTACTCCATTTCCAAGCATTGTGGCCTTCTCTTTGGAAATCATTTTGTTGATGATGTATTTGCCATTTCCAAGAATTGTGTTCTTCCCATTTTTGATTATTTCCTCTTCTTGGAAAATGACTTTGTTGAAAATGTTTTCTCCTTTGATCAAATGAAATGGTCATTTGATGTTTTCAAGCGGTATGAATTTTCTTCGATTATTATTTCACGGTACCTAATATAACATTGTTTTGTGGTACCTCAAGTGTTGGGTCCTTTGGGATTAGTCTTGAGACTTTTAGGTCTCCAAAGATAATTTGAGCTATTTCTAGCCCGACAAGTATTTACCGTATGACCCTTTTTACCATAATAAAAGCAAGTGATATTACTATCATGCATAGGAACTTGATTCTTTTTCATATGCTTGACAATAGTAGCTCATGATCAAGTTCACTATTCAAACTATCACAACCATTAACATTCACAACATTGGGCAATTTATTGGTACTCAAGTTGGATTTTGATAAAGCATTTTTCATGCAATTAATATCCTCAACAAGAGTGTTATTTTGTTTTTCAAGGTTTTTAACCTTGTCAAGTGTGGTGGTGTGAGCACATGATAGTAGTTCATAGGAAATAAATAAACTATCCTTTTAGATAACATTCCATTCTTTCTTTCCAAAATATAAAATTTTTGGAATCAAATAGTGGTGGATTGGTGGTGGAGGTGCCGGAAAGATGAGCTTCGTTCAGAGTCGACGATCGTTCCTCTTCACTCGCGATATGAAACGAGCTTGCCAAAGAGTTTGGCTTTGATACCACTCGTAAGTCCAAGCGCTACGATAATCTAGAGGGGGTGAATAGTTTATCTCCATCTTTTCGATTTTTCCTCTTTTACAAACTGAATGCTCAAAGACAATAATAAAGGTGCGGAAAGTAAACAACACACGCCGATTTATAGAGGTTCAACCCACGGGGCCTAATCTCTACCACCCCAAGATATCCTGGGATGGATTTCAAAAAGAAAAAGATTTTTATTAATTACCAAAATTAATACAAACTCAACTTACAACACTTCAAGAGCACCACATTCTTCTTCAACACCACCTTTGGAGATTACCACAATCTCCCTTTGAAGATTACCAAAATCTTCCTTCAACGGCACCTTTGAAGATCACCACAATCTTCAATCTTGAAGAATACCAAATTCTTCAACACCTCAAGAGCACCACACACTTGACACACCTATCACCTAGATCACCCAAGTGTATTCTTACCACAAGAATACTCACAAAGATGTCTTGTGTTGAATGATGACCAAAAATCAAGATTACAACTCAATAATGAATATTACAATATGAGTGCAAAGTGTAATCAAGAATAGCCTAGACTTCAAGGATGTGAAAGTGATAAGCTAGACAAAATTACAACAAGAGTCTTCGACAATGAAGAACAAGTGTTTGCTTGAAGTGTATCTTGTTGTGTTGTATCTCAATGGATCACTTGGTTGCTCCAAAACTTCCTCTATTTATAGGAGATGGTTGATCAAGCATAGGCTCCTCTTGGGAATTGAAAATCTACAGAAAAATACAATTAAAATCAAGAATATAGTTAGAAATCAATCCCACATTTTAAGGAAAAGATGTCTCATTGTCAAACGGTCGATTTTGCTATCAAAAGATAGATAACGGCCGCACGTAAATAGAGTTGAAAAAACGTATCACAAATTTACAGGGGCACGGCCGACGTAGGGGTTCGACTGGTCACCCCTATGTTCAATCGGTCCAAGCCTCGCGGAGTGAAGAGTATGAGTTTCTATTTCAACAAAAACTTGCAGTGTACCTGGCCGCACTGGCGACCGTCGGCCTCGATTCTGGCCGATGCCCAGGGCAAAACCGGCCGACCGACCTGTTTTTCACCAGTGCCCATTTCTGCTTTCAACGTACTCTTCTTGATGCGGGTTGCCCTATAGGGCGACCGGTTGGCCTCAAAACAAAAGTGTTGTCCAATATTTTATCAAAAAAAACTCCAAGAAATACTCAAAAAATAGTGAAAACATTTTAGAACGATCGGAAGTATTAAGACAACATTTAGAAACATAGCTTAGGATGTAAAAACACTTTGACATAAAATCGTTTAAAAGCATTGTCCAATTTAATTGAAAATAAACTTGAAGAAATACTTCGGAAAATATTAAAATCATTTTAAATCGTTTAGAGTGTTTGGACAACAATTAAAAACATTGTTTTGGTGTAAAAATAAAATTATCAAAATTAAGATAAAGAACATGTATCAAACAATTTGAAGCATGATGTTTATATCCTAGAATTTTTCCTCATCTAGGATGATTATGTGAATTTTATTATTGTTATTATAAAATTTCCAACAAGTGGTATCGAGTCGTCATCACCGCTTAATCGTTGGGATTTATGATAAATATGTGAAACTATTTGGATCTATAATCTTGAGACTTTGATTCGGTTCGAGCATGTTTAACGCATGACACTTAGTTTCTTTTTGTTATTTCGTGTGTATTGGATTAAGGCATTAATATGCCGATTTCGTTTTGAATTTCATATGAACTTTAGATTATATTCTAAATCCATAATGTTTCTAAAATATTCAATCTACGGATATGCCATCCTTGTTTTATTGTTTGGGTTTCTCCGTTCGTTGAGAAATTTGAAATATGAATTCTCGGTTTAAGGGTTTTCTTATGCGTATTTAGAGTGGCAAAAATGGCGCCCGATGGGCCGTTTAAAGGCCCGAAAAATCGGGCCTAAATGGCCCGATCCAACAGCCCGCCGCCATTCGGGCTCGGGCTAAAAAAGCCCCCCGGGCCGCCCGAGCCCAGAGATTATTTCATTAATATCTATTTTTTCTTGGTTTATGTGAATCAGTGTCTTTTCATTAAACACTAAAAAAGTTAAAACCATCTAGTATAGTATATTTAATACTTTAAATTCGACAAATGAATAAATGATAGTCTTACCTTGTCGGCTTTGTCCCATCCGACACATTGTTGATGTGGCCAATTAGAATAAATTAAAGCTCATAGCCTCATATAAGTCGCTTCAATGCTTTGACCAAGAAAAGCTAATAATAAAACTCTTTGTGGTCTAAGGAATAAACCCATTTTTTTCAATTGTACAAACATAAACAAAACACGGTTACTAAGAGTAACTTTATTTAGCTTTTCGATTGTAAACTTAGATTATTTGTTTAAAACTAGAGTACAAAGCATAATCAATTGCACTATTATTTATGTAATTCCCTAATTTTGGTTTAACTTTTTTGCGGTGACTTTATTTTGCTAGTACTACTACGGATGTTGGGATGTAATTTTTAAAATTATGAATTTTTAAATATTTGTTTTTTGCTTTGCTAACGAGAAGGTTTGACTTAACAGGTTTATATGCTTTCCATAAATAAGCAAATATGGTAAAGTTATTGAAATTATAAACAAAACACTACAAGATCTTTTATTTTTGATTACAAAACTAAGCGCAGAAAATCTATATATATATATAAATATTTTAAAATTAACTTCATTTGGTTTGGCCCGATAGCCCGCATGACTCGTCGGAGGGTTGGGTTGGGCTTGTAAACTGGGGCCCGGACAAATTCGGGCTGGCCCGACCCGCCCGATTTTCCCTTCTCGTCCGTTGACTTGACTTGGCGGCCGCCGACCCATTGCCTCTATGCGTATTCATGGTTTTCTTTTTTATTTTTGAAGAATTCAATCTCGTTTAGTCTGCGTTGTATGAATTTGTGATTCAATCGATATATTAAGAATTTGAGATTTTTTTTTTTTGCTCTCTCGATGAATGCGATCTTGAATTTGTCTGTTGGATCCAAAATCTGCAAATCCAGAATTGGGGTTTTGAAGTTTTATTTGTTTATTAAAAAGAAATTATATCCATCCGATTCCAACTCATGGGTTATGCAAACCATATCCCGAAAGAGACCCTTATTTTGATGACTTTTGGAAAATAGGTAATTTGTTTCGATTTTGGGAAATGTGGGGGTTAATATGATATTGAAAATTTTCTTGGCTATTATCCTGAATTTGTGCCAATCTGCTATGAAGTTTTGTTTGGGGCCCACTTATTGTTAAAAGGCACTTTAGGACTTTTATGCAATTAGGACATTAACCTTTATGCAATCAATTTTTTCGTTGTGTGATTAACCTTTATACGCGGTCTTGCTTGCATATAAAAAGTTATTTGGGCCTGGTTTCAAATGGGTTTACTTTAAAGGGTTTGGGCCTTCATTAATTATGAATTTTTCTTTTGAGGGGTTCATTAATTATGAATTTAGTTTAATTAGATGTGATGGATTAGTTTGTTCTTTTTAAAAGTCCAATCTTAGCATTTCTTTTAAAACTTAATTAATTCAAATTAGATTTTAGCCTGATTACGTCTTTTTGGCTTTAATCTAAATATGATTTAATTAAAGTTTAATTTGGTTTCTAGACTTTAATTAAAATTAAATTAGGGATGACATTTAATGTTGTTCAATTAAGCAACAATTATATTAAGTTAATTTTAATTGTTCCTTGCTTGATTGGTCTAGTAATATTCAATTAAGTTAATTGAAACATCATGTTACCTTCGTAACCTCTGTTGTAGAGAGCGACTTTATTGAAATTACATAGATGGTGTGGAGTTAATTATGCGAACTATGATCGGCCCTTCGGTTTGACATAGTTTGGCCGAATAACAACACACATGTGATGATAAATATGTGATAATTATACAGATTTTCATGTGAGCATTTGTCCAGCCTTCGATAGACTTTTGTTTGACAGAACTTATTATCAATGCTTGATCATTACAACAAGAATACCACTTGCAATTAATTTTACGTCCTTCGATGAAGGTTAATGTTGTACTCGGTGACTTGTCATGAGTCCCTAATTTATTTGTTTATTCATGTCTTAATTATTTTATGACATGTATGTTTATGAGTATGTTAATAATTGTTCTCCATTCGGTTTTCGATTGCTACAACATGACTACTAATGTTTACGCATTCAAGTCAACAATATCCCAATGTTAAGTGGGATGAACTTTAAGATTTGGAAAGAAACCATAATTGTTCTCGGTTGTATGGATTTAGATCGGCTCTTCATTCGGATCACCCGACCGCTACTTCGGATGACCCTAATGTGGCCAAAATTGAGAAGTGGGATCGATCGAATCAAATGAGTTTAATGATCATGAAGCGCTCCATTCGGGAGGCATTTGGCTCTATGGTTGAGAGTGAAAATGCCAAAAAGTTCCTTGAGTCCATTCAAGAAGATTGCGTTAGGAATGAAAAGTCGGAGGTGAGTAGCCTTTCGGCCACACTCGTTTCCATGAAGTACAAGGGGAAGGGAACATAAGGGAGTATATTATGGAGATGTCTAATCTCGAATCAAAACCGAAGGCACTAAAGCTAGATGTGTCGATGACTTGCTTGTGCACTTGGTTTTGATCTCACTTCCGCACACTTTGGGCAATTCAAAGTGAGTTATAACACTCAAAAGGATAAATGGAACCTAAATGAGCTTATATCTCATTGTGTGTGCAGAAGAAGAAGAGAGGCAACAAAGGAATAAGACGAAAGTGCTCATTTGGCATCTACCTCTCATAACAAGAAGAAAAAGAGAGCTAAAGGTGCTGAAGGGTCTTCTCGTGAAAAAAATGTAAGATTGAGGCTAAAAGTCGCTATTTCTCGCAAGAAACCGGGACACATGAAGAAAGATTGTCCCAAGTACGCCGACTGGCGTGTAAAGAAGGGTACGCTTCTAACTTTAGTTTGTTCTGAGGTTAATTTGGCCTTTGTACCTAAAAATACTTGGTGGGTAGATTCTGGTGCTACTACTCACATAAGTATGTCCTTGCAGGGTTGCCTGTGGAGCCGACCGCCAAGTGATCTTTGAAAGATTCATCTATGTGGGGATGCAATAAAGTTGTAGTAGAAGTTTATAGGAACTTTTAGATTACAATTTAGGAGTGGTTTTTATTTGGATTTATTTAAAACATTTGTTGCACCATCTTTTCGGCGAAATTTAGTTTCTATTTCTAGTTTGGACAAATTGGGTTTTTCTTGTTCTTTTGGAAATAATAAAGTTAGTTTTTTTCAAAATTCAAATCTTATTGGTACTAGCTCCTTAATTGATAATCTTTATATGCTTGATGTTGTTAGTTCCCATAACATTATACTGCAAACTTCTTCAAATGGTACAAAGAGAAAATTTGTTGAGGATTCGCCATTATGTGGCACAAGCATTTAGGGCATATCTCTAAGCAAAGAATGCAACGACTTGTGTTCTATGGAATCCTTGATCCCCAGATCTAACAGATTTTCAAGTCGTGTTGAGTGCATCAAGGGAAACGAACAAACATAAGGAAATTAGGTGCCGAAAGAGCTAAGGATAACTTAGAACTTATTCACACCGACATTTGTGGTCCATTCCTACGGCATCCTGGAATGGACAACGATACTTCATTATGTTCATAGACGATTACTCTAGATTCGGCTACCTATATTTGATTCATGAGAAATCCCAATCCTTGGATGTTTATAAGTCTTTTAAAGTCAAGTTGAACTTTGACTTGGAAAGAAAATTAAGGCCATCGATCGGACCATGGAGGTGAATATTACGGATGATATGATGGATCGGTGAACAACGCCCCTGGACCCTTTGCACTTTTCCTCAAAGAGTGTGGAATCATTCCGCAATACACAATCTTTGGGACACCTAGCATGAATGGTGTTCTTTGAAGCACTAAACCGGACTCTTAAAGATATGGTGAGGAGCATGATTAGTCATTCATCCTTACCAGAGTCACTTTGGGGGAAGCCTTAAAGATCATAAAGACATATTCTAAATAGGGTGCCAAGCAAAGCAATTACCAAAACCCCTTATGAACTTTGGATGGGCAAGAAACCTAGTATTAGGCACTTGCACATTTGGGGTTTAATCGGTGGTGACACCTTATAAGCCGCATGAAGGTAAATTGGACTCGAACGGTTAGTTTGTTATTTTGTTGGTTATCCGAGAATACTCTCGGGGTATAAGTTTTACAATCCCACATCAAGAACCTTTTTTGAAACGGAAATGCTAGATTTCTTGAGGATGTTGAGTTTGGGAGGAAGAGATCATAATGAATGTTGTCTTTGAGGAAGAATTTGTTACTAACGGTGATTTGGTCTCCATACCTATTTCGCTCAAGAAACAGATTCCGACATTAGAAAATGATGTCCAGATCCATGCCCCGACATCATTCCAACTCAAGGCAACAATGAGATTCTTCCTTTATTAGTCAAGAACAAACTCAACAACCTTAAGAGGTGCCATTAAGGAGATCCACTAGAGAAAGAAGAAGTGCAATTTTGACGATTACATAGTATTTCTCCAAGAACATAAGGATGACATTGGTTTGACAGAGGATGATCCGATCACCTTTGGACAAGCCATGCGCACCCCAACTCTCAAAAGTGGATTGATGCCATGAAAGATGAGATGAAGTCTATGAGCGACAACGACATTTGGGATCTTGTCGAATTGCTTAAAGTACGATACCCATTGGTTGTAAATGGATATTTAAAACCAAAAGGGATTCAAAAGGCAATATCGAAAGATATAAGGCTCGTCCTTCTAGTCGCAAAAAGATTTCACTCAAAAGGAGGGCATCGACTACAAAGAGACCTTATCTCCGATATCATCAAAGGACTCTTTTAGAACAATTATGGCATCGGTACCTCATTTTGATTTGGAGCTACATCAAATGGATGTGAAGATGCGTTTCTCCATGGAGACATTGAAAAACGATCTATATGGTGCAACGAGAAAACTTTGTATCCGGAGATCCAAAGTCTATGGTTTGAAAATTAAAGAAATCCATCTACGGGCTTAAGCAAGCTTCCCGACAATGGTATCACAAGTTTCATCAAGTAATCATTTCCTATGGTTTTGAAGTAAATGTCGTTGATGATGTGTATATCACAAGTTCAATGGGAGTAATTATATTTTCTTAGTTTTATATGTCGATGATATTCTTCTTGCAAGTAGCGATATAGACTTATTGTGTGAAACTAAGAGATTTTCGACAAAGAAATTGAAATGAAAGATGTTGGTGAAGCCTCTTTTGTATTAGGAATCCAAATACTTAGAGATCTCTCTCGAGGTACTCTTGGGTTATCATAAAAAAGCTATATCAATAAGGTTTTAGAAAGATTCGACATGAAAGAGTGTAAGCCTTTAGATACCCCTATGGCTAAAGGAGACAAATTTAGTCTCAAACGATTGCCCGATAATGACTTGAAAGGAAAGAGATGCAGAAGATTCCTTATCGTCGGCCGTGGGAAGTCTTATGTATGCTCAAGTTTGTACTCGTCCGACTTGGCATTTATAGTGGGAGTTTTGGGTAGATATTTGACCAATCCTGGTGAGTAACATTGAAAGCGACCAAACGCATGATGCGGTACTTGAAGAGAACAATGGATTACATGCTCACTTATCGAAGATCGACATTTTGGAGATTATGGGTACTCGACTCCGATTTTTTGGATGTAAAGATAGCAAATGCTCCACATCCGGATACGTGTTTACATTGGCCGGTGGAGCTATCTCTTAGAAGTCTGTCAAACAGACACTTATAGCTTCCTCCACCATGGTCTGCGGAGTTTATTGCATGTTATGAAGCATCCAACCATGGGATTTGGCTACGTAATTTTATCACTGGAAATTTGCGTGTGGTGGATGGCATTGAGAGGCCATTGAAGATTTTTTGTGACAATAATTCAATTTGTGCTTTACTCCAATAACAATAGAAGTTCGATGAAATCAAAATTCATTGACATCAAGTTTCTTGTTGTTAATGAGAGAGTTCAGAATAAATGATTTCCATAGAACATATAAGGACGAATGTTATGCTAGCGAGATCCTTTAACTAAGGCATTAACACCTAAGGTCTTTCACGAGCATACTGCTCATATGGGTGTTATTCCAGATTTTACCTTAGTTTAGTGGGAGTTTATGTTCTATGTATTTTATTTCAGCTTTTGGACCATTTGGTTTTTCGAGAATAAAGTTGATGGTTATATTATTTCAATTCAATTATTTGTATATTTGTGATGTTTTACATTGCATATGGATTGATCTCATTAAAGATTAAAGTTGGACCAGTTGGAAATAGGCATGATTAAGATCACCTTGCATGATATTTCCATGCTGCTCTCCATATTTGATCTATGTCATTGAGTGTACTAGTATGGTGATTATCTTAGTTTAGTCACAATATTGAATGTGACGAAAATTGGGATAGTCTCATTGCTAGTGTATGAGATGGACAGATTGTCGCAAAGAGTCAAAGAATAAATAATATACGATTGTGCACATAAGGAAATATAATTGTTTATGGAACAATATGTAGCCAAGTGGGAGATTGTTAGGAATTATTTAATTCCTAATATATGGGCAACATATTTAATTACAATTATATTTGTCATTTAATTTTTATGGACTAATTAAGTGATCTAAATCCGGTGGAGTCCTAAGGCTACTCAATTTGATATGGAACAAAGAGTCGATACCTAATAGGAATCAACCAGGGGATTATGGGAACCCTAATTGATACCTATATATAAAGAACCCTATGGTTATGGTCCCCAATATACTAAATCACACATAGTTTTCTATTCTCCCCATCAAGAAAGAAAACGAAGGTCCCATAAGGAATTCGGAGATTTAGTTGAGGAAGATCATAATACCGATTTAATCGTTCGTGCCATTCGTGTTGGTACACTCAAGCCGCTCGTGTCCGAATAGATCGTTCATTGAGGTATTCGCACACAAATCTTGCTATGGATCCGTACTTCACAATTCCGTAAATCTTTGATGATTTGAAGCATGATGTTTATATCCTAGAATTTTTCCGCATCTAGGATGATTATGTGAATTTTATTATTGTTATTATAAAATTTCCAACGACGACACTTTTGACGACACCTTTGAAATATACATAATGTATGCGATTTTATGTGTCCGAAATCTGCAATGGAACCAGCTATTTATAGACAACAAACAACCCCACTATCCGAGGAGTTACATACTCCATCGGATCAACTATGAATCGGGACACCGCAATGTCCAGGCTCATCTTCGAGTGACAAAAGTGTTGTGGACATGGACTGGGCCCAATAGGGCGGGCCAGTGCACGCGCGCACGTGTGGTCCACTTGTGATCATAGACTTATGTTATAGTATATCCAACTAATAACATCTTCTAGTTTATAAACTAGGATAAACTTAGCTTTCTAAGCTATGAAAATCCTTTCAACTCCCTTTACATAATGCTCATTTTTGTGGCCAACTTCGTGTATTAATTTCTCACTCACCAAATTCGGTTTTGAGAAATAAAAATACTACGAACATCTACTCGGAATGTAGATCAATAATATACAATTTAATTTCTCCAAAATTAAATCTTAGCCACCAAAAATTTGGTCAAAGTCGGGACGATGCCCACTTTCTCAAACCCAAATTTCCAACGATTAACACTAATGAGTTGAGTTAAAATCTCTCGTGGAGCAAGATAAACCTCTATAAACTCAACAAAATAGCCATATGCTTCAAAGGAATGTGTCTTCTTCATTATTGGGATTGAAGTGACTTGGGGTAAATATTTACTAACAAATCAAATTTATGCTTAGTCATAAAATTACACATGAGGTTGACACTTATTGAATGGTGTCAAGTGTCAACCGACTCAACCCTAGTTAGAGATGGAAACAGGGATGGATTTGGCCAAACTCGAGACCGGAAGCGGAGAAATCGCTCCGTCTCGCTTCAACACCTTGGCTGCGGTTTATTGGCCCGTATTTTATTCCATACCACATGTGATCCGTCATGCCCACCGAGACTCGAACCCTACGGGCCTAAACATATTGGATCTGTCTCTCCTAAAGAAATAATTACATGTACAAAGTTCAATATAAGCTTTCACCGAAGCAAATTTGAATATGGAACAAAGTACACTTAAAGCATTACTTAAAAAGAGAGAACCATTGAGTCACTTTGAGTGTGTCCTGTGAACACTCGACAAGCATTATGAGACGAGAGAATGAGTGTGTGTTCCATATACACTAGCAAGAAACAATATTATATACCAACGGGGGTGGAAATAGGCCAGGCTACGACAGGGGCCTACGGCCTGGCCTACATTGGGCCTGGCCTGGCATGGCCTATGTATTAAATGAGCCAGTAAGGCCCATTAGCAAGCCTACCAACACAAATAGGCCGGGCTTGGGCTTTGGAAAAGGCCTTCAAAACCTATCAGCCTACTGTATATGGCCTATATATAAAAATATAATATATTTTATATAGTTAATTATTTAAACATATAAAATAGATTATATAATAAAAAAATAAAAACAAGATATTATGTATTATCGTGGGAAGTTGGAATCACATTAAACCCTAATTCTATCTATTCCATCTCCCGATCACGCTCTGCCTCTCTTTATCTTTTTTTCTCCCTCTCCTTCAATTTTCACTTCCCACCAAGTTCTCTTCATCATTATTTTTCAGATCTATTCAAGTAAAAATCTCATTCTTACTCTATTGATGTAAGCAAACCATATTTCTTGGCACTCTCTTGTTAGACAAAAAGGAAGAAGACCACCGCAAATCAAAACCTCGTGAGCAGCATTGTCAGCATTTGTGCAATTGACACCGACGATAGTCCTTAAGGTATTTTGTCCTCCCCTTGTTTGGTTCTTTTACTTTATTTTTACTTTGATGTCGACCCAAAAAAAACTATGAGAATCAAGACCGTAGTATGTTGGTTTCTCAAAAAAAAAAAAAAGATCGTAGTATCGAATACGAAATTATGTTTAATCACAAATGTGACAAAGTGATGAATGATGATATAAACTTAAAAATTGAGTCCCCAAGCTTGGTGCTTTGGTTGGTAAATAATGAATTGTCTTTATATTATTTTAATGAAAAGGAGAAAAATGGTATGTTGATTCATTTGCGAGAGATGATTTTAATGGAATGTGTTCAAATGATGGTGTTGGCCATGTGCCTACTTTTCCAATTCAATATTATATATATAATTTGTCTTCTTTTCTAATTCAATTATTCTTGTTATTGTGGCATAACTTTGTTTTTTCCTTTTTATTCTTTCATTTAATGTTGAAACTTTGTCTTTTCAATTTGTACGTACATATATAATTATGTCTTCTCATGTTGAGGATTGTGAAATACCTTTGTCTACTCCTCCTCATGAGTCTAGTGAGGCGAGTCGTAGGAAATGACCGAGTTGATAGTGAATAAAATGAAAATAGAAATGACGATGATTGTATCATTAAGAAGAAGAGGAGGAAAAATCGGATGTTTGGAATGATTTTGATGAAGTTGAGATACCTAAAGTGGGATTAAAAGTTGTTTGCAAGTATTGTAAATGTAGATTTGCCACTGGGGAACAGGGGCTAGCACGAGTCATCTAAGGAGACATTCAACTACTTGCACACAAAGAATGTTGCATGTGGATACATCAAAGAAACAACTCACCATCCCATTCAAGCCTTCAAATTCCATCGTTAATCCATTTATGGAACCTGGTGTTAGGTATTCTAATGAAAGGATGAGAGAGATAATTGCTACTTCAATCATGGTACATGAGTATCCTTTAACATTGTTGAGGACCAAGTTTTGATGTGGAGCTATCAATATGCCAATTCGTCGAGTTTGAAAAAGTCTCACGCAAAACAACAAGAAGTGATTGCTTAGCAATATATGAGGCCGAGAAGAAAATTTTGAAGGCCTTGTTGAAAAGTGTGAGCAAAATTAGTTTAACAACGAGGCATGTGGATATCAACTCACCAAGTAGTTGAATACATGATTATCCTTTGGTCATTTCATTGATATGAATTGGAAACTTCAAAAAAGGGTTTTGAGCTTTGTAAAAGTGTCTCCTCCTAAACGTGGAATTGATGTGGCAGATGCAATTTTTAAGTGTTTGAAGGCTTGGGGAATTGATAACAAAGTATTTTTTGTGACAGTTGATAATTCTTCTTACAATGACTCTTGCCTAAGGACTTTGAAGGATAACTTATCACTTAGCACTAAGTTAGTACTTGGTGGTACTTTATTTCATGTTAGATGTTGTGCACATATACTAAACCTGTTGGTTCAAGATGGCCTTAGTAAGATCAAAAACATCATTTACGATGTTCGTGAGACTGTGAAATACATTAATCACAATGATTCAAGGTTGAAGGCGTTTTATGATGTTTTAGAACAGAAGCATATGAAAGAAACAAAACTCATTGTTGATTGTCCAACAAGATGGAACTCTACATATCTTATGCTTTCTCTTTGCTTTGAAATTCAGATTATTTCCCGCTTATAAGGAAAGAGAGCAACATTGTGATAATTTGCCATCAGACGAGGATTGGCAAAAGGTCAAGAAAATTTGCCAACTTTTAGAAGTGTTCAATCTTGCCACCAATGTCATTTCAGGTAGTGAATATCCTACTGCAAATTTGTATCTTCCTGAAGTTTGGAGAGTGAAACAAGAAATTGATAAAGCAGCGGATGATGAGGATGAATTTATGAGAAATATGGCAGTTCAAATGAAAGCAAAGTTTGACAAATATTGGGGACAATGCACGATCTTTTGATGGCAATTGCTAGTGTTTTGGATCCTCGTGTAAGTTTCATATTGTTAACATATATTTTCCTTTGATATATAAGCCAGAAAGTGTTGCTAAAGAGAATGTGGATAAAGTGATGACTTCGTTGCAACAATTATATGATGAGTATGTTGATTTGATGATGGAAGAGGCAACCACTAATGTTAGTGGTGAAAATAGTACTAGGGGCGACAATAACTCATCACCTTCACATGTGTCTAATTTCTTAATGACCGGATTTGATCAAATCATGAGCAAAATTCGTGAAAAAGAAGTTGTTCCCCCATTGAAATCAGAATTGCAAATTTATCTCGAGGAGAATGTTTATATTTGTGATGGTGGTTCTAATTCTTTTAGTGCATTGGAGTGGTGGAAAAGTAACAACCTAAAATTTAAGGTTTTATCAAAGATGGCTTCCGATATACTAGCTATTCCGATTTCAACAGTTGCATCGGAGTCCACTTTTAGTGTTGGATGAAGAGTTATTGATGAATATCGTTCCACATTGAATGAAGATTCTATTGAAGCGCTCATTTGTGGTGGGGATTGGCTTCGTAACAAGTATGGTTTGAAAAGAAAAAGGTACAACTTTTATTTATTAAATAAAGTACTTTGTTATATTGAGTAGAGCTATATTATGCATATCTAATATTTTTTTCTTATTTTCAAGGTTTTTGATAAAAAGAATGAAAGACACTTTGAAGATTTGGTTTTTGTTTGTTATGTTTTCATGGAGGCTTGGAACAATGGTTGATGAGTCATTTTACTTTATGTAATAGATTTGGTTAATGGTTGGACATGTAATATTTAGAGATAATGAGTGTGAGGAATTGTTGGATGCACTTAACGAACTCATTTCATTTTCTACGTTTTTATATTGTGATTTTAGCTGATTTTTAATTTATTTGATACATTGATTAATCCGAAAACATGTTAGTGTGATAATCTTGTGCAAGTCCAATGATGTATTCTTTTGTAGGCCTTTAATAGGCTATTGTGGAGCTTGGGCAGTTTTTTTTATGACACAGGCGAGGCTTAGGCCTTAAGAAAGGCCTATCACATATAATAGGCCAGGCATAGGCCCAATATTTGTAAATCGGCTCAGTAGTCAATGAAAAGCTTGGCCTAGCCTGGCCTATTTCAGCCCTATATATCAACATAGCATCAACAATGAAACAATAGAAATTTCATAAAAACAACACAGTAACAAAAAAAGTCAAAAATCCGTGGAAGTGTAATAATGTCCAAAAAAAACTTGGAACGTGAACAATGTCCTTTTGCTAGAAAGTATGTTTGTCTATCAATTTCTCCAATAATTATGTATCTAATTGTTGGCCCAAAAGGCCCAATTTCATACTCAAAGGTCCGTGAGGCTCATGTCTCAATTATAAATAACTCAATCGGTCACATTTGTCTGGTATAGAGTTTAAGACTCTATAGGCAATTGAATTTTCTCTTTAAATTGACTTCCAACATTTCGGATCCTCACTTTTTGAAAGAATTTTGTGGTGTGAAAATTTAAACAACATCGAACTTATTTTGTTTTGCTAAGATCAAGCAAACATTTTCAAAATTTCAAGTTTCAGCATTATGAGTTTCATATTGTTCCAAAATATTTGAAGGCGACCATCTCTTAGTCGATATGGTACTTCAAGTTTCAAAATTATGAATTTCATGTATATTGATGATGTGAAATAAAATTTGTCCTAAAAAGTAAAAAATTAAGAACAATATCGTTTATGATGATGTATAAAAATCAAGGACTAACCGAGGACTTACGATGCCAATGAGTAGATTCAAAGTCAATCAAAGAGTTGGAATGATTGACCCAAAGATCCAAAGTTGACCAGGACGTCGGCGTAAACCAAAATAGAACCCGGGGTGGTCAGGGGGTAGATACTCCGATGCTTAAGTTTGTGTTTGCTCATAGAGATTGTGAGTAGTGAGTTTTTCGTATCTCCTTACCTAGAGCCAATGTCCTCTTTTATAGACCTTGGTTATTTACCTCGCCAAGGACTCCTCCCGGTGGTTAGACTCCTTAGCAATTCTTCCGAGGTCGACTCCTCGATTAGTTAAGATAAGTCTTACCACCGGATACTCATCGGTTAGTTAAGATAGATCTTATCTCCAGATAGTTGTCTCTTAGTGGTACACGTGTCATCCTCACAATGCCACGTGTCATGTCCTCACAATGCCACGTGTCGATGCAGAATTATCCTCATCACTTGCCCCCCACTTCTTGCGCGCAAGTTATGGCGCGGACAAGAAGTATTTTGAGATGTATATCCGGATGAAATATTAGCTTGGGCGATGTCTCATATCGCGATAAATCATTTAGCCATTTTTTTATAAATAGACTACAATGAGAAAATTTTCTCATTTTACAATTGAGAGTTTGAGAAAAAAATGTGTGGAGAAAATAAAAGGTTGGTTATTATCCCCTGGTTGAAGCGGCTCGGACCTTTGCACCCTGGTATTTGGTAGAAGCTCCTCAAAGAATTCAAGGTATGCCTTACTTTTTCATGCCATCTTAATTTTTATGGCCAATGTTTTTGCTCCTTCGTATTAGTTGCTCTTATGCCCATATAGTCCTTGGCAAATTCTTGGTAAAATATATCATTCCCATTTCCAATAATTCTAAAGCTAAAATTATTGGCATGTACACCTTGAGTCGACCCTAGCAAATATTAGCTAAGTCCCGACAAGCTAAAATTCTTGGCATGTAAACATTGAGTCGACCTTAGCAAATATTAGTTAAGTCGATGAAGCTAAAATTCTTGGCATGTAGACCTTGGCCAAGTCCTTAGGAAATGAGCTTGCCATACTCAATTTTTAGGAGACCATGGCAAAGTCTTTAGCCAATAACCTGAGTGGCAACTTGATCTTGGGAGACTTTGGCAATAATCCTAGGACCTTAACAAAGTCCTTAGCCAATGAACTTGTGAAGGAACTTGAGCTTGGGAGACCTTGGCAATTGTCTTAGGACCTTAGCAAAGTTCTTGGTTGTTAATCTTGAGAAGTAACTTGAGCCATGGAGATCCTCGGCAATTGTCCTACGACCTTGGCCAAGTCTTAGCCAATAAACTTGAGAAGTAACTCCGTGTCCGGGAGACCTTGGCAATAGTCATAGGACCTCAAATGAGTCTACGGACTTGTATAAGCTTAACTCCATTCTTCTTTTTTTTTGAATTTTTTTTTTTCCAATTTTTTTGAACTTATTTTTTTAAAATGGAAGCCATGATTGTGATGCCTTTGGATTTTTGTGCATTCACATGAATGCTTGGTCTCCTCCCCGGACTCCAAAAGTTAGTCATTAACTTGTCCATACTTGGCCTTTGGATTTTTGTGCATTCACATGAATGTTTGATCTCCATGGACTCCAAAAGTTAGTCCTTATGTTGGCCTTTGGATTTTTGTACATTCACATGAATGTTTGGTCTACCTAGACTCCAAAAAGTTAGTCATTAGCTTGTCCATACTTGTCAAGTAAGTTAACATGTATCACAAGATCTCGATTCTTTGAGCCAAGCCTCCGATAATCCTTTCAATTCTTTTCAATTTGGTATATTCATCGGTGGAGTGTAGCTTAAACCTTTCTCGTCACTTTCGGGTTGGAGATTTTGCTCCCAGGAATCAAACCAAGGCCGTGAAGTGAGTCTTTAGCTCTCAAACTCTTAACTATGTCTCATGAAAATGAACCCTCAGATTGTGTTCCTCTAGCCGAGTATTGCCAAAATACCCACAAATCTCCGGTCCTTGATCCCGGGATGTAATTTCAATTCTTACCATAGGAGAAATAAAAAAATTAAAGCGATGTCTTATTTCCCCAGGCTTTGGGAATGTTATATCCCACAGTAGCGGCAAAGGTGGTTTAAATATGTTGCCTCGGGGTGGCTATGCCTAAATGAGAGTATGTTTCATTCGGGTTTAAGGTTTTCTCTTCACCTTATCATCATAGAGATACTTCAATTTTATGGCCTCTGTCTTTATCCAACTCACTCCTAATGTTTGGAGGGTCGTCGTAGGATTTATTATTCGGCGAGCAGTACCAATCTTCATGAATGTCGTTGTCTTTGCTTCCATTTATCGGATCCAACAAAGATCCCGGGTCAAAAGGCTTATGGTACTTTGTGTCAGGAGTAAAAAAAGCCTCTTGTGGAAGCCTCCACATAAACCAAGGGTTGGAGGTCCAAATATTTTTATGTTTCACAAGAGTGTCCTTGGGGCTTTCCTTTTGAGTGGAACTATAGCGACTCTCTTCATTCCCTGTCTAAGCTTAATAAAGATGAAAAATAAGCTATGTTGGCACTTATTATCCGAGGTCCCATAAGCTTAGATGAGCTTATCGATTAAGATAACTTGATAACAAAGGGGTTTAGTCATTTTCACCCATCATTGGCCGTAGACCTTAGTGTGTACTTATTACTTTTACTTTGTTCTTTCTTATGTATATTTACCCCTCGGTGACGTCTCCTCTCTACATTGCGGGAATAGAGGTTAACAAGGTAAGTAAGATAGACATGACTAAGATCTTGGCTCTAGCGGCTCGAGAGATAAACATCCGGTCAACCTTCAAAAAGAATCTTACTCCCTCATTCGGGAAGTGCAAGCTATGCCTAGGCCTCCGAATTCTCTTTCTAACCTCGGTGCATGCGGAAGGAGAGAGTTCGGATCCTCGATTTGGTGCCAAGGACCCACGATGCTCTTATGATTGATAACGTGAACCATGGATCCTGGGGAGTGGCGGGGGTCATTCACTTAGTAAGTTTTTCCTTGAGTGGAATGTATACGAAGGTGATTCTATGTTCAACCGAAACATGCTTATAGAGATGATGTCCCATCTTTTTCCTCCCGCCCGATAAGACTAAGGTCGTAGAGGTCCGAGGCATTGTCATATGATGGCTATGATCTTCTAGCCAAGGTATTCTTCCTTTCAATCTTGTGCATATTTTTGCTAAGATTCTCGCTAATCACTTTGTTCATATTTTAGATCGTCCTCACTCACCAAGGTATGGTCTCCAAGACCAACCATGGATCCAAGAGGATTAAGGAGCCGATCGGAGAGGTGAAAAGTGAGAGCAACCATAGGTTTTGACTAAGATAGTGTTGGACAAAAAGACATTGAAGTGAATCGTTTGGTGAGAGCCTTGCATTGTTGGAGTTGAAAATAGATGAAGTATCTCGGCAAGGCTGGTGAGGCCAACCAAAGAGTCGACGAGGCCAACCGAGAGGGCCGACGGAGCAATAAAATTCAAAGAAACCATGGAAGAGACACTCTTAGATCATTGGTTAGACGGGTTTGACGTTTGCAAGTAGACGAGTTCTCACTATCGATCCGTCCTTTGATGTTAGTCGCTTGGTTCCTTCGTTCCCATTCTATTGGTGATGGTCCGGTGATGTCGATGACCGATCAGTATTGTCATCTAATGATTGATCTTTTGATCGATGTATGGTTTATTTATGTACTATGTTATGAGACTTTAGAATGTTGTCTTGCTATGGCTTGTAAGACTACGTGTTATGTTTGCTTCGTATGAATTGAAATTTACCAAGCTTTTACCATAATTTTCTGAATTTTCCACCAGGAGTTTCCTTTATGTGGTCCCTTGATGTTCCGAGTTGAAGTAAGTTTGGAGAAGTCTTTAGCCTTGTGGTTCGGTCATCCCCTTCCTTGGCGGTAAAGGCCTCAACTATTCTATCTTAGGAGATCAATCCAATAGGCGAATAATGGATCTAGATAATTTCCGGATCATTTCCCAAGGAGTTTTTTGCGGTTGCTAGCTCGTTGATCGGGCGTCACCACTTCTCCTTAGAGCCTAAGCAAGGTTATGACTTTATTTCAAGGATTAGTCCTCGAAATTAATATCAAACTTTGGGATTACTCATCCCTTTCGATAGGCGAGTGGTCTTCCTCTCGCAATCCTATCTTTACAATTGGCAATGGTTGTCCATTCCAATTATATGTTACTCGATTGGTTCAAGAATTATTTATAAAAGGAAATAGAACTTTTATTTGCAACTCGAAATAAATTTGGTAACAAATAAATTGTTTAACCTTGGTGCTAAAAAATAAAAATCAAAGACAGAAATAAAAATACTACCTAGCCTCATCGATAATATCTCCTCGGATGCTCAACATTCCAAGATATGGGTATATGCTTGCCCCCGAGATCTTCCAACTTGTATGTGCCCTCTTTCACAACTTTACGAATACAATAAGGGCCATCCCAGTTAGGGGATAACTTGTTGTATCTTTCTTGGTATTTGGATTGAGCTTTTCTAAGGACAAGGTCGCCAGGATGAAAGTATTAAGACTTGACACGATCATTGTAATATTTGGCTACCCTTTTGCGATAAGCGACCATCTTGACCACGACTCTTTCTCTATGCTCGTCAATGAGATCAAGGTTAACCCCGAGTCCCTCTGCATTCTTCTCTACATCAAAGTTCTCAGTCTGGAGCTTGGAAGTCCAATCTATATCGGGATGACCGCTTATGAGCCAAACCTCATGCTAAAAGGGGTCTCTCTGGTAGCTGTCTTTGGGGTCGTTCGGTAAGCCCACAACACTTCAGGAAGGACGTCAGCCCAGAGACCCTTGGCTTCATCCATCCTCGTTTTCAGAGCCCGCAAGATGGTCCTGTTTGTCACCTCACTGAGATTGTGGATAGGTAACCGAGGTGGTTCTAAGGTCGATCTTTGAGGCTGCGCAAAACTCATGGCGCTCATTATCAAACTGTTTTCCATTATCCGTAACAATTGCTTTTGGAACTCCAAAGCGATGAACTATAGACTTCCATACAAAATTCCTTATTTGCTTTTCGGTGATGTGAGCCAAGGGCTCAGCTTCAACCCACTTTGTGAAATAATCTATAGCCACAACTAGGAATTTTATTTGCTAGTGGCTTGAGGGAATGGTAACAAGATATCCATTCCCCATACCGCAAAGGGCCAAGGAGTGGATATCGAAGACATCGGATGCCGGGAATGCATGATATTGACATGCCTCTAACACTTCTCATATTTTTTTGACAAAGTTCGTAGCATCTTGCCTCAAGGTCGACGATAATACCCCTGTCGTATGATTACTTGAGCTAGAGCTCGCCCCCCCATGTGATTGCCACACACTCCTTCGTGTACTTCTCGAGAGCATAGTGTTTCACCAGGTCGAAGACATCGAAGGTAAGGTATAGTATATGAGCGCCAGGCCAGATGATCACTAATGAGAGTGTCGAGCGAAAGGTGAGTGATAAACAATTCTCCTAGCTTCATGTTTGTCCTCGGCACCTTTCCATCCTTTAAATAATTTGTTATAGGGTCCATCCAACTAAGCTCTTGGTCCACGCTCATAACTTGATCTTCTTCAATGTTGCGGTTGGGAAGGATCTCAAATGCATGTCTTGATCGTTCATGATAAGGTGAAGTTGCGAGCTTAGATAACGCATCATCTTTAGTATTTTCTGTTCGCGAGACATGTTGTATTCTCAAGTAGTCAAGTGAGCTATCAAATCTTTCACCTTTCTAAGATATTTGACCATTACGGTATCTTGGCCTCATAATCTCCTTTAACTTGGTGAACCACTGGCGAGAGTCACTATAGGATTCCACTTGCTTGGCTCCGGCCTCTAATATTATCTTTAACTTGAGAATTAAAGCTTCATACTCAACCTCATTGTTTGATGTCTTGAGATCGAATCTTAACGCATAATCAAAGACATAGCCCTCGGGGCTTGTCAAAGTTAAAGACCACTCACTCCTCCCTGGTTTGAAGAACCATCGACATACAAGGTCCGGATGTTGTATTTGCCTTCGGGTTAGGGTTGCGCTCATTCTCAATTCTTCGAGGTTCGACAACCTCATTTGCGGCAAGCATTGCACTCTGAAGTCACCAAATACAGGCTTTTATAGTGGGTCGAGGTAGGAATTGAATGTCAAATTCGCTAAGCTCAATAGACCATTTTACCAACCTCCTGAAGTCTCGGCTTTTGAAAGATTTGCTTCAAAGGTTGGTCGGTGAGCACCACCACAAAGTATGTGATTGGAAATATGGTCTCAACTTACAGTTTGAGACCACTACTATGAAACCCAACTTCTCGATCTTTGGATAGCGCACCTCGGCATCTCTAAGGACTCGACTTACATAGTAAATTGGTTTTGAAGTCCATTTTATTCTCTAAGCAATACGAAACTTACAGCTACATCATTCGAGGCTCCAAGATATAAGTATAACACATCTCCCGTTGGGGCTTTGTCGAGGGGGAGGAGGACCCAAGTATGACTTTAGGTCCTTGAAAGCCCTCGACAATCATCGGTCCATGAGAAATCCCTCGCATTCCTTAGAATCTTAAAAAATGGTAAGCTCTTCTCTGTAGATTTAGATAAGAAACGGCTAAGGGCCGCCAATCATCCCGTAAGTTTCGAACATCTTTCACCGATTGGGGAGGGTTCATGTCCGCTAATGCTTTGATTTTCGTGGATTGGCTTCGATCCTCGTTGACTAACCATATAGCCAAAGAACTTTCTAGAGGTTACGCAAAGGAACATTTGTTAGGTTTAAGTTTCATCTTGTAATACCTTAACACCGCAAAAGTTTCACCGAGGTCCGCAATGTGGTTCTCTTGCCCGTTGGCTCTTTACTAACATATCGCCCACGTATACTTCTATATTTCGTCAATCGACCTTTGAATAGTTTGTTCACCAATCTCGGTAAGTTGCCCTGCGTTCTTCAAACCGAAGGTTATGACCTTGTAACAATATAATCCTCGCTCGGTGACAAACGAGGTCTTTGCTTCATTATCCGGATGCATTCTTATTTGATGGTATCCCTGAAATGCATCCATGAAGCTAAGGAGTTCACATCCGGTAGTGGCATCTACCGATTGGTCAATTCTTGGGATGGGAAAGCTATTCTTTGGACATGCTTTATTTAAGCTCGTAAAGTCTATGTACATTCTCCAATTGCCATTGGGTTTATGAACTAGAACAACGTTTGACAACCGGTCGGTGTAGTCAACCTCTCTTATGTAATCGGCGTCGAGAGCTTGTCCACTTCTTCATTCATGGGTGCAATTCTATCAGTGCGAAACTTCTTTTCTTTTGCCTTATGGAGTGCAAGTCGGGTTCACATTAAGTTTCGAACTATGACATCGGATCAATCCACGGCATGTCGGATGGACTCTATGCAAATACGTCGGCAAGATTCTCCTTAGGAATTGAATAAGCTTTGTCCGTCTTCTTCATCTAGCAATGACCCTATCTTCACAACCTTTTCTGGTTCCTTCATAAAGTGGAATAGAAACCAGGCCTTCCACTAGTTCACCCGACTTTTGACCTTTGTCTTGAGGATCCAAACTTTTAATAGCTAATGTCTCGAAGATTTTGTCTTTCCTTTGAGTGAAGCAACGTAACATTGTCTTGCCACTCCTTAGTCTCCTCGGACTCGCCCAACACCATGTTCGGTGGGAAGCGCATGAGCATATGGTATGTGGAAACAATAGCCCTCATCTTATTTAATCTTGGTCGTCAAGGATGATATTGTAACTAGAGGGCACCCTTACAACCAGAAAAATCAATCATCATCGTTGTCTGCGAGGTCGAGTCTCAGCGATGAGCGGGAGAGTAATTATTCCTTACGGTTCCATGGCCTCCCCTGTGAAAACCAACCAAGTGGAGTTTTCACGAGGCTTCAAAAGTTCTCTACCAATTCTCATTTTCTCAAAGACGTCATAGAACAAGATGTGTCCGAACTTCCATTATCCACCAAACCCTCTTCGTATGATCGTATCAAGTCCTCAATTTCATTTTTCAAAGTTTCGCGGTCTTGAGTGTCGTGACCATGGTAACAATGAAATCTGCAATACTTGTCACGACTTCTCTTATTAGCGGGGTTCTCATTTTTGAGGGCCACTTGCGTAATCCTTATCTCGATGTACATCAAGATTTCATTCTTAGATGTGTTCAAGGGAGTGTACCTCTCGACCTCGGAGGGTTAGCTCGATCCTTCGAGGAACTAGTAGTAATGACAACCTATCCCAAACCTTCTTCTTCTTTGCGTCTTCATTATCTCCATTCTCATTTTTTTTCTTTTTGTCTAAAGACTCACGTTCGGCCTCTATCCCCACCTTAGACATTTCTTGGCGTTGATATACTTTTACGCCTATTAAAGAGATCCGCAAGGTCGGTGGAGGCTTTTTTGCCGAGGAAAAGGCAAATCGTGATGTTTTTCGGACACCATTCATAAGCGCTACCAAGGCCATCGATTGGTCAAGATCCTCTATCTCGAGGGCTTCTTTGTTGAAGTATTTGGATGAAGTCTCTCAAAGGTTCATCATGTTTCGATTTAACGAACACCTATAAGATGTGCCGAGGCCTTCTTGCACCTTTTTTTCTTACGAAGTGGTTGAGGAACTCTTGAGCCAATTGCTTAAAAGATGAGATGGATGCCGCAGCAACGATGAGAACCAAACCCTTGCACTTTTTCTAAACGTAGCGAGAGAACACTCGATATTTGATGGCGTCGGTCTCCCGTGGAGCATCATATGAGCTTGAAAATTCTCAAGATGATCCGGGGTCAGAAGTTCCATCATAGTTCTCCATCTAAGGCATCTTAAAGCTAGAAGGAATTTCTTCCCTCATGATACCTTCAACAAAGGGAGATTCGGTGGGGGAAAGAGGTTGGTGCTCGGCTTCCCGACTTCCTTCCACATTACCCCTAGCTTTTCCATTTCTTCCAATTTCGGTTTAAGGTTGTTTCTCTTCAACGATCTCGGTCTGCGCTTTCCAAGGTCTCTTTTAGATCGACTTGACTTCATCGTTGAAAGCTTTGGATCCTGGGCATAACTAATTTCTTTCTCTTTGTTAGGCCTATTACCCAAGGACCCTCTTTGCCAATGAGTCTTCTCATCAACAATTTCAGTTCACGAAGATCTTCTTCCATCTTTTGTAGGCGTTGAGCGCTGCTGCGCCGGATTCTTGATCGTCCCGAGGCCTATGTGCATGAATAGGCTCATCCTCATGTATTGATGCGCGAGAGTTACCACGACTACCCTTGGCATGTTCCGTAGGCGATGTTCAACATGCGATTTCGACTATTTTCGGTATTCCTCTTTCGTGGTGCCATTATTGCTCGAGATCTAGTAAATCGTTCCCACGACGGCGCCAAGCGATGATGTATAAAAATTAAGGACTAATCGAGGACTTACGACGCTTGAGGAGAAGATCCAGAAGTCAATCAAATAGTTGGAATGATTGATCCAAAGATCCAAGATTGACCGAACGTCGGCGTAAACATGCAAAAAAAGAACCCGGGGTGGTCCCCAAGGGTAGATACTCACGATGGTTAAGTTAGTATTTGCTCATAGAGATTGTGCGTAATGAGTTTTTCGTATCCCTTTGGCCTTTACCTAGAGCGAGGTCCTCTTTTATAGACCTTGATTATTTACCTCGCCGAGGACTCATCCCGGGTTAAGACTCCTTAGCAATTCTTCCGAGGTCGGACTCCTCGGTCGGTTAAGATAAGTCTTACCACCGATACTCATCGGTCGATTAAGATAGGTCTTATCTCCGGATAGTTGTCATCTTAGTGGTACACGTGTCATGTCTCACAATGCCACATGTCATGTCCTCGCAATGCCACGTGTCGATGTCGAATTATCCTTATCAGTTTAAATATAACATAATTCTATTTTTATACATGGGATAAATAAAATATCGAGAAAAGTGCACTTTTGGTCGCGCCCCCACACATAATATTTTAGTCACATAATTTATTTTTATGGTTCCAAATAATTTATTTTAGCAAATTTAGTTTCATATAAATCAAAATTTATAGTTTTAGTCCCAAACTAACGAAAAACTTAATTGACTGTTAACTTTATTCTTACGAGACTAAAAGTACGTTTATCAGAATATTAATCAAATAAAAGAAAAAAATATTTGAAAATTATGAAAAATTATCTAACAATTTTGAAAATTGTTTCAATGAAATTTAAAATCATTTTCAATTTATTAAAAAAGTTATAAAAATCAATGAATTATTTTTAAATCTAAAAATTAAAATATAAAATATGTTAATTTGTTTTAAAAACTAAAAATAGTAAATAAAATTGAAATTATTTTCAGATCCAAAAATTACAAAATGAGAATTGTTAAAATAACTACAAACCATTTTAAGAAAAATGACATTTATTTTAATAAATTTTAAAATAATTTAAATTCTTAAAAGAAAAAACTCAAAACTCGTTTTAAGATCGAAAATTGTTTTAAAAATTCCAAAAATTTGCTAAAAATTCAGATTTTTGTTGTAATTTTTTCAAAAGCCTTCAATAATATTCAATTTTCTTTTATCCATTTTCATATTTTTAGACAAATTTCTATATTTTAAACAATTTTGAAGATTTTTTTAATTTTTTATTTTAATATTTGACATAATATCTAGATTTGTAACAATTTTTTTAGTTTTCTAACAACTTTCAGATTTTTAAAACATCTTTTAGTTTTAAAAACAACTTTTTGAAAATAAATTTGAGTTTCTTTATTTTAGCAATTAATATATTTTTAAATATTGTAAATAAATTTGATTTTTGAAAACAATTTATATTTTAACAATTTTCATTTTTGTTTTTTGCAATTTTAAAGTAATTTCGGTTTCTTTTTACTATTTTTTTGTTTTTTAAAAAATATCATATTTCATATATTTTAATTTTTAGATTTTAAAATAATTGTTTGAATTTTTTAAAAATTGTTAAAAAAATTCAAATAGTTTTAAATTTTGTTAAAACAATATTCACAATTGCTAGACAATTTTTCAAATTTTCTTTTTGTTTTCATAATTTTGGGAGAAATGCAATTTTGGTCACGAACCAAATAGAGTTAACAATCGTTAAGTTTTAGTTAGTTTTGGGACTAAAAATGTAACTTTTAATACGTATAGGACTAAGAAAAATCAATTAGGACCAAATGAGCATGGGACTAGAAGGCCTTGTATGGTTATGTTTCCATAGACTATTTTTAGTTTCTAGTGTTGGAAAATGAATTTTCAAAATTTATTGGTTTTCGTGTGAAAACTGGAATTATGTTTGGATGAGTGAATGAGAATGAGTTTTATGTAAGTTTGAAAATGAGATTGTGTTTGGTTAAGTAGTTTTGAAATAATATTTTATGTATATAATAATTTGAAAAGTTGATAGTGGTTGAATATTTTAATTGAATATATAATATTATATTTATAAAATTGTAGGCTAGTGGATCCCATTAGATATATATAATAGTATTTTAAGTAGATAAAATTGGTAATGGAGGGTCCCACATATATAATTGGATTAAAAAATAAGAATAGTGATTGATAAATGATGTAGTAGTGTATAGGGTTGAAAAGTGAAATTTTAGGTTTGAGATGATGTTTTATGTAAAAAGTGGAAAGTGGAAATGATGATTTCCATTGGAAATTTTTAAACAAACATGATTCCATTTTACATGAATAGTTAGAAATTGGAAATGGGGTTTTGAAAACATAAACAAACAAGGCCGAAATGTTTTACCCCTTTTTTATGGGACTAAAAATGCAACTTTCGCATAAAATATCTATTCAGTATTTGCTCCCTTGAACTAGTAAAATCCTTCATTTAGCCCCTGTATCTGCATAAAGCACAGGGTACAACATCCGAAGCACATCAAAACCCTAGCAACTCTCTCCTCTATTACAGCAGCAATAATATACAGAGACACACACAAACGTTCCAGTTTCCAAAACCCTTCTCCTTCAACTCGAAATAGCATTCAGAAGTTTCTACACACGGTTATAAACTCAGTATTTTATGCGCGGAAGCACTGACGTAAGCCCTAGCTTATCGTCCCTTATTGCATTCAAGCCTCGCCAAGTTCTTCTCCTAGAGCAGCAGCAGCAAAGAAACCCAGCAGTGTCCACACGAATGGCGAAGACCAGACCCGAAAACCCGGCGCAATTGAGTACCGAGGACGAGTCTATCCTGACCTTCTCTGTCGCTCTGTGGCTTGAAAATAAGGGATTTTCCAAAGTCCTCAAACGCTTCGTTTCCGCAGCTCAAATTCAGGTCTGTATATAATGACGCGTGTTCTGTATGTGTATCTATATGCGCGCGTGTGTGATTGTGCCGTCGCATGACAAAATAGGGTGTCTCTTGGTGCCTTGAGCAAAAATGCAGTTTGTAGAGACTAATGTTGTAAGATGTGAATTGTTGGTTGTACTTTGTTCTTTAAATTTTCCCTCCTTGCATTTGATTCTTTTAAGTCACCATGGGGTACTATGACCCAAGACTGAATTTTTTGACTTTAAGATAGGGTGCATTTAAATAATTATAGAGATTAATTCCATGGCTATGCCTGTTGATGCAGCGCACATCCTTTATTGTAGAGTTAATCTGAAGATGTCTTTTGTTATTCACAACCAAGTTTTTTAGCAAAACATATGTAGTAAGATGAAGCTATTGTGATTGCATGATGCTTGTGAAATTCTCACACTGAAAATTTGCTTGGTGTGTGGTGAAAATGTTTTTACACGTGAACATGTAAATGAAGGAGTTGGAGAAAATATGTAGAAGAAATTCAATCTTTGAATGTGTAATTTTGCTTGTTGAATGTGGTTTTATTCTTCACAAATGGGCCTTACAACATTTGTTTTACCTGAGTTCTGTAGTTGATCATCCTTTTTTGGTTCAGGATGACAATTGGAAGGCTAGGGCACTTAACTTGAATGAGATTTTCTCCAAGTATCAGGAGATCTGGTAAGCTGTTCGTCTGGTTTACATTTCATGCTATTTATAATAAGAGAAACTTTAATCTCCATCTACCTCGAATGCCGATTCTCTATTTTCAGAGAGCTAGAAGTTTGAGTGATAATTATTTATGTCTTCCATTATTATTCCTGGTTGTGGTATGAAGTCTGAACATGATAATCACCTCTTGTATAGAGCTTGATTTGATGGAATTAGACCCTACACGGTAAACTGTATCTTTCTTTCTGGAGTGAGAAGTATAAGTTGTTTGCTATTCTTGTGGAATTGCTTTGATAATGAATGAGATGATACCTGTGTGGAACAATTATGAAGATCAAATTTGTAGGGAGTGGGACGGTCTTATACTTGATTGATGAGAAATCTAATTAATAGTTTTGTACCTCAATATACTGAGGTATCGGGGTTGATGTTTGGCCAAGTTCTGTTGTACTGTGGATATCCTATGTTTTGTGGTCAGGCAAGAGATTTGGTAGTGTGAAGTGAATCATGAGAATTCTCCATAAAGTCCATATAGTGGCAGCGGATTGTGGTTAGCCTCCTTTGATTGTTGACCTGGCTATTCTCTTGGTTCCTTTTTGTCCTTTCGTTTTCCTGTGTTCCTTATGCTACTTCCTTTTGTTGGCTTCCTTTTTGAGATTAGGTGGGGGATGGGCAGGGGTGGGGGAGCAGGATAGATTTTGTGATGAAGATGTGTACAATGTATTTTAGAAAAAGATTTTGGGAAAATATTTTATTTTCATGGTTGTTCTCTGAGCCAATAATTAGTGGTTATGTTGTTGTCGGAGTTCTATTTTGATTCTTATGTTGCTGAGCTCCTCTTTTGTGCAGCAATAGTGCTCGTGAACAAGTAAAATCCCAGAAGCAGCAAGGTAACCCATATATATGGATGACTCCATGTTGTTCCACATAATCTCTTCCTGCCTTGCTACCTAGTTATGAATAGTCGAATTTCTCAATGAGGACTTGGTTTTTACAGAAGAACAGGTGGTTGTCACAAAAGAAACAAATGGAGACGCAAATCACACGGCTTCGAGCAAATTGGAATTAAAAAGAAGAAAGAAAAAGAGTAAGGGGGATGCTACAGTCACTGAGACTGAAAGAACATGTGAAGTTACGGCCATCAATGAAAAGACGAATGAATCATATGCAAATGGCAAAGAAGATCAAAGCTATAAGACATCTGATGGTCTCATTAAGGACCAGAAATCTAAAACATCAAAGGAATCCAATGGTGAAGAAGTTTTTGAATTAACAGTGGATCAATCGACTAAGAAACAGAAAGACAAGAAGAAAAAGAAAAGCAAGTTGATATCACAATCATCGGATGCCGAAGAAAAGCAAATAGATGTAATACCTGAGATGACTGAGTCGAAACAGCAAGGTTTGTTATCCAAGAGTTCTGCTGCCGAGGTACTTGATAGAGAAACCACAACAGACAAGAAATCTAAAAAGAAATCAGTTGAGGCTGCAGAGGATGGGGTTAATGAATCCAAGAAGGCTTCTAAGAAAAGAAAAAGGATGGCTACTGATGAAAATAAAAATCAATCTGGTGAGGAAGTAGCAGTTGAAGAATCAAAGTCTAAAAAGTCCAAAGGTCTGGAAGAAGGCAAAGATGTTCTAGCCAATGGGCATGCTGGCGAACAAAATAAAGAGGAAAATTCTGAAGTTGGTCAAGTGGGTTCCCAGAATTTCTCTACTAAACAAACTAATGAAAGCATTAAGAGTGCTATCAACAACAATGGATTAGATAAATCAAGTCAGCAAAAATCTGCCAGGGGACAGCGCAACAGTTCTACTGAGGTATATTCATTATCTCTGTTTATTAATCCTTGTCACTAGTTAATAATGGTTGTTAAAAAGGATTAGCAATTTTTTTTTTGTTCCTGAGGGGCACATCTGCTGTACTCAAGGAAACTGGATACAACCCTCTAGAAAGATATTATATCCATTTTGTCACCATATTATTTATATGCAACCCATGATATTATTGCACACATAAGTTTGACCGTCACGTGAAAGCATAATTTTGTAGATGTTTCTGTGGTTACTTGTTCAAGAATTTCATGAAATACAAAGTAAATTATTTGTTCATACTTTTGTGCATGCTAGCTCATACCTGTTCAGATATTAGCATGACAATATCCCTTTTTTTTCCCAGTTCTTTGAGGTTTGGTGGTGACCTTTTGTTGTATTCATTTTATCTTGCTTCGCCAACAATGTGAAAATTTGTTTCTTCAGTAATATGATTAAGTTTTCTTTTTTGTCGATGTTGAGAATATAACTACACAAACGTTAGAAGTTTATATGGAAAAAATATAAAGGATGTTATTCTTGAAGAAACAAATTTGCTGGTGTCTTGCAGCCAAAAACAGTGAATGCATTTCAAAGAGTGAAAGTTGAGGAGGTGGAATTTGTTGATGAGAGGCTTCAAGATAATTCTTACTGGGCAAAGGTTTGTTGGCTTTCCTTGTTTTGTTTTCTGGATTATATTTTATGCGGTTGTGCATACACGCAAACACATAAAATTTATGATTTCACTAATTACATAAATTTTTCATGACATGAATGTGGCACTGTAACCATGCTAATGTTTCATACTCTATCCATCCCACAGAATGTCTGGCATTCTATTTTTATTTTTCCCAATAATGTATGTCCTTTAGAATAAAGTGTGGATTTGTTGTAGTGTGTGAATTTTCTGCACTTCACTTAAATTAAAAGAATGGACTAAACCATTCTTGCCATAACAATTAACTATTTACGGAAAAAAGGTTTCATATATAGATAGAAGCCAATTAATACAAGTAGTCAAACGAAAATCAAGCTACGCCATTGTAACAGTTTACACCATTGTCATGACAGTTTGGTTTCTTCTCTCCTCTACAATAATTTCCTCACAATCCATTTATTATAGACTTACTACTGTACTCATTGTCTTTCATCAAAATGAACAAGCGTTTGACCGGGATTATTTACTCTAAGATTGCTTTACTTATGTTTTTCTCTGAAGTTTTAATAAATAAAGAATATTTTGGAAGAAATTGGCTCAAAAATGACTGTTTTCTTTTTTTTTCTTTTTAAATTCCTATTCCTACTAATGTTAAGCGTGACATCGATACTCATATGAAGAGAGTGCATGATATTTACTTCTGCTGTAATGTTTGTTGCAGGGCGGTGCAGAAACTGGTTATGGTGCAAAAGCACAAGAAGTTTTGGGACAAGTCAAAGGAAGGTGTGTTTCTATGTGATACTAAACATTGACCCTCCTAAAAATTTCTGAATAAAAAACTGGAGAGCTGGAGGGTGTGTGTGTGTTTGGAAGAACCATTTAATTGATTGTTCAATATACTAAATTATAAATCCAAAAGAAACTCACTGGAAGAAGCATTGGATTGTTATACGGGTCAAAATCATAGTAGAATCCACTCTGTGATGTTGGCAGATTTGCTTGTGTTTTTCTGTTTCCTTCAAATTTTACGCGTTAAAAAGAAGTTCCATGAAAACATGAGTGCTTCTCCATGCCATTCAGTTTCCAGGTTTTTTGTTTTCCAAAACGAACTCATCCCGATTATTTTACTATCAATATTTTATTTAATCACATTACTACTTTTCATTTCTCTGCTTAGGAAAAGATTTATTTGATTTAAAACATCAAAAGCGTAAATTATTTTATTTACATTGCCTGCCTCTCTTCCTCTGTCGTATGCAGGGACTTCCGACATGAAAAAACCAAAAAGAAGCGTGGTAGCTATAGAGGAGGACAAATCGACCTGCACTCCCACTCGATAAAGTTCAATTATTCTGATGAAGGATGAGTGGAAAAAACAGAAACTGCAATGCACGCCCTGCCCTCCGAGCGCCTCTGGGGTTATCAAACTCTCGGTACAATTTTTGATCCTATTATTAAATCTTGTAACCAGTTACTGGTACTTGAATCAAAATATGAGTATTTAATTACACACTATTCTTATTTAATATGGTATGGTTATGATTTTTCCTCCCATTTTACTCCCTTCCTGGTTTATTATCTTCTGTTACACATTGAATCACTATAATTATTCAATGTATATCATGCCACTTTGTTGGCTTAAATAGCTGATCTTTTGTCATTGAGATAAAGAATGTGAAAACCTGGCTGTATCATGAATGGTCACTGCACTTTTTACCCCAAGAAAGAATTATGTTTGTTGCTTCTGAAACAAAGTTATATACCCTTTTTAGCTTTATGTTATTATAATTTTACATTTCTTTTTGTTTATACATTGTTAAATATGACTTCTATAGTTGAAAAGGTTTGGTATGATATTACTAACCTATATACTTTACACTAAATTACATCTCTTGTAAAATCTTTCTTAAATTGTAAAATTAGTCCTGTAACTATAGGGCGGTAGCAAAAAGATCCTGTAAAAATTAAGTTGTGAATCATTAAATTAAGTAAATTATAAAAACTACCATGAGGTTTAGTATAATTACAAAAAACAGTCAATTATATTTTTTCTGAGAATCCTTTTAAAGTATTACAAATACCCTACTGAGGTTTGTATTTGTTTAATAAATGCACCTTTTTGAGGGTGCAATTTGTAAAATAGAAATAACTATTTAAGATATTTTAATTTTAAATAATAGTTGAGTGTTTTTTTTTTGTAATTAAATTGAATCTCTAGCGTATTTTTGTAATTAATTCTTCAATTACATTTGATGCCAGTATTTTGCTTTATACATCAATATATGCGATTCAACAATTTACATGTTAATTTAAATAGTTCCAAATTTTGAGAAATTTCATGCTGCCAATTGGGTGTTTTTAGGCTGAAAAACAAACTAAGCTACTCGATATTTGATTCAAGCGATCGTTAAAAGCTTATTTGGGCTCGATTTGTTAACATAACAAACTAAGCTTGAACACATTTTTATGTTCGATAAAGGTAAATCTCGGTGCGAGCTCGACCCGATTAGTAAAAAAAATAAAATGTGTAAAAATATCAAACTACTCGAGCTCGATTCGTGTTCGGCTCGACTAAATCTCGTTCTAGCTCGATTTGATTAATAATAAAACCAACCTCAAACACAATTTTTGAAGCTCGATTAAAATTCAAACAAGCTTAAACAATACTATGTTCACCTTAACTCGACTCGTTTACACCTAGGACGTTGTGAGCCGTTTATGAAAACATAGTGATGTCACGAAATGAAATGCCCACATTAATGTACACTTTAATGACTATAACCTCATTTAGGTGTGTGCCCAAACTGTTCTTTGCTGAAAGAGAGTAATAAGATTATATAAAACGTGTTTTCTCTTAGTGTGAATGAACCTATACCCCAATCATCTCCTTGTATTGCTCAAATTGCAGGCGGATATGCGAATGAGATCTTATATTTACACATCGTGTTTCATCTCTTGTTTTATTTCTTGGATATTTGACTAGTGTACAACACGATTTTAGAGTAGATCTCATCCGCATAAATAATTCACTGCTTAAGCGATAGTTAGAGTTTGCTCAACATGACACAATGCCAATAAAACGATATTGCTTTTATTGCGCATAACAATATTCGGTTCAAATTTTAATTTTTCAACTAAATTTGAACTCCTTTGAGCTTTCTTGTCAGTTAGAAGAATAAATTGAATTTTTGAATTCGAACATCATGTTCTGTAACACCCACATTAATGATTTTGTATTTTTCATGAAACGTCAATGATGAAAGGAATATCTTGTTTGATAGTTAGTGTGAATATTTGGATTCGTGAGACAGTTTATGAAATTGGATGGGATGAAAAATGTGTTAACCAATGTTTCTGCATATAGTTTGTAAGAAGCAAATTGATCTCCGAGGCGTGCAATATTAAATCCTGTCTAAAGAATTTATTTTCGTAATTCTCAGGATTCAACGGAATAAACAAAAGACAAAAACTATACAAATGTAACCTAGCAAATATGAAGAGGAAGCAAATGTGAAGAATTCAGAGTTGTTTTATGCCCGTTGCCAATGACACTGGAAACTCGAGATATATAACCAAAGTTTTCAAAAGAATCTGAATAGAGAGAACATAAAAGCATAGCCACATAGGGAGGCAAAGGGACGGCTCTAGCCACTCTATAATAAATAGGTAGGCTATTAAATATAAACATCACAAAATTATGGGGTATGAATCATATTGAGTTAAAAATCAAGGTAACTATGATAAGGTAGAAAATAAAAGATTTTCGGGTAAAGTTTTTAAATAAGTAACATTTTTAAGTTGCAAAACAAATTCGAAGTCGCGACTATATCACCCGCAGACGGGCGAGAGGGTAAATCAACAATTTTACACTACTGACCGCAAATTTGGCCAAACTTTTTATGTGCGTGAAGACACCTTATTCACTTGGCCCATTTTTACAAGCCTAGTTAGGCCTTCCTATTAATAAAGTGAACAAAACTTCACTAACCATCCTATAGAATGAGATATGAGAGTTATTTAGTAACACTCCTAATACTTATTATACAACAAAATGTTTCATTTTGGTGAAGATATTTAAAAAACTCGTTGGTTGCATAGTTTAATCAATTAAGTTGACTAATGTTTTTTTTTTCTCCTTTTCACTTAATTTTGAGAACTTATATTTGATTTAGTTTTTTTCAACAACAAAATAAAGAGGATTTTCAAATATGACTATATTTTTCTCAAAAAAGGGCTATATTAGTGAAAGGTAGATTTCATGTTCTGAAAACATTAATGAAAATCAGGGTGTGCATACTTTAATAACATGGCTATATTTTTAAAAAAATTATTTTCCAAAAATGAACAAACCAAATTTTTTTCAATCGAAAATGCAAAATTATTTTAAAAATATTAAACCAAAACATTACCCTAAGGTTTTTTTTCAACTTAAGGCATGTATGGATCCTATCATTTTGCATACCACGCCTCAAGACGTGCTATATCGCATCAGCGTACTTTTTTTTAATCTTTTTCCCGCTTAACAAAGCAGACCACAGCTCATTTTTTGTCCATTAATTAATCAACTCAAGACGCACGTTTTCCTCCCATTCAATGTATATTAAATCGATTTGCATTTTTGGCCTCTAATTCAATGTCATTAAATAAAATTGATGGGAATAAAACATTCATTCTTCATTCACACATCAAAATACATATTTAATTATCGGATACAATGTACATATTAAACTGTCACATATGGTATTCGTTATACATTCACGCGTCAAAATATAGCATGTACTCTTTATTATTGCACAAAAAATACACATACCCTAGTCGGCATACGAGATCTTCAGTGTTTCATTTTGTCTTAATTTTATCGTGTGAATGCAAGTGTATAAGATAATGTTACTATTATAACTTTGATGTCAAAATATGTGATGAAATGCTATTGTAGGAAACAAAGGATCCATACTACGAGTGGGTCTATAAAGATGAAAGGTGAATTTCTAATCGAAGACTTGAAGTATATTTCATTGGAAGAAATTTCATTGGAAGAAGTATGCATTTGACATATATTACGTACATTCAAAAATGAACAAGACTACATGTTTAATTTTAAAAGACATATGTGATCTAAAATGAAGTTTATTGCCGTCCATGATATTCTAATTCATATAGTGTTTCATTTGATATTTTATTGTATCAAATAGATACTATCTATATAATAATAAAAATTATTTTATACACGTGACATTCACTTTATAATTAAAACAACATATGAAAGAACATAGAAAATAAGCGGCGTCGTGTGCCTTACAATATGCGTGTAAAAAATGACACTATCTTTTTTTTTTTTCACAAATAAAATTGTTCCAAAAATGACTTCTAAAATCCTTTATTCTTATCCTTCACAATTTATCTTTTTTTTTTTTACTATATTGAAAAAATGTGTGAAACCATGTTACCAACTAATGTAACCATCTCTCATTAATTACCATCTCTCCTAATGAGAGATGATACTTGATCAATAGAGGTGAGGTGAAGGCTACAAACCTCAAAAAAATAAAATATACCAATTAATGGGTCTAATAGATGGCTACTCGATCGGGAGAAAATAGAAATACACCAAATCTAAAGTATTTATCGGGAATTTGCGATATGATACACAACCTATTACGTGTGATTGCACGTGAATTTGTGTATATCCATAATAGATATACAATAGTCCGTTACTCCATAATACCGTGTATAAAAACCCCAACTAATGTAGTAATGTACTAATGTACCCACATGCCACAATGGCACGAAACTTATATGGACCCCACCGTACATAATACCATAATTAATTTAGATTAATTCAAATAACAGTTCCGAGTCCAAACTGGAAATTTCCGAGTAATTTCTCTCGCTCTCTTTCTCACGCTGCTTGCCGTCTCTGTTCTCAACAATAGCACGAACTGCACCGTCGCCATTGTCAATCCTTCAGGTTTTCATCGTCGTTATTTCTATATATTTGTTCCTTTTTGCTACTGTAGTATTATTTCACAGGTGAAGAAAGAAAGTTGTGAATGTAGTGTTAGTGCAAGTCCTTTCTCGACATTTGTCCGAGCCATGAATTTTTTTTGCAGTGTCTGTGTACTGTTGATGTGATTTCACAGCGATAAACGGTGTCATCTCTCCTGCGACTCAACAGAAATCGAGTATGAGCGACGAAAACAAGACGGCGCCGTACAGGCCCCACCAGGACGATCTCGAAGCCGGTAATACCCTCCGTGACTATCCCGAGGATGATGATGAAGGTTTGGGGCCGTTTGACATTGTTCGAACAAAGAGTGCTCCAGTCGACCGGTTGCGTAGGTGGAGGGTGAGTTGATCGCACTTTTTTTTAGTTACTATTGTAATGATTTTTGGTTATATTTTTTTTTTGGTTTTTTGTTACTTTTTGATTCATAGGAACTGGCATTCTTTATTGATTTTCGTAAATATCCTTTTTGTTTTGTGGAAGTACTTATATTTGTCCTTTCCATTTTTGTATTTCGGAGGTACTTTTACTGAGTCTTTAGTGGTTTTTTAAAATAATATTGTAACTTGTAAGGAGTGTTTGCTTCAGTTAATGTATTTCCTCTTCAAAGTGTTGATGGGGAAATGCGGCTTGGCTGGAAATGATTTGGCTTCTATTGGAGAATTTAAATGTATCTGTATTCTATTTTCTGGTCTGTGAACAAGCCACTTTTACGATTTGAATGAGGTGTTTGCTTAGCATTAGAATGTGATTAAAGGATGGAACATTCGACCTGATTATTTAATGACTGATTATTATGAATATTGTAAGGGGGGAAATTATGATGGATTTTGTGAGTAGAGTTCATGTTTACTCTTCTTTTTCAGTTGCTAGTTCAAATAACTCTTTTCTTTATGAGAGTATTTACAGTAGTTTCTTTCTTTTTTCTCTCCCAAAAATGCATTCGACTTATGGTATTCACCAAGTGCTCCAACTCCAGGTTTTACATGTGTGCTACTTTTTTGAATCTGTTGAGCAAGATTGTTTTTGAATAAGGATGAATATATTGCCATGACTGGGTAGTCTTTACAGATGGTTAATGGGAAACTGATAGTGACTGTTTTGTTCTGGCACGTCAGTAAATTGGTCACCTATGAAACTGTTTGTGAACTTTAGTAGTTGCCATCTATACTTTGCTCTTATACTAATATATGAATTTACATCAGAGTTATATTGTTTTTGGATCTTGATAATCTTTCCCTTGTTTAGCTGCTCTATGCTAAAGCTTGGAATATTCAGTCTATTTAATATATATTCTAAATCTTTTCTGTCGTTTCAGCAAGCTGCGCTTGTCCTAAATGCTTCACGACGATTTCGGTATACGTTAGACTTGAAGAAAGAAGAAGAGAGGAAGCAATTAATTGCTAAGATTAGAATGCATGCTCAAGTCATTCGGGTAAATTATGTTTTACATTTTAATTGAGTCATCTATGTTCGATCAATTGATTATTAATCAATAATTGCTTGACCAGGCTGCTGTTCTTTTCCAAGTGGCTGGGCAAGGACTAAATGGTAATTCTCTTTCTGGTGCTATTCGACATAGCAAATTCTGTTGATTAAGCTTCAGTGGAACTCCATTACACGAAAAATACATTATCTTAACCTTCTTCGTGTCAATTTGTTGCCTTTTGTTAATTGCATTATTTATCATGATTATTGTTATTATCATTCTTTGGTGAAGCTCTTCGTAATTGGTTGTGAGATATTAATCGAGGAAAATACAATCTCTGGCTGTAGTACAATTTTTCTTGTTCATCATTTTCTTTGATTCACATTGGCATATGAGTCATTTTAAATTGTTTTAAGGGTGGATATTTTCTTTTTTCTTTTATTATTATTATTAGTAGTAATTTTTTTTGGGGAGAGTGGACATTTATCATTTTGACGTGATCGTCAAATTTGATGCCATGTAATTGTGCTCTTTTTCTTGTTCTGTTGTACCAACTTACACTGCTGGTCTTCAGGACCATGATTTTTACTGTTAAATTTCTGCATTTTAGGTCCAGAAACTGTAAAGTTGCCTTCAAGCCCTGCTCAAATTGGTGATTTTGGTATCAGCTCAGAGGAACTAGTTTCAGTATCTAGGGAGCATGATCTCTCTCTTTTGCAGCAAATTGGAGGGGCAAGTTCACCGCAAAACGCGTCTCCACATCTTTAGCTTGTATTATCATAATCTTTGGGTTTAACATTCTATGTTATCCTGATGTCTTGTCCTTTTCTCATCGCATCAGGTTAAAGGAGTGGCTGAGAAGTTAAAATCGAGTATGGAGAAAGGTGTACCTGGAGATGAGACTGACCTCATAAACAGGAAAAGAGCTTTTGGACCAAACACATATCCTCGAAAGAAGGGGAGGAGTTTCTGGGTGAGTGATCAATTTTGTTTCCAGGACAGCAATCATACATTGTTAATGAAGGAAAACATAAATTCACAATGAAGCCATCTTACTTTAGCTTCTTTTTTTTCCCCCTCTAGAGGTTTGTCTGGGACGCTTGTCGGGATACCACTCTGATAATCTTGATGGTTGCTGCGGCTGCCTCCTTAGCCCTGGGTATAAAGACTGAAGTAAGATTAAGTAGAGTCTATTATGTAAATTTTATTGTCTAAATATTGTATATTCTGTATTGGCTGGCTTTCTTGTCGAGCGAAGGTTTTGTCTTGGTCAATTTGCTGGAAAAACATGAGTTATTCTCACTTCTTATGAGTATGTTAAATTGTTTTGATGGTCTCATCGCTCATGCTTAGATTGATCTAGAGTTCTTATGTTGGTTAAATAAAGATGATAATCAGTGTAATTTTTTTCAATGGATTAATTGTTTGATAGCATGACTGTGTTATTCATTGCATCCACTAAATCAATTGTCGTACTTGAGCAGGCAAAATTATTAACTGTATGATTTGTTATACTGTATTAAAGCAACTATGTTATTTAAATAATTTTTACCCTTTTCATTTCTCATGAGAAGTATTCTCTAGTCATTTGCTTTATATTTTGTTCTTCTGGTCCATTAAATTATTTAATCAAATGGGGCTGGAGCTCAACCATATATTCTAATATACAAAATATCATGCTTGTATGGTTGATCATGTGAGGAGTTTGGTCATGCTTGTGAGGAATACAAAGAACATTCAATAAAATGCTCGCAGACTTATATCATTGATTCATTTTTATTGGTTCCAACAGAAGTGTATTCTCATTTTAGGGTATAAAAGAAGGTTGGTATGATGGAGGAAGCATTGCGATGGCAGTTCTTATAGTCATTGTTTTTACAGGTACATCTGTATGAGTATATGATTTAACCTGTAACATTCTACTGGATTTAAGTGCAACGCCTTAGTGCAATGGATTTAAGTGCAATGCCTTTGTACGATTGTGTCTGTGTTTGTCCATACTGGCCCTATATGCAGGTTGCTTGATTTGTATTATCGATATCACATCCATGATGACTGCTTTGTGGCAGCCAGCCTAATTAGGTTGGAGGTAAATTAGAACTTTTTAGTATGTCCTGATTGGCTTATGCCTATTATTTTTTTCACATGGTCATGGTGTTGAGACGTTGAGTGATCTGGCGGATTTGGGAAACTGCTATAAATATTTTGACGTCCCTATGGTCGCACTGAATCATTCATTGGTTCTGTTACAATTTAATGTGCGATGGGATTTGTGGGCATAGAGGTAGAGCACTAATCTTGATTGAAATAATTGAGTCATTAGGAGAAGTTGTATTTTGTAGACTCATTTTATTTTTTATGTATATGAAACTGAGGTTTAAAAAGATATAAGAAAACTTGAATTTGAAGCTATATATAATATATATATATATATATTTCATATCAGATAATGGCATCTTGAAAGGTGGCACTTGAAACTTACATCAGCAGGATAGCTGCTGCTGCAGGGTTTAAGACTTTAATCAGAAAGCTGATAATCTCATTTACACTTGTGAATTTATATATTTTTGAAGCAATTTATTTTCAAGCAAGCAAAAGGATGAAATAAAAAAAAAAAAGAAAAAAAGAGAAGCAGAAGGAGCTGCTTTTGTATTCAAGATCTACAAAGCCTTCAGAAATATTTATAAAATAAAGTTGAATCTTTATTTGTCTATAAAGCCATTAAGACATCAGATGTAATTAAGAAGAAAATGGCAGGCCTTTTGTGAGGGGAAAAGAGAATTATTAGTTCAAATGGGGGAAGATCTGTCTAGTTGACTTACATTGAGATTTTGATGTGATTATGAAAATCAAGCAGTGCAAATTTCGTTAGACAATTTAGAAGAATTAGAAGAGGCAATTAATTGACTTACCAGGAAAATGGAAGGCAGTTTGCCTTATATAGTGAGAAGAGATAAGGAGAAATATTCAGAGAAAATATTCAGGTTGCTCCATGAAAAGATGTTCAGTTAGGTAGTGAAAACATAGCCTTTAATTAATGATTATGACCTGAAGGCAACATTTGGGACAATGTGTATTTGGTTGCAACTATATCACAGTTGCATTGTTGTCTATTTTTACCTCATTTTGATAAATTATTACACTTGTTTTCCATTTAAATTACAGCTTTATGGGGACAAAATAAATGCGCTGCCATATAAGAGACTGAAACAGGCATTCTTTTTTGTAATAGCAAGAGATGCTGTTCATGATATCTTCGGCTTAGTTAGCTTTAGCCAATTATATGCCTATTTTAAACTTTTTGCAGCTGTAAGTGATTACAAACAATCCTTCAATTCCAAAATTTGAATGAGGAGAAGCAGAACATACAAATGGGAGGGGCGTTACGTGAAATGGGATTTTGCACTTGTACCTCTTCCCTTTCTTTTTGTCTTATATTTCCTTGAATTTCTTTTGCAGGTGGTTAGGAGTGGGCGAAGAATTCAGGTTTCAATATTTGAAATAGTTGTTGGTGATGTTGTGCCTCTCAAAATTGGTGATCAGGTGAATGGGAAATCTCTCCCCGGGAAAAAGACACTTAATTTGATATATTTTTCTGTATCTTTTGAGTTTTCAAAAGGAGAATTGTAGGGGAGGGTGATGATGTTTGAATTGATTGATTTAGCCCTTGCCTTCATGTGTCTACAGGTACCAGCAGATGGACTTGTAATCTCTGGTCACTCCCTTTCAATTGATGAATCAAGTATGACTGGGGAGAGTAAAATTGTAAGCCTGGGGACCGTCCTCTGTATTTTATATTAGTCACAGTGTCCATACTCTTATTTTCTTGGCAATTCTGGTCTGGTCTGGTCAGGTTCACAAGGATTCTACAAGAGCACCCTTTCTTATGTCTGGATGCAAGGTTGCTGATGGCTATGGCACTATGCTGGTAATACTCTTGTTTTTGTTTCACCACTTAAATTGACGTGCTTGGGATTTTTATCTGGCTGAAGGAGAGCAACACTTGGGTATGAAATAATTTGCTTTTATATGCTGCCCTTGAATGTAGGGACTATCTCCATGTCAGGTGTCCAAAAAAATATACATCTTGTGTTGACTTTTGTTTGACGTAACATCCTGCTTTACAGCATGCTTTTTGTCTTAGAAATTGAAACTTTTCTCTCATGATAAGTGCAAAATGCTTGCTGTGTTCAGATAGAACTGTAGAAATCTTATGGTTGCTTGTGAGGTAAATTAATTTGTAAGAACATACACTTCACGCCCACAAAAGTGCCTGTATTTCGTGGACAGTGAGCATTGTGAGTGTGGTCAGAGTTCCCATCTTAGTTTTCAATGGTCTTTTATGTGATAGCTTATAGTACGTCGGAGTGTTACCCTTTCTGCAGGTAACAAGTGTGGGAATAAACACAGAGTGGGGACTGCTTATGGCAAGCATATCAGAAGATAATGGTGAAGAAACACCGTTACAGGTCGGAGTTTTTGAAACATTTTTATGATTCTTAGTGTCTGGCTTCTGATTTTGACCTTTCCTTTCTTTTGTAATATTAGGTACGATTAAACGGGTTGCTACTTTTATTGGTATAGTTGGTCTTGCAGTTGCAGTAGTTGTCCTGATTGTCCTTGTGGTCAGGTAGCTTTATTATGGATATAAAACACGGATCAGACTTTTGTTCTCATTGGTTATTTGGTTTAGAGAATTGAATAGTATACTTAACTTAGAGATTTTTGACAGATTTTTCACTGGGCATACCTATGATCCTGATGGCAAAGTCCAATTCACAGCTGGGAAGACTACAGTTGGTGACGCAATAGATGGCTTCATAAAAATATTCACTGTTGCAGTATGTATTCATTGATAAAAAATGTTCAAATTGTTTAAACATATTCTCATCTTGTAATGCTAACTAATCTGGATAAAACACTAGGTGACCATTGTAGTTGTTGCAGTACCAGAGGGTCTTCCATTAGCTGTTACTCTGACGTAAGTCTATTTACAAGTCTGTTCAATTTGCATCATCTGCATAGTCCTGCCATTTTGGAAACAGTAATTTTGTACCTCTGTCCACTCATGTGCTTGTCACTATGTAAAAACTGCTTAGACAACAATAATATAGAATGTTTTGCATTTCTTTATATCTGACATTGACATCCTGTCTATAAGAAAGGATTGTTCTCCTACGAATATATCAGTATTCATCTTGAAATTGCACGTGTTACATTTCATGTTCCTTCTTGAGATATTGTGACCTGAATCCTGATTCACTTTTTAAGTTTGATATATCGTATTCTAACCTTCCATTCAATTGAAAAACTCATTTAAACCCCTGGTTTGGTTATGCCTCTTTGCATTTGTCGTTACTATTTGCACCCTAGCAATATTGTATAATCACATTTCTTTCTTCAGATAGCCTTCTTTAATGTACTTCTCCTTGTAGGCTTGCGTATTCAATGAGAAAGATGATGGCTGATAAGGCATTGGTATGTACTTGATATAGAGTAGAGGCAAAGATAACCACGTTCATTTTCATTGAATTTTCTCAATATATTCCATGAGTACATTACACAATTGAACTGCAGGTCAGAGGCTATCGGCCTGTGTGAAACAATGGGTTCTGCAACTACCATTTGCAGTGATAAAACCGGACCCTAACTTTGAATCAGGTGCTTATCAGTTTTCTTCTTTGCTTCTACTTTTCTTCTGGAGATAAAAATGGGATATGTGACTTGCTGCTGTTAAATAATGACAATCTGGGATTATTGTTTTATGCGCAATCATATATGTTTTCTGTTATTCTTGTATAGATGACTGTGGTTGAGTGTATGCTTGTGAAAAGAAAATTGATCCTCCTAACAATAAGTCACTTCTTACTCCTACGGTTGTCTCTTTGCTGATTGAAGGCATAGCACAAAACACAACTGGAAGTGTTTTGTGGCTGAGGTATGTTTAAATAGAATGTTTATGATGGCTTCTTTTTATTAGATATCTAGTTTACATTCTAACTGGAAGATGAATGAAGATGCTCGGACGCCATATTGTGAATGTCTGTTGCTTGTGCTGTGATGCTGATAGTCTGAATTTCTCTTATAAATTTGGTTTAGCTAACTTTTGTAATCGCCAGAGTTTTTGTCAAATAGTATTGATCTATGAATTGCATTAATAAGAAGACAAGCAGGGCAAAAGTCCGCATCCGTTTCATATTGAGAAGAAACTATCGTCATGTCGTGTGAGGCTATTTTATTACATCCAACTTGTAATACTTCTCATCAGTTCCATTGCTGCTTAAATTTCTGTGTCAAATAGAAGTATTTGTTTTGGTGCGGACAAAAAGACCATGGCATGTGCGATATTATCATCTTTATAATGCTACATTGATTTTTGGAGAGAAAAGGATTAGAAAAGAACTCTAAATTCTTTTTAGTATTTTACTAAAGTTAGATAAAATTAAAGAATATTTAATGTTACTATAATGTTATACTAAATTAAATATTCTGTTACTTTGTTTAATATATTGAGCTGCTTAGGGTTCCAGGCAAAGCTGCTCATATCATATTTTATAATTGGTCCTCTCTAACAGTGAGGTCTTATATTGTGTTTTTCTCCTGCTGTTTTTTATATATTTAGCATGGGCACTTGCTGGCAGTCTTTAACAGGGTGTGGTGGGCTCTGGAGGTGTCTGGATCACCAACTTCAGAAAAGGCCATTCTGCAGTAGAGGGAGTAAATGTAATAGCAATACGTAAC
>JABTTQ020003416.1:0-343008 GCA_016081115.2 Rehmannia glutinosa
AAAATGTATATTCAATGCTCAAAATTTAAGAATTTTCAGTTAAAGTAGACTAGAATTTTGAGTTAATCTAGTCATGTGTTTGGGTTATGCTTATACAACATTCCTTCTCTCTTAGCATACAACATAAAGGATGGCATGAGGTAAGTTTGGGGCGAGTTTACAATAAAACATATATTATTTAATTATAATCATTAGACTTTTATCTCATATCCAAATAGATTTTCTAGGTTCTTCTTCTTCTTTTTTTAATATTTCCAAATCATATTATTTCTATATCTTCTCTTTGAACAGTCATGTCAAATACAAATGCATTACAATTCTTTTTGCTAATTGCCCCTCATGGGTGGCGAGTCGGTGGAATTGGCAAGTAATAAATAGGGTATTTTTGTCATGAGTTTGATTCTCCTTCTTATCGACATTTTTCGATTGAGCTTGTCGCACAAAATTTACTGTTGTGATTTATCCACGGTTGAGTCGGTTATTGTATAGAGATGGGGTTCAAGTGCATATAACATGAAGGATAGTGACAACAAATTCTCTATCAAAAATAAATAAATAAATTAAATAATTGTGCTAGCCTTCTTACCATGAATCTAGATACCATGAGGAAATTGATGAAAACTATGAGAGCTAAATTCATATATTTTGATAATATGATTTATGCGGTACATCACCAGCATATATACCCACCTGGTTTTTGTTTCATGCCATACCCAAGTGGGCGCATTGTTAGCTACCCACTTGGGTGATATGTAATAAACCTACCTAGTGATCGAGACACTTTCTTGAATCTAAGTGCATGCGCACTCTCTAACTACTTTTCCAAATAATAAGCTAACACGCGTCCAAATAATAAGCTAACACGTGTCCAATGTCTCCAGCAAATGTGTTATAACAAAACCTATAAGCTAAAGAATGTAAAACATAAAATGCGACTCTATCGATCCGTTCAATTCTTTTTTGATATTTAAGGTGTGGATGGATAATCTTTCATTCTACTCCTTTCTATTTTTAAAGAGAATAATGTGAGATTTATTTGGGAAATAAAAAAGATTGAGAGTGTGATTGAATATAAGAAGAAAAATGATGATGATAGTTGATGTGATAATTTTTTTCGTAAAGTAATGATTATATGTGATTGGTGATTCGAAAAATAAAGAGAGTGAATAATGTATTTGTGATATGATTGTGCATTGATGATAGTTGATTGAGATATATTTATATCAAAATGATAATTTGATGTGATTGATGATTATAATGTGAGAATGAATGAATAATGTAATATTTTGAAAATTTTGCCAAACAATCACATTTTGGTAAACAAAAAAGGAAATTTTTGATAGAAATTCTCTCCTCCATCCACTGCCTTAAAGTTTTATACTTGTTCTTTTGTTATGCTTATGTATTATTTGAATTTTAGACTACGTTGATTATTTTTATAGTTAGTTTTTTAATACTTCAAATGTATTACATAATAATTAGTGTGTTGCATTATATTATTAATGTATTATACAATGTAATAGAAGATATATTTAAGTTTTATTAAGTCAATTGCACGCAACAAGTTTGACAAATTAAACCATGTATCGAGATAAACCTTGTGATCTAGTGGTAGAAGTTTGTGTTGTAAAGGCGATTGGCCCACCCAAATTCGATCTCATACCAATGGGTGTATCTCATTTTCTATTATTTCTCATTGTACTTAAAAAAACCATGAATCATAGACACATTGTTTTGCTTTAAATATTGGGCTAAAGTATGTGATACCAAGTAAACATATCAAAACTGGCCCGTTAATACCTTGGCCTAATTTAACCCATGCGGGTCGTAGGCTAGGTGGCGGCTTGCCCAAAAATGCAAAACATAAATAAAAATTACATATATTATATATTTTTAATGATCCAATTTAATAAATAGTTCAACAATCAAATAAATCAATCAATCAAATCAAGTCATAAAGTGTGAGAAATTTCAAATCATAGTTTCTTCAAAATTAAATTTTAAATTGAATTTAAATGTCATATCATCCAACAGGTAAGTTACCTAGTATAACAGTCGTATGACCAAAAATCCAAATTTTTACCACTTAAAGGATGAATTTAAAATTGAAGAAAAATATGACTAAATTTCCAAATGCATCTACTTAGTGGACTAAAAAATAATTTTGCCTTATATTTTCTATCAAGGTTAATTTGCAAAACACAAAAGTTGCACAAAGGGATGAAATGGCAAAATGCAAAACTTTAGGGCAACTTTTACATCCAAACTAAAATCTCACGATCATTTTGAAATTTTCCTTTAAAATGCTTGTACACTACTGAAATCAAAATCCGACCCACAACGCATTCTGGACAAAATCCTGTTAGTTGTTCGACGAAATGCCCAAACGGCAATAATCCGTTCTCATTCCAAAGAGAAAAAGAATCTGATGGAAGAGCATTCTTCTGTGAACAGCCGTCGAAGGATCCTGAGTTTCTCCAAGGACCGGACGACGGATGTGTCTTTTTCGTGTCGGACGAGATTCAGAGTTTCCCGGCAGAACGGAGCTAAAACTTCTGAAGTTTATGGCTTCGTCGGGTTCATCACCACATTAGCTGCCACAGGTTTGATCACATTCTTCATTGTTATTGTGAACTCATATGCCGAATTTCCATGTTCTTGTTGCTTGCATATTATATTTTTCACATGTTTCTTCCTTGGCATGAGTTTATCTTTTAGGAGGTTGATTTTGATATATTACGAATTATTATTGTTTAGATTTGGAAACAATTGCTTCGAAATCTGTCAGTAACTTTGTTTTAACAAAAATCTGACTGAACTTTCATAACTGATTATTCTTTTTTTATTAATCGGTTACAGCAGCAGAAATAATCGAGCCATAAGGAACCTAAAGCATCATTAGTCTCTTCTTTTGATGGCATATGTTCACCATAGTTTATTAACATGATAAATTGAATATATGTGGAGCTTCTTAAGTCTATCTTCAGTGTCTAATTTGAGCGCAAACGTTATTTTGATATTTGGTGATGCAAGTCTGTGCATGGTATGAGGAGAAACTATACTTTAACTTATTGTTCCACATCCCTTTTGTTTATAATTTATCAGCCTAATTGTTTAAAGTTATATAATGGGCTTGACAAGATGCAGATTCCTTATTTATTTAGTGCTTGAAGATCTTACAGTTGAATATACATGAAAAATGGCATCTAAAACACTTTCTCTTTACAACAACAACAACAACAACAAACTAAGCCTTAATCCACTACGTGGGAGTCGGCTATACGGATCATATCGCGCCATCGTGTACGGTCATAAGCCATATTTTCGTTTATTTCTAGGTATAACATGTCATGTTTAATAGCTTCTTTCCAATTACGGTCACAAGCCATATTTTCATTTATTTCTAGGTATAACATGTCTTGTTTAATAGCTTCTTTCCAAGTCTTTTTAGGCTTACCTCTGCCTCTTTTGATTTGTGTGAGTGATTCCCTGCCTTCTAAACGCCGCACAGATGCATCTAAAGGTCTCCTATAAACATGTCCAAACCATCTTTTTTTCTAAAAAAATCTGAAACAGTCATTTTCATCACATGGGCATATGTTCCTGACAATTGGTTGCACTCTATTGGAATCTATTACTATCCAAGCAGGTCAGTACAACGGAACATGTGCTTACCTTTCAGGATTTAAAGCTTTATTCCAATACCCTCATGTATGCATATCCTTTTTGATATATTTATTCTGCACTCCAAAGTTACTTTAGCGGAGTAAATGTTCTCATCTAGTGAAAGAGAAACCAAGGAGCCATATGATTGAGTGTAATTTAATGCTTTGATTACATGCTTTACATAAGTGACTCAGTGAGTTGTGATTGCATATGAACAAAATGTAGCCAAAAACATTAAAAATGCAAATATGTTGCCATGAACCTTTCGTATACATCAAAATGAGAAACTTATTGGCTTAATCTATGCTAATATGCTATTGGACAAGTTTTCAGAGAGTAAACATGAAATCTGAAGTGATTGATTGAAACTGAGCCCTGTTCAGTAATTAACAATTTTGTAGTGCCCAGTGGTATCTAGCTTTTTCTTGTATCTTGTTCTTTTTCATTTTCTTCTTGTTTTAAAGAATTAGCTTTAAGCTCTTCTATTATTAAATGTCTAAACATTTTCAGGTATTGGGCTTTATCTGTGCCAACTCATGTAATGGTGATAATTGTACTGGCAATTGGACTTTACATAGGTCTGAACTTCATGGCTACTCCTCCTCCAACCTCCTTGAAGTCAATGTTTGGTACCGATGACTTTTTAGGAACTGTTTTACACATGAAAATGTTTTTTCCTGGCTTTTAATGATATCTGTAAATTAGAAGTGGAAGACTGTGGCTGAATATTTGACGAGCCTTAATTAAAAGAATTGCCGGGGACGATGTTCACATAACACCTAACATTATTATCTTTTGCTTCGCTCGTGCAGATGAATACAGTAAGGAACCACTGAGTAGCATCCCTGCAACAAATGATGATAAGCAGGCCATTGAGCCTATATCTGACATTGGCACTAACCAAGTCAATGGAATGTTCAATAATCTGAAGTGGGAACCTTGCTAAAAGGTACAACCAGTTCGTTGACGTGATAGTCTGGTCATGTTCCATGATGTACATGTTGATTTTACAATATCAATCATGTAATGGGACATGACTAGATCAATTATTTCAACTCATTGCCGTCCCATCATATTTTCCATGCAAGTGGAAAACCTATGATGATGATGGTTTTGGTATTTCACTCATTTCTCCTTCATTATGAAGATTGCGTCGGGAAGGGCATCCGGCGTAAAACTTTGCCACTTTGCTTTCTGTGTGAATTTGTAGTGTTAACTAATTTTAGACAATTAATTAAAACTATATACTTTACACTTCCAACCCCACATAGTGGGATAAAGTGCGATTGATGATGATGATTTTATTCTAAGTTTCTCATGCAACTGAAAGTCATGTCCTTTCTCTTCCCCAACCACTTAGATGAGTATTATGAAACAAGAAATTTGAAAAAGGGTTAATTTCAAAAGTAATCGTGATGTTTTGGGTAATTCAAAAAAAAAAAATAAAGAAAAGAAAAAAAAGCTAAGTTTTAAAATTACAAAAAGTACCTCGAGATTTGAGGGAATACAAGTAAAACTAATAGAATTTATGTAAAATCAATAATGTCCTTGATGGAATTTATTAAATAAAAAAGAAAATTGAACGAAAAAAAAGAAGTGGGCGTAAAACATTACCCGATCAAGTTTTGACAATTTTTGTAGTTTATGGAAACCGGAGGGTGAAAATTGTTTTTCTTTGTAACTAGAGGGGTATTTGTAAGATTTTCAGGAGGGCTTTTTGTGTGGTGTAATTTTTGGAAAGTTGAAATAGTTTTTGGTTATTCTTGTGTTTTTGTTTACTCAAATTTCAATTTTCCTTATTTACTGATTGTACATATGTTTAGCATAGTTGGTGACTATTTAGTAAATCTTTAAACAATTTAAGTTGATATTTGCAAAATTCATAAAAGAGCTTTATAGGGAATGTTGTAATTTATGTTGAAACTGAAAGATGTTTTTATATGTTTTTAACAGTTGGCCGGGGATATTTTGAAATCTTTTGTGAATAGCCAAAGGGTATTTTTGCCTCATCAATTTTGAACTCTTGTCGCTGCATGGATTTTCAGGTCAATTTTTTTTATGGCATCAGCAAATCCCGGTAGGTCAATCAACGGCTGAGATAAAATGTTTAACGGAATCAAATGTCTGCGGTACTTTTTGTAATTTTAAATAAAACTAGGTTGCATTATTTTGTAATTATCTCAAACCTCAGGGAGTTTTTTTTTTTTTTTTTTTTTGTAATTTTTTTTTGGTAATTAACCCTTTAAAAAAGGTATATTTATGGTACGTGTTACTAGTAGGAGCCATGCTTTCGAATGGATGGGCAAATTTTCTCTTGCAACTGGAAGTAGGTCAATAAGCTTATAAGGTTGAGAATAAGAGGTGTTTGAATAAAATTTTGTCGATTTACATATACTGGAAAATGCATGAAAACCCTCTGTCAAGTTATTTTAGACTTAAATTGTGGCAAGCATGTAATAGCATTCCCAAGAGGCTCTTTAAATTTAAAGAGCATCTGTTGCAAAATAAAGATCATCTTTAAATTTAAAAAGTAATATTTTTTACATATTCCAACACCCTCTTTGTATTTGACTCGTTATTTTATATTTTCTCAATATTAATTTATTACAAATGGGATATTGGAAGTAATTTAAGACATATTTCAAAATTGGTATTGTTTTTAGAAACTACCATTCAAAAAGGTCATTCAAATGGCAAGTAACCTAATGCGAGTTAATTATAGAGAGTTGTTTTAGCTCTCCAAATTTAGAAGAGTGAAAACTCAATTCTCTAAATTTAAATGTTAAAATAAAAAGTTTGTTGGATATGATTTTTAGTGGTTGACTTTTCAAAATAAAAAGATTTCTTATTTGAAAGAGACTATTGTGGCAAGCATGTAACTACAGTACAAAAGCAACTTCTGTTCAACCCTGCCTTCCAAGTCACAGCTGAATATATTTCTTTTTAGGAGTAATTACAAAAGGATTGTGCTAATTACAAAAAAATCCACAGATATTTCAAAATTACAAAAACATCCTCAAGTTTGATTTTGTCTTAAATTTAAGGAGTTAAATGTAATATTTTTATAGATGTCAAGGGTTTTGAAATATTTTTTTTCTTTTGAAGGGAAAATGTCTCGATGAAATCAAACCTCAATGAGCTTTTGTAATTTTCAAAAATCATGGGGTTTTTGTAACTAGCCGAATCTCAGGGGCTTTTTGTAATTATCCCTTCTTTTTTAAGTTCTTTTTTTTTTTTTTTTGTCTATACTCATAATTGAATAACATGCATAAGCAGGAAAACACTGGACTACCATAGAGATGGAGTTTGATATTCAATTTTGTTCCTGGTTCCAGATTCTTAGTGGAAAGACCACTAGATCCACTACAATTGCAGCTTGTAGTTGGAAAAATCTGTCTTCTAGCCGTTACCAAAGCTGACATGCTGTATATCCAATTTTTGGCCTTTACCAAACATTTTACGACATTCTAAATGACGTTATCTTAGGCTTCATTTAGATGGGACGGATTTGAAGTGGTTCAGGATTAGGGTTCACTTCTAGCCATTTTAAACAAACTCCTATTAATTACCTCTAATTACCAATGTAGAGGATCATCAAATGAACTTTCATCAGTTCAGAATACTTGAGGTACACTCGTGCTCATAAAAATTCGGTCTAAAAGAGAGTTTGGCAAGATGAACAAGTACCCCAGGCTTACTACAAATTCAGCTGCTAGTCGGAGCAGAGAAAACAGGTTTAGGAACTCATTTGTATACTGGCAATGCAAGTCTGAGATTTACAGCATATCTAAGTTACAAGGAATATTAGGAAACAAAACCTCACAACAAACCAAACAATGTAATGTAATAATAAGAATGAATCAGAAAAACATTACCACAAACGAATCCCTGCTTTCAATTAAAGAATCCAGATCCGGCAACACTGATATGGTGAACTATATTAACATACAGAAGAACCCTACCATTCATCAAATTCATCGAGCCCATGACACAGAATCAACCTCATCCCTTGCTTTCTTGTACAGTTCAAGCCTTTTAGCACATTGCTGTCTCCTCTCCATCAATGCTGGATCTTCATCCAATAACTCTGAGAGTTGCTTTCCCTACAATATATACCAAATCGAGTATAAATGAGAGTAGCACAAGTGTACAAAGATCCTTCTAAACTGTAATTGATCTTCATGAAAATGATGGCTTATAACTTATTAGAGTTAATTACCCAAAAAAATACTCTTTGAGGTTCAGTTGAATCACTAAAAACGCCCTATATCTTTCAAAATTACAAATACCCATTGACATTTGTTTCTATTTTATGAATTGCACCCTCAAGAGGGTGGGTATTTGTTAAACAAATACAAACTTCAAGGGTATGTTTGATGTTTCTAATACCAAAAGTGGGCATTTGTAATTTTGAAAAATAATTGGAGTTTTTTGTAAATAAGCTAAACCTCAAGGGTAATTTTGATTTCAGTAAATATATTTTCAGTATCTACCAAAGTCAAAAAACAGAGCCAGCCAGAGTACCTCTCTCTTCCCTATTTGAGTGTAAAAGTAATTAAGTAAATTCTGTTTGGCCTCCTTAACTTGACAGTAAACCACCGCCTTGGGAATTGAGTTCCTCAGAGTCTCGGAAACCATATTTACGTAAGACGAAACATTTGAACCTATCCGCCTGAAGTGTGTTTCTGCATAACGATCAACATTTGCAGCAGCGGGTGAGTTTTCCCGTGGGTTCACCCCTGGTCCTACTTTCTCGACTTCCTGAGGAAGTTTCCGGAAGAAATCGACAGTCAAATATGAAGATTCCATATCAACCAATCTAACAACTGTTTTCTTGCTTTCCTCACGAAACCTTTCCAAAGCTTCATTCGCTGCCCCAGCTATTGTCGATTGCAGAGTTGGAAACCGTTTCAATTCCTGTTCCACCACTAAAACTTAGAAACAAATAGAAATGAAGTTTAAACCAAAAACAGAATTACAATAAAACACATTACAACTCTTTAAGAATTTACAGCCTCACCTGACACTCCCCAATTGACTTCCTGACAAGTTCCTTCAGGACAAAGTGAACCTGAAACATTTTTAGTTGGTCATGATGGATGTATAGCGAGATATTATAGAATAACATCAAGAAAAAATGGTTTTATATATCGGACTACTCACAGCATCCACAGAAGCTTCAGCAGGCCCCCTAAAATAATTTAATGAGCCCTCAATAAGCCGACGATAACCTTGCTCGGGAGCAATCAAGTGTGGTTGATAACCATCAGCTTCTGAAACAATTTTTCTCACACTCTGTACCGAAAGATGTCGATCAAATGGAAGTTTTCTCAATGCAGCTGGCAGCTGATTGTCAAAAACTCCATAAATTCGATCACCTCCAGGTCGTCTGAAACAATTATGCAGCTGGTTAGAATCTAACCATAATCATACCTAATTAAAGGAAATGCAAATTGAAAGCATAAGCAATGGAGATCGAAACAAGTTACAACCAGCTGAACCATTTCTTTTATGCAAATTGAAAGCATAATAGAGATCCAAACAAGTTACAACCAGATAAACCATGTCTTTTATCAATCCAACACAGAAGTTCATGGTCCTGGAAAAATTAAACTCGAGTTTGAAAAGTCAAGGTTCCATTTAGTTCTATTTCTCAAAACAATTTTACTTAGGTTTTAAGAAAAGGTTTAGCAAAGATTCCCCCAGTTTTCATTTGAGAACAAAATTGTGTTTCAAAGAGTTGGTTATTGAACAAAGATTGTTTTTCAAATAGTATCAGATTCGACATCAAGTGCCACTTCAAGTGGGGCCCATCTGATGTTATAGAGGACAAAACCATCAAGTTGCTGATGATTTGATAATAATTATTGAATGAGATAATTATTTCAAGAAAATGGATAAATAATGTATGGTAAGTTGGGGGAGTAAATAGAGAAAGAGGAAGAGAGAACAGAAAGGGGTTTAGTGTATCAGAGAATGGGATATTTGAGAATCAATTTGGATTTTGAGTCTCCAAAAATTGGTGTAAAAAGAGATGATAGTTCTTCTTTTTTACAGTTAGGGATTTGGATTAGTCATCCAAAAAGTGCAACCAAACAAAGAAAAGCAATATGCTGGACTCAAACTGCAAAGGGAAAATAAAACAAATTGTAAGAAATTTATTATTCGTAAAGGGCTTGTTAGAGGGTAAACAACTTCATAGAAACAACATCGATTCTAGTTATTGCCAAGAAAAAATGTGTCACAAAACATGAAAAGCGGTAGGTCAAGCATACCCTCCATCCAGATGCTCCTTGAATATCTTGTCAAAAGCACGGCAAAGTTCCAAGATGGTGTATAATTGAGCCTGAAACACAAACTTAAGTAAGCAACAAGAATGAAAATTTCATATCCGTATCATGACGAGGAAGGCAAGAAGCTCACCCCAGCATCAACAGCAATAGGCCTTCCAAGGTGGTCCAGCTCAGATTCAAGTTCATCAATGCTTTTGTTAATCAATGAGGTGATACTCGGTATTCTTGCCCTAATTACAGATTCCAAGTGCTGAAAGAAAAATAGTAAAAAATATAAGCTCAAAATCAGATTGCACTATTGCAGCAATGACATCAATCACACTTGAGAAACAATTGTACCCTCGAGAGAAGCTTTGCAAGATATTCAGAACCCATTTTACTAGACAAGTGCCCATAGTCAGGACTTGTAGCAAAATATTCACGCTCCCTTCGCCTAGCTGCAATCATATCAACATTTTTGTTGATATCTGCTTGTGAACGATTCACGATACCCACCCAGGGATGTTGTAAACGATAAGATCTTCCTTCCAAAACCTATTGAGAGTAGTCGGGAATTAGAAAATTAGTTAAAATACTTCTAATATTTATGGGTAAATTAAAAGACAAAAAAGGGGGAAGCCTAAAGAAGAAGGGTGGGGATGAGAGGAACACTGAAAAGGCTGCAGGAGGGGACAACAAAGAAGAATCTGGTGGATTACCATTCTAAATTGGAAGAGGAGACAAGAAGACACATTTGACGTAAATACATAATTAACACGTTAACATTATGAAAAGTCCTTTATCTCAAGTTCACTAAACATTGTTCACTATAGTCACCAAGAACGATTAACAGCAGAAGAAATATCTTAAACTTTGGAAGGAATAATATTCAATACATATATTCTTGTTCTTACTTTTCCAAAAGTCATGTAATTTATATCCTTCATCATTAATGGTATTTTTTTTCATTTTTTTTGGGGGGGGAAAGAGAGAGATTACATCCAGCGCATTAGTTCCTTTGTCCATGAGATCAAGTTTTGTCAGCACCCCAAATGTGCGTTCACCTGTATGAAGTGCATAAGAGTCAAAAGATGGAAATACCAAGTTCATAATGTATCTCATTCAAAATTAACAGTTTGAATTTATCAACGAAAGGTTCTTTACCTGATGGATCCACTTCCCTTGCAATTTTAATAGCATCTGATGTTGCAATATCTTGGTTTGCTGGAGATATTGCCAGTATAATGCAGTTGGGCTACATGTGGGACAAGATTGTAATAAACAAGGGTGAGAAACCATTGTCAAATTGATATATTCTAGATAAGGTAAAGGGATGTGAACAAAATACAGCAACTGATTTTATATTTACCTTCTCAACATATGAACGAACCATATTTTCAATATCTTCAACTATACTTTCTGGCTGCCCCTCTGTAGACATTAAATGTTTTTGCATTGGATAAAGTTCAAACTAATTGAATATTTTACCAGTTGTTGGAAGAAAAACAAATACAAAACTTACCAACAGCAACTTTTGTCAAACCAGGAAGATCAATCAGAGTTAAGTTGACAACTGCAAGAAACAACTCAAAATATCAGCAGCAGAAAACTCCTTAGGGTGAACAAATTTTCAAATTGGAATTCGGCTTAACAGAAATTAGCTCCAAAAACAACGTACCATTAGGTGAATAGATACTTAGGTGAATAGGAACCGGAGAAATTTGTTTCGTCTTTCCCGTGATTCTATCAGTTTCATCTTGAATTTCCTTGCGAACCAAGGCTGCATTAAAAGATAAGAAGGTGTTTACATTTCGTCCATCTGGTCGCTACCAATTAAACATTTTGAAGTTACCAATGATGAAATACCACATGCAATGTTTGTGCAAACAGTGCACAACAAGGAGAAACAAAGGAGTGGGGTTGAGACCAATAGTAGATTTGCCTTATTTAACTATCATCCATACCTAATGCTAATGTGGACGGTAAAATAAAAGGGATGAAATACACCAAGTATCAGAAAACCAGAGTTTAAGATCACCACTCATTCATTTCCTAAAGCAGTAATGTAGCACATTTCACACATACCGAAGTCAGTGAATCGTCTCCGAGGCATATGCCCAAATTCTGCATATTCCTGCTGCCCATCTTCTAATTTCTGCAGTTGCAACACCAATGGCCGCCTTGTTACAATTCCTGAACTCAACCCGGATAATTCAAAGCATTAAACATTGCACATGATCAAAATCAACTCAACATAATGTCCAAATGCAAGTCTAGCTTGTAAAATCATATTGCATAAATAGAAAGGACTAACCAGAGCCTCGAGGAAGAAAATCACGTCCGACTATGCTCTCCAACACCGATGACTTTCCTGAACTCTGAATCCAGCTCAAAACACACACAAAATAAATAAATAGATAATCTAAAGCCCACAAACAATTATTCCCATTTCTCGTTTAACTACAAAAAAGAAGGAAAAAAAATCCAGAAAAGATAAAAAAGAAAATATTCCCTGCCACTCATCTCACAACTTAATCAACAAAAAATCCTATTTACACTGAAAAACAAAAATTCCACTACATAAACTGCGCGGATCTGCTAGTTTCTCAAAGCATTTTCACCAACAAAACAAGAACCGTTCATTCTCTGAGTTTCTCTTTCAAATAACTCACAAAACAAATAGATTTCTCGCATACCAAATTTAACTAAGAAGCTGACCTGGCCACCGACAACAGCGACAGAGGGAAGGGCGTCCCAAAGAGAGGAAAAGGCCTGGTCACCACCGCCATAGTCCCCGAGGGCGGTGCAAGCCCTCTGTATTCTGTTCACCAGTCCAATCAAACTCTCCATTGTCGCCATCTCTTTTTTCTTAGATATTCAAAACTCGAACAAATAACAGATCTAACTCAACAGTGCGATTAACGTTCAGTTCCAAACCTAAAATGAATTCAAGTACAGAAAATACAACAAAAAAACTTAGAATGGAAGAAACAGACAGTTGAACAACAACTGTTTGGACTTAAAATGGACGCTGAGTTAGAGAGAGAGAATCGGAGAAGAAGTTGAAATTGGACTGAATTTTTTCAAATTGGTGTAGAAATAAGGGGCGAGTGGGTTAGGGATAATATGCGCCAGGTGCACGGTGTTGGTCTAGTTTGTGGAGTGTGGTAATTTTAGGGTGGTTCGCTTCCACTTGTAGTTAGGGTGGGGTTGAGTTAAGACCGTTACATTGTGTTGTACCTTTCCTTTTGTATGTTTCTTTATATTTTTTCAGGTGCATAAATTATTTTACGGTAATGTTGGAAATTTTTGAAATTTGAAATGAGAGAGTGGGGTCATGGTGAACTATGCCGTTGTGCGTGTGGCCGGCTGGCTCTTGGCGGTGATGGGGCCCACCTCAGTGGTCTATACTGTACAAAACTCACACAATAAAATATAAAAAAAATGATGTGTCTAGTTATATTTATGTGTATTGAAAATATTGAAAAAATTATAGTGTTACATATGTCTGATTTTATTTTGGCATAATAAAGAAAAAGTGAGTCCAAAGCTCCAGAAAGAGCAAAAATAATTTCTGCACGTAAATTTTTTCTTCTTATATTTCGTAGGTATACACAATAGATATGTATATAAAACGGTACAAATCATCATTCTTAGCAAAGATTGACAATTCAAGACTGAATTAACTAGTGAATAGAAATTCTAAGTTTAAAAGAATGCAAAATACGACCACACTAATAGTCTTTGATGAGCTGACATGGGAAAATAAGATTTTTAGTCCCTGTAAAGTTGGACCTTTTGGAGAATTGGTCTCTAAATGTCGCATTCATTTTTTAGTCTTTTAACTTTCACATTTCTAGTTATTGATCTTTAACTTAACAATTTTATTTTTGGTCCTAAAACTTAACATATTTCAAAAATTTGGTCCTATAACTTAATATATTTTAGAAATTTAGTCCTATAACTTAGCAATAGTTAAATTTAACTATTTTATAGGACCAAATATAAAATAATTAAATTTCAATGTTTGGAAACTAATTAAATTATAAAAATAATTAAAATTAAATTAATTTGATTAATAAAAAGTCTGAATAAATAGAAATTTCTAAAATAATTAATGAATTCTAGGAAAATTAAAATAATTACATCAAATTAGTAACTTAAGAATAATTTGTCATATTTATGGAATTAACCTTTGGTGAGGATAATTATCTCCAAGAAATGTAATCAGTAGACTAGTGTACAAGATGCATTTAATTGGAAGGTTTAAAAAATTAATGCTTAAATATTTTTTAAAAAATTAATTAAATTTAAAAATGATTAATTATTTTTAAAAAAAATTAATTGTTAATTAAAATCATTCGATTTGAAAAATAAAATTAATTTAGAAATAACTTTTTAATAAATTAATTAAATTTAACTATTGTTAAGTTATATTACTAAATTCCCTAAAAAAGGTTACAGGACCAAATTTCTAAAATATGTTAAGTTATAGGACCAAATTTTCAAATATGTTACGTTATAGGACCAAAAATAAAATTGTTAAGTTAAAGGATTGAATATCTAGAAATTTGAAAGTTAAAGGACTAAAAAATGAATGTGACAATTTAAAGGACTAATTTAAAACACGTCCAACTTGCTGCGACTAAAAATCTTATTTTCCCGGTGACATTTTGTTCTACTATATGTTTTTATAGGTTTTGGACCATAAAATGATATACGATAACTCTATAACGTTAGAGTAGAATTGTACTTTGTTGATTTTATTTCCCAACGATTTCTATATTTTTGAAAATATTCTCACTAGATTTTCATGTAAATATAAGAATATATTTTGATTAATTATGAATATACTTGAATAAAAATAGATTTATTTATATTTCTTGGCAAGATATACAATATTAATAGATTTGTAATTAAATTTGATTGGTACATAAAAAGGACGTATATTAGTAGGTTTTGGGAATGAACTTTAAAAATATATATAGGTTATACTGTAAAATGCAATTCAAAATTTTAAATAGAAAAAATAATATGTTTAGAAATAGAAATGATATCAAACAGCCTCAAGGATTCATCAATACATCAATTTCAGTAAAATAAAGCCTTATTGGACATGCAATGTGAAATTCCAATGTAGACATACAGAAGCTTCAGCGGTTTACATTTACAAAATTAACAATTTGAAGCAATTTTTGAGAAATCTCCTACCGATAGATATTGGCCAAAACTATGATAGATGAATAAATACAGCTAAATTCCTTGCAAGGGTGGTTCTGCTATTCCTCATGGCAACAATATCTGTGTTATAAATTCTTGCATACAACGTGTGAAACTATTATTAGTGTATGAAAGAGTTCCCTCATTGACGCGATCTTTAATCCTTCTGGTAAACCAGTGTTGGATATTCAGGACTCCACATATTGTTCATTACATAAGTTCTTATTTCATCCTGCAAAACAAATAATACAATATTTTATGTCAATGCCGAATAGAGAGTTGCAGACTTCCAGCAAACTAAAGGATTCGCACAGAAGACGTACTGAAGTACATTAATCAACATAAATGATTTGAAAGTAATGATCTTTCCTTTTTATGTTTCTGTAAATTTCGATGTTAGCAGTAAATTTGTGTCATGCAGATACGTAGAACATACAAAGACAGGCAAAGGACAGTCTGGAGAGTACTGTGCCTGAATTCTACAATCTTCGACAAAATAAGTACTTATGCCTGGTGCTTTGAAGTATTTTCTGTGTTTTACAGCTGAATACAGAACAAGGTTGAAAGACCGACAAAGCATATCATAATGCAACCTATAATGATGTGGTATGTATACCATATTCTTTTTCTCAAATTAAATGGAAACTAAAGGCCATTACGCGTCAGCAAAAAATCTTGTTTGAAAATAGTATTGCAGAGTGAATGCCTACAGACAAACACATTGGCACTAATAGACTATTAGTATAGCTTGTTTGTTTTTTCTCTTTCTTTCTTCTTCATTTCTTTTTTCTTTTTTTTTCCTTTTTCTTTTTGATAGATAATGTCGTTGACATGTACCTACCATTTTCGTACAGTACCTTGTTGGAACGCTAGTCAGTGCGATGATAGCAAAAAAAAGGGAAAAGAAAAAACTCTTATATAGGAGTCACTCCAAAATAAAAGTAGAATGTGAAGAAATACATGTAATTAGGTAAATTTGGTAAGGGGTGATTTATGCAATAGATGCAGGGAGAGAGTGGTTTCAGAAATAAGTGGTCATGTTATTCTGAAATTCTAATGTGATTTACGATCCCTTCCCCTCTAATATTGATCTCTATGAAACTTTTTTCTTAAAATTGACTCTGTGTTGGACTAATATGGCATATCAAGGAGCAGATGGTTTAGCAGGATCATTTACTATAAAACTACACCTAGTAAGTGCCCTTGAAAAGCTTAAAATAGACAATCATGAAAGTCACATACTACTTTTAGGTTAATGATCTTTTAGAAATCATTAGGAAAATTAAACATGTAACATTCTTCAAGGCCTAAGTTCAAGATCTTACGTCACATGGAAAATGAAATTCGTTTACTCAGATATGCTCATATGCACATATGAACATTTCACGAAAGGATGTACTCCAGATTAATGACTATCTTAAGCATGCATTCAGTTTCTGACCGAGGCAATTGCCATGCATGGCAAAGAAAAGGCACCACAAAAAAGAAGGAAAAATCAAAGCACAATAATTTGAAGGGGTAATTGCAAAAACACCCCCAATGTTTGGGCTAATTACAAAAAAAACCCAAAGTTCTTTCAAAATTACAAAAAAAAAACCTCATATTTGATTCTCTCTTAAATTTAAGAGGGTAACTATAATATTTTTATAAATATCGGGGTTTCTGAAATGTTTTTTCCTTATGGAAGGGAAAGTATAAGACGGAATCAAACCTCAACAGGGTTTCTGCAATTTTTAAAAAAACCCAGGTTTTTTTGTAATTAGCCCGAACCTCAGGGGAATTTTTGTAATTATCCCTAATTTGAATGTTCAAATAAATTTACATACCTGATTAAGTTTGTACAATTCTCGGGCATCCATCTCGCGGTATCCTTCTGCCAGATCCTCTTCTATGGCTTCTGTAATGACTGCTGCAGCTACTTCCTTTGTTATATCACGTATTCTGCTCGCAAGTTTCAACATTTAGGAAAATATTGACCATGAGAGAAAGTACAATTTTGTAATTCAAGGTAGAGACAAAAGTTCCTTGAATACCTGGATATTGACGGATAAATAATCCCTTGAAGTACTTCTTCTTCAGTCATATATGCAGCTAGGCTGCAGTTAAAAAGAATTTCATGATGACTTGAGTTTAGAATTGATGCGCAAAAGGGCTCTTTCGCAATTTCACAAGACTTCTATATTATGGTAGTGGAGACCCACAAAACATCATCAGAGCAGCCTGATTCTAAATGGCTCCAGAATCACTAAATTTCAATGCTATTGAGACAAAAGGTTTTGCAAGTATTCTGGAAAGTACAATATATTGTCGTTCTTGTTCTATAAAAAATCGGCAAAAAATCATTAGCTCAGATTAAATTAGGAATTTTCATTCAACTTGTTCCAGACACAGCGCGAGAGCCTGTCTTAATAGATTTGAAAATCCATCACATAATACTATGTTCAAAAGTTAAAACAAGAAGTACCATTCAGCTGCTGCCTGTAGCATTCCATCTGAGACGATCTTAGATCCAGATAGAAGTGTTCCAAGTCCAATCCTGCATTTGTTGCCAAAATTCATTAAAACAAAAAGGACAAATGCTAACCAGATCATTTTTTCATCATGGGTTAGAATTTTCAGAATCTTACCCAGGAAAGAGGAACATGTTATTTGCCTGGTTGCTGTGGCCAACATGACCATTTCCTGCGCATTTTTAGTTGCATTTAGAAAACAATAAAAGTTCAAAAGAAAAGCAGTTAATAATCTTGAGCAGGTCAATTTATATAGATGTGTTCTGCCTGCAAAATGCAATGCAGTCCAGGATCATTAAGATAAAATCTTTATATCTCGTCATTCTCTGCCTCTTTCTCAGACAAAACGTTTAAGTGCAGTCCCTCTCAATATCTTTGTTCACAAATTGTAAAGGTTATCTGATGTATTACACTTCTCACATTCTTTACTTTGTTCTTCAATTCAGTAAAAAAACCTAACTTGAATCAGTGAGAAAAGGAAGGATGCCAGGGACAGAGTGTAAGACATGTCGAAATATCAGTGAAGAACCCTCTTACACCAAAATGAAATTTTGGTGACAATAAGCAAAATATTTAAATTATAGGTGATCAATATCAATTCTGTGCAACAGTGCTAGTTATCGAACCAGTTCTGCACAACAAAGTAGGAACCCACCATATAGATCGTCTTAGAAAAGTGCTTTATAAGCAAAATTCTGAGGCCAAACAGTGAACTCCAGTAAACAAATTCAGTTTACAAGTGCAAATATATTCTTCATAGAAAGAATTTAAGCAAAATATCATGTAAGAGATTATATGGCAACTCAAATATTAGGAAACCCATTGTCAGGGATCTAAACAGAAGGCTTCTAAACATCACTCTATAAGACAGTGTAACCTCCTTTTGGATCGACAGTCTTACAGATATTTGGATAATAACTCAGTTTGATTCGTAGGATATATCTTCACACACTTAATACCTGTCTACTCTAAAGTTCTCCATTATCAGTCAGTAAATCTCCATGTAGGTTTTACTTGCACATGACAGAAAATAAAACAAAATCGAAAACGAAAAGCAAGCAGCATTAAGCAAGTTACGAAATGTACCAAGATCAACATTGTTAAATGGGCTCCCACTTCCAAAAATGATGTTGTCACCGACTATGGAAAAAGCCTCCTCTGGGGTGCACTCAGCTAACATAGTCCCAGAGATTTTTCTCAGTAAAACAGTAGACAGCGATGTTCAAGTAACAAAATTAATCGATACATGTAGTACCATTTTTTGTGGGGTTAGACATAGCAAAAATTGCTGGTCTGGTCGAAGTTGAACCTTTCAGAGCTTCTAATACCTGGCAATTGGAAAGCAGTTTGGTTCCACATTAAACTATAACTTCTTTCTAATTTCGCTAATGACAATCAAGGAAAGATGAAAGACGGAAAACGAATAAGTTAAGAAACAATGCACTTACTATATTGGGGAGATGAAGGTGTTGAAAGAAATAAAATCAGATGCAAAAGGATTGCTTACCTCTTTGGAAAATAAACCTCCTACAGCAGACAACCCAAGAAGCACATCGGGTTTTACTTGTTGTACCTGATTAGATATGCACCAAATGATTGTCATGCATAAAGATATCAATCTCCAACCAGAATATAAAATTTCAATCACCTTACACCAAAATATAAAATTCCAACCTCCAACCTTATACACATGCATATAATTTTCCTCTTTCCAAATTAAAGCATACGCATGACTGGAAAAGGGTCCAATTCAAATTCATATGCAGAAAAGGTCACAGGCTGAATTATGATAAGGGGGACAGACTGGCCAACAACAGCTCTACAGCAAATACCCTTACATATTTGTGGGTTAAGCTACTTAAGCTAGAAGTGAAAAAAACAACTTCTTAGAATTGCTGATATCATGTTAATAAGCCAGAGGCATACAGATTAAATAACCAAAATATATCGTTGTCATATTAACAATTGGATTTGCATTTGATGAAAAGGGTACGCTAACATGGCTGTGATACTGTAGTCAACCAATTTTTTAAAAATATTTCTTAAAAAAATGGTATGGAAAAGGGACAACTTGTTCAGCTTACCATCCAATTTTTGTAATATGAGATACAAAATTTAACGTTTATCTATGACAGAATAACATGATGAATCCCACCACAAGAATTACTAGAACATCATCTGCATAAGCAAATGTGATATAGAAGGCATTCAAATGAGAAAATTCTGCTTAATTTGCCCTTATAATCACAGAAAAGAGTTGAAGGAAGCATAGTGAAACTACATTTTTTTCCATACCAAAAAATCCAGAAAAGGCGAAGTGCCAAAAACATTTTGTATGAGGTGGAAACTTACAAGGTATGATTAGATTCATAATCAAGCAGCACCATGAAGTTTGAAATTCCCACCAATTAGTAATTCCATGTTTGAAATAACCATTTTTGGAATTTAGTTTTATTCCGCAATTAGTCATCATGTTACAACAGCAGCGTATATGAAATTTCGTTCTACATTTTGGAACTACCTAACTTATTAGCTAACCAATGGCCTAATTTAGTGTTGGCCGGCAGATTGTTTCACACATTTTTGTTAGGGCAGTATAATAGATCTTTAGGATAGTTATTAGTTAAGTCATCCAATATTTAAGAAACACTGAAAGGTTTAATATACTGACCACTTCCACGAGCTTCGCCCCTTCTGTCAGCCCTTGGCGTTCAGTTTCTTTGACCTTTCTAGCAAATGGGCGAGCATCTGGATCAATGTTTTCGCGTGCTTCCGTTATAAGTCCCTGAATCACATAAGCATTACATTTTCAGTACTCACAGCTGTTGAAGAATAGTTTAGAAAGGCTGAGGATGGAAAGAACAAATTGTGCTAGATGTTCCGGCTTAAATAGTGATCAGGTACGGTTAAATTTTCTCATTTCACATCACAAACTAATTGGAAACCAACACAAAACAAGCAAACTACAAGTAGATTACTCACATTAGCATCAACAACCCAGAATTGACTCCTAGCACTTTCAAAAGCAACTTCAGTGTCTCCTAACATTCTTGCCATTGTTTTCCTTGCAGCGTTGAGAACGCCTATTCCAGCACTGCAGTCACAGTTCTAATGACTTGTTTGCTGAACAAAAGGAGGAAGCAACTACAATGACAAAAAATACCTTCCAGCCCCAGCAACTACAATCTTCATCTTTGGAAAGTCAATCATTGGTCTTCCTTGTGCTCTAACTGCTCCTAAAAGGCCAGCAAGTGCAACCCCTGCTGTTCCCTGATGGGTATATTGGCATGGAACCACACATAATATTATCACCAATTGTGAAGACCGGGAAACATCAGTTATTTATACCATGCAGTTATTCAGAAATCATTTTTTCTTTGACAAACAAAATCATGCTATCATCGGATGATAATGCTAAAACTGCATGGAAAAACCAAAAAAAAAAAATGATTGCAGCAGTCACCCACACTCCTAATTCATGGTGCTTAGGATCTTCTAAGATGAGTTCCTATGAAACAATGAACACCACAGTCTCTTTCATTTGATCTATTGGTGGTTCCCTATCAAATCCATTCAGTAGAAACTGATATGATGCTGTATGCCTTTACTCACAAACATATATTTCACCAGGCATACTTACTTATATTAATCTGTTTGAAGGTGTTAATAACTGAACTACGGCCCTCCTCGGCAGCTCAAACTTTAAAGTTTCAAGTAATATAGGAATGTAATTAGCCCATCTATGGCCCAAACATAATGCAACTACTTTAAAACATGATAGGTAAAGGACTTCACTTTTAACATCTCAAGAATTTTTTGCTAGTTGCTGATTTAAGATAGTGTCTAAATGCTACGCAAAATTGACAGAATGATTATCATCATTACACGATCCTCCAAAGCAAAACTGCAAATCAATTACTTACTTGAACATCATCATTGAACATTCTGTAGTTGTTCCTATAACGCTGCAACAGCTTGAAGGCCCACTTACTTTGAAAATCTTCAAACTGCACATATTCCATGTGCGTTAGTAACTTAGAAGAAATGAACTTTCTTTGAGTTACAAATTAACCGATGAGGCACGCATCAGAATGTTATAATCAACTAACAAGTCAAATAAGAACCTGGACAATCACATGAGGCCAACGAGTAAAAACTGCTTCCATGAATTCGTCAATAACTGCAATATACTCCTCCCCATCAAGGCGATGCTCTTGCAATCCTAAATCTGCAAGAAAATAGCAGTAAGGTCATTGTTATGAATCTTATGAGCAGAAGAAAAAGAATATGACCTAGCAACAACGAACAAAAAATTGAAATTTGATTTCAATAGAGCTTGATAGATATTTGGAGGATGTCGAAGTCACTACTAGATTAAGCCCACTTCTTGAAATCTTTGTATAAATCTAATAATAACAGATTCGAATGATATACACATTCAACATCAAAAAATTAGCTGATGAACTCATTGTGCTAAACAGAAAATACATAATTATCAGCATAACTACACAGAACAACTTCATCAATACAACTTGAAAACCAAGATATCAGCAGGAAAAACCTCCTACGTTCGTCAAATAACTGTGGCAGAATGTCAAGGCTTTGAGAGAAATAAAAATAAATAATAACTGAAGGAATTTACAAATGCTGGGTGAACTTCAGGTCGATAAGTTAAAGAGAAATTTAAAAAAGTAACAATATAAAAGATTTTCCTGTTACATAATTGACATGATCGTAAGACACATACACAAGGGGTCGTCCAGAAGCTTCTCATTGTTGGTTCCGACGTCAATCATGACAGGGAGTACCTACGAAAATAGATAAAAAATCATCATGGATTGATTATAAGGTTATGGTTGAGAGAACAAGAATTCTTTTCTGTTGACCGGAAATCATAATCAAATGATAGGGCAGGCAGCACTCAGAACTTATTAAACTTACAGTTCAAAGCGAAAGAAGTCAATAACACACTAAGAACTAGAAAAAGTAAATGAAAAGAAATTATAATAGAAGCATACACCTTTCAGCTGTTTCTATTTCCAGCATAGATTGGCGTAGGAAAAATATCCAACATCAATGAAGAAAGTAAAACAAAATACTTAATTTTTTAACATATATTTGAATCTTTTTTGCAGGGAAACGGTCAAAGATTCACCAATAATACTCCCTGCCTTCTTTTAGTGATTTGCTTTTTAGAACACTGAAGTCTCAGGGGATCCTATTAAGTATTTAATGGTTTAGCTCCTCAAGAAACATCTCAATTATAGAGTTCGAAAGATATCTCTAATTTCTGTGTTTTAACCTCATTGGCTTTTCATCAGAGTTATTCATAAAAAGTGACAAAATTGGCAGCACACTGATGTTCAACTTTATGCCACATAAGATATTTAGATGTAAAAAAGAACAAGAAAGTACTCTCTGTGGGTTTATCCCTGCAGCAGCGACATAAAGATCCAACTTCCCAATTGCAATTCCAATTCCCTGAACTCCAAGATCTCCAAGACCCAATATTCTGCTTCCATCCGTTACAACAATCATATCAACCTACATGGAAGAAAAGTATATACATCAAAAGCAGTAAACTTACAGAGAGAACAAATTCTGAGAATAGTATTTCAACAAAAACAATAGATCTAATCCTACTTGGCCATATTAGCAACTTCAGTGCCAGTAGCTTTAATGGTAATATATGCAAACGTACATATCATCAAGCCTACAGTTTGTAATCTTTAATGAAAAACAGTGTAATAACTGATCTCCTGTTCAATATCTGTAGCGGAACATGACTCAGAAGCAACAATTTAATAAAAACCCAGGTAAAATATAAATCCGCTGCAAATACCAGTAAGGCTACAACTTAAAATTTAGCCATCCACTTTCAACTACTGAAACCTAGAAATTGCTCATAATCTGAAATGACAGAACAATATCAGTTGGAACAACTGAACAATGAACAGGCAGCAAAAGTGATGCAACAACTAAAGTCAGAAACATCCAAAAGCAAAGGCCTCTACAAGTATGACAAACCTGATCGGCTGGCCAATTATAAACCATCGACATCATTTCTCCACGATCTGCTGCACTGAAATACATTCCCCTAGGGCGCCTAAATAAGCCACTGTACTTCTGGCATACGAGACCAACAGTAGGAGTATAGACAATAGGTGCATATTCCTCAATATTGTCAATAAGAACCTGTTAAAAAAAATATCAAAATAAGGCCCCACTAAATTCAACTACAGTGTTCATAAAAACAAATAATATCTCCATCAAATCTACTCTAAAAAAGGCCCCACTAAATTCAGATGTGATCCAAGTCCAACAAAGTAAAAGTAGAGGCATGTAGTAGCTTACAGTACGACTAATTAGCATTGACTTTCATAGACAGCTAAGGATGGACATTAAAGTGGTGAAAGGTAAAAGAATTTAATGCCTTTCACAAAGCAATGCATTCTCAGTATAGAGTTTTTGGCTCCTGCACAAGTTCACGGCAAGCGGGGTGATGTAGAATGGTCAACAGATAATAGTGTGGAGCCATTATTACACTTGAAAGTTCTATATCCACAATTAACAAAGTAAATTAATATATGCAACCTCGTTGTTACAGTTGGATATGAAAAACTACTTATTAGAGGACGAAGAACGACTTGATCACTGACCTTATAATACATTGTCTCATTTCTATCATGCAAGCGGTTCAGAATGCGCCATTTAGCCAAACTGTTTGTATCGGATGGACCATCTCTAGCACTTAGTTGAAGCCTCTTCAAGTCAGCCACTACGATTTGTAAGCAAAAAAAAATGAGAAGTTACAACAAGCAATTGAAACGCAAAAAGTATACTTCATAAACTTAAAGAAATAGGTTTAAGGAATCAAGCATTTCATTCATTACAATATATTGGAATAATTAAAGATAGAGCTCTTAAGAAGTTCCATCTAACCAGAATTAAATAACTTGATCCACCCTTCATGATCCAGAAAAATTGCCTTTTAAGTTGCTGAGCAAGCTTATCTACTAAATTAAACCAGACTAGAACTAGCAACTGTTTGCTAAAAAAGCCAACCAATACACGACGCCAATATCACTTCCGGACAAGATCCGACAAACGCGTGACAATAAGCCCTATTAATAGGAAAGATAAATTCGTGATAAATGACCGAGTCTCTTTCCCAAATTAACTACTCTTACTCAATGGATATGATGCCTTATGCCGATTGAGCATTGCAGAGTAAGAAAACAGTATCATGACAGCTGGTTGAAGAAAACTTACTAAAACGTTCAATTTGTTGTTCAGAAGTCATGACATTTGGAGGCAGTAGGCCGCGAAGGTCAAGACGGTCACGCTCTGTCATCGAAAATGCAGTTCCCTATATTTATGGAACATACAAAAAATGTGAGACTAAACTTCCAGAACGTTGGCTTATATCAAAAGTAAGAAAAATTAAACAATTCCAAAATACAGTTGAAAGAAGAAACCATAAGCTGCAATTTACATAAATAAGCCATTCAGCACCAAACAGTGAAGATAACACCAATTGCAATTGGAATAAGGTTAAGTTGGCATTATTGTATCAACAGAACTCTAATTACATCCAAGAATGTCACTGTCATTGTTCCATAGGTTAAGAGAATAAACATGTTACAAGGATTATGCAGGTACTCAAACACTGATCTCCCTGCATTCATCTTATGCATTATCATCAAACAGACAAAGTTTCCAGTTCAAATTATCCCCTATCATACATTCCTATACTCTCCTTTTCATAAAAAAAACTAACTAATTTTCGATTTTCCATCCAATTGTTGTGCTAAGAAACCATACACTTCACAAGAATCACTACAATTTAAACATGTACAAACAAACAAATAGCATCAACAAAATTAACCAACTCATTAAGTCCCAAAAACTGCATTAACAATTAAAATTCAGCTGCATAGCTGCACCATCAACTTCCAGCAAAACAATCAGCAAACACTTCACCCAACACAATCTCAGATCTTAAAGATCACAATAAACTCAAAATCCAGCCAAAATCAGCTGAAATATGCATTATCTTTTTAATTTAACCTTGTTGAACCATGGATCGTGGAGAATATCCAAGCTGCGTTTGTGAACTATGGTAGGACGGTGGCCCTCCGTCGTGGTAAAAGATCTCGAACCACTCACGTTCACGGCGGCAACAGTTCTCCGCTGCGATTGCAAACGCTTCAACAGAGCAGATGAAAGCCTCATCTGACGAGAAAAATTCCCCATAATTTGCAGAGGAAAACAGTGAAAATAAAACCAATCTACTTTCAATATGTAGTCACAGAGTGTGGAGTGTTTATATCTGGAAAGTCTTCAATGACAGACGGAAAGTTTGAACAGTGAAGAAGAATCAGTTTTACTAATGCCAGAAGGAATACTGCATCATACTGATTGTACTTCGTCCTAGAAAGATTGTACATCGTTTTGGTCATAGAAGTAATTGGTTGATGGAACATTTGTCGGTTAGCCCTTACAAATAGAAATGGAAAGTTTTGGTCGTTGTGTGGGGGCGGAGAGTCAACGGTTTTCACGAATTAAAGCAAATAATTGAATAAAACCGTGTTGACGAAGGATGAAAGTATTGCAAGTGGTGGGCTATTTGATTAGGCGTCGCCCAATATTCAGACTTGTTTGGGATTGGATGGAACTATTTTATTGGGCTTGGCCCATTACTTAGCCCAATCATTTCGAGCTGTCTGCAGGTTGAATTTTCTAATCATTTAGGTGGAAAAACTAAACGAAATGACAAAAATTGATTAATCAACCGTAAGATGAAGATGATAAGATAATCAAGGTTTATATAAATGTTATATATCAATTATGTATCAATGATCCGCCCCAAACACGGCGCAACTTCCCTAATTATGCCCATGGGGACAAAGATGAGGAATATTTTCTTTCCGTTGGTGGGGGTTAGAGTCATATTCCTTGCCTCGTTCCCGCAGAGACCCGGTATATGCATATATATTATGATACTCTTAATATATATAGAATATTGTAGATATATCCACATTATATATACTAAAAGGATAATTACAAAAACACCCTTAATGTTTGGGCTAATTACAAAAAAAAAACAGAGTTCTTTGAAAATTACAAAAAACTCCTTGAGGTTTGATTCCGTCTTACATTTTTCTCGGTGATTTTCGAAAATATTTCATAAAACCCCCTGACATTTACAAGAATAATACAGTTACCCCCTAAAATTAAGACAAAAAGAAACCTGAAGGTTTTTTTGTAATTTTGAAACATGTCTGGGTTTTTTGTAATTAACCCAAATCTCGGGGGTATTTTTGTAATTATCACTAAATGACAAAATCCTTAAATTATTGGTTTTTTCATATAATTTACATGCATCATTTTCTTTCTGTTTGTCTCACGGGATGGGGATCGCTCCCCCACGCCCACCCTATCCCATTGATCCCTAAATAATACTATCTATCCGTAGGATTAATAAGGCGCAAATTGAGCCCTATGCATCAAAAAAATAAAATAAAAAATAAACAGATTGAGCTAATTCTTAAGTTCTTGTACGAAGCATCTAGAGCACAAAACAACATGTTGGATTTGGAATGCTCCTATTAGGTGTAAATTTCACCATTTTTGTCTTAAATCATAACATTTATTTTGGTATTCGAGCTTGATGCCATCAGAGAGAACTGTTGCGTACATGGTCAAGAATATAGACATGTTCAAGTAAATTGGGTGGTGAACAAAACTATATATTCACAATCGACTTTGACAATTTCACCTGGCTACTAGACAGATTGAAATTTTCCATTTATAGATCTAAGATCTAAGTTTACTTAGAAACTTAAAGTCAAAAATCATTTGCGAGGGAGAAATAAACTATGCTTATAGCATGACTAACATTACCAATTATGTCATACATATATATGTAGTCAAATTAATCACTTTATATTGAAGCTTGCAGAATATTTATATTACCCTAGCTAATATAACTTTTCACAATCTTTTGGGGCAAGTTCTTTTTTTTATTGGGCTATCCCATGCCAGTCTTATGAAACTTAGTACTTAGTCCAAGTCCCAACATGAAAGGATGGAGTAGGACAATGTGGATTCATTAAAAAAAATAGTGTTGTTTTAGAAAATCAAGGCAAAAACATAATCAACTAGTTTTTAATAAAGCAGTGTTTCATTTCCTATGTTGTAATAATCTTAATCAGACTTCATTATTCTTGCAAATGGCATGAAAATTAAATTTATCCTTAGCAAGAGAATTAACCTCGGGAACTTAGTTTACTGGTGGAGGATAGGATTGAAAAACAAATCAAACTACTCGATATACCACTCATGATCGATTAATGTTAAAACTTGTTTGAGCTAGGTTTGTTAACATGATGATCAACCAATATTGAACATATATTTTCTCGTTCGATAAGTCAAGCTCAACCCCATTAGTAAAAAAGTATCAAAATATGTGTAAAAATATCAAACTACTCGGCTCGATTCGAGTTCATTTCGATTAAAGCTCGCTCAAGCTCAATTTGATTAATAATCGACCAAATTTAAACATAAGTTTTGACTTTCGATAAAAAATCAAACAAACTTGAATGATATTATGTTTGGTTATACTTGATTCCTTTACACACACCTAATGGAGGAGAACATGTGATGTTTAAATTATACGTGTTATTGTATAATATCAATTATCTATGTAAATATATTTGAATAAGACTCAATAGTTTTTTTCTTGAGAACCATATATCTAATCTATAAATGTGAATATTTGCGTCAATCTGAAATGTAAATTAGTTGAGGTGTGAAATTTTTACCATAAGGATAAAGAAAAGAACATGTCTGATAGTTGTGGGCTGCTAAATTTAACAACAATATACCCCTACGTAGGCATATATATGTTGCATATAACTAAGTGAGAGAGATTTCTTGGAACAAGTTCCTATTTTGGGTTCAATAGATCTTGGACCGAGTCCATCTTTTCTATGTACAAGAGTGATTTTTCCTTGGAATGGGTTCCTATTTCGGTTTAATAGATCTTGGACCAAGTGTACTTTCTCGATGTACTATTATGGTTTATATATTTTAGAGGAAAAGTAAAATGAGTTATAATTAAACTCACCACAATACCAAATGTATAAATTAAAACGGTAAATCTAAATGGCCATAATATAGCCATCCAGAAAGGACAATTTTGTCATTACACTTATTAATGACAATGGTGTTATAGTAAATTAGCATTTTATATGACCACCCCTACCCTTACCCTTACCCACGTTAATTAGTTATAATTAGCCCACTCATTCAAAATTCAAATTTGTAGGTCCCAAGGGGTGTGAGTGTAAGGTTTAGAAGGGGGGGTTGAATAAACCTTACCAACTTTTCGATTTAGTCCTTTTAAAAATGATCAGAGTTAATATTTCACAGTTGTTTCCTTGATGGACAACTAAGTTAGTTAATCAAACAGAGTTAGTCACTCAACGCACTGATCGATTTGTTGATAGAGTAACTCATTTGTTTTGACTAAAGACTTAACTCGTCTCGTGATTTGTTTTCAGGAAGACTTAACACCCTTGAATTTGGTTAAGTTTGTTTTGATACTTAGTTTTAGACTCGTTGATTATCAATTGGATAGCAAATTTATCACAGATATAAAAATAAGATGCGTAAATTAAAATCTTTGAAATGTAAATGACACAATAAATTTTTATAGAGGTTCGAAGATGGGGTAATTCTTCTACTCCTCTCTTCTCCAACTCCTGGAGGAATCAACTAAGTATTGATCAATATACAGAGTGGTTAACAAAGTCCGGATACAAGTCTTGATCACACAACCGACTTGATCATTTGGGACTCGCCTGGAGACGCTTGGTCACACAATTTGGGCTTCTAAATGACGACTCGGCTTCTTCACAGGGGTGGCTTTGCTACTACAACCCACTTGCTCAAGCTTCTTGGATTTGATCACGAAGCCCTCCAAAACTCTGAGACCGGTTCGACCTCGAACCTTTCTACAATCCTTCGTGGAATGTAGACCCCTTGATTCTTCAAATGATTCCTCTTCAACCGATCGATTGAAGTTGTCTTTCCTTCACAAAGTGAGTGTTGGATTGATTTCCTTCGTAATGTAGGCTTGAGGATTGATCTTGAATGACTTGAGAATATTTTTGGTTACTGAGCTCAAATGTTAGCTTGAATGTTCGTTGTTGTCGGTAACCTTCTCTCAGAGTGATTCTCGGCCTTTTATAGTGATCTTTCAAAAATCGCCCCGTTGAAGAGATAGCTTATTTTTGAAAGTCACTTGTGGTCGTTGGCTTGTCTTGTTGCGATCCTTGAAATTTCCACTTCCTCGTATTGAATGATTCTTGACTTTTCGAGTTCGACACAAGTGCGATGCTTCCCATTGGTTTATTCCTCTTGACGCTTCTCGGGATCGAGCACTTCAAGAAAGGCAAAGATGGAAGTATTACTTGTTTAAGTAATTCTCTTGATTTACGGCAACGGATCTCTTTCGATTATCTCGACTTGACCGCATTTTCTTAACATCCCCAGGTGACTTGAGTCGCCTTCCAATCATGGATGATTCTTTCCGTCACTTCAACCTCGAGACTTGACTATCCGAGTTGACTTGACCGATACTTCACTCACCGCACCTTCAAATCGAGTTCTGTCTTCTCTTCTTTCCCATACTCAGCTGCCTTGCAACGGAGTCTTCCTTCTAGTCTCCAGTTGTCTTCTTGCATGTTCAGGGATAGCTGACTTAACTCATTTCGACCACCCCTATTTATTACAATGCAGTTTACAACAAAAATGGGGTGCCAACTTCCTATTCTAAGTTTTACATGGCATTCATCAAAATCAACAAAATAATTTCCCAACAAAATTTGAATTTGACTCTCTTCATTAATTATCTTTTTACCTTTCCAGGCAAAAATTTTACAAAGATTAATTTATTTCCTCACCTTCTAAATAGAAATATTGACTAATGGTTCATTAACATAGTTTTTGCGAGAAAAATACTATGGTTTATTATCAGGCTCAATTTTAAAATTTCTTCAGCATTAATATATTTTTTGGTTTATATTTATTTTTATGTAAAATTAAAAATACATAGGATTAAATAATCTCAAATGAGAAATATGAGAAAAATTCGCTTTTGGTCCCATAAGAATAAGCACCGATGATTTTAGTCTCATGGCTTGAAAATAGTCCCATGAGATTGTTCTTGTCACACAAATGCTCCCACCGTTAGTAAATTAACGGTCAAACCTGTCAAATTAAAAGTCAAATCTGCGATTTGGGACTAAAAGTGAGAACAATAGAACTAAAATCATCATGTGCTCAGTCCCTAATGGGACCAAAAGTGAATTTTTTCTCTAAAAACTAAATATAATTAATATCTATTTTAAAATATATTATCATTAAAGTTACTATTTTTTATTTATTATTATTAAAAAATTGACAAGTAAATTAAATGATAAAATTTATAATTCAACTTATATAAAATAATTTTTTGGAAAATAATTTTTCAAAAATAGATGTTAATTGTTTTATGAATATGTAATGCAAAAAAAAAAAGATGAAATACATGTACCATTTATTTTAATTAGAAAATTAACAAAGTAAATTAAATGATAAAATTTATAACTCAAGTTATAAAATTTAAAATTTTCTAAAAAACAACTTTTAAAAGTAGATGTTAATTATTTTTTTGTGTGAATGTGTAATACGAAAAAAAGATCAAATACATATATATATATATATATATATATATATAGGGGGGAGGGTTATATAGGGCCCCCTTATTATATGAGTACATAAGACCAAATCTAGACCACACATCTACCTATTTCAATGACTATTATTAATTCGGGTTATTGTAATGCTTATTACTACTATGTACTCAAACTTATTTGTGATTGTTGTAGTGTTTCTCGAGCAAACATTCTTGCAAAATTCGGTTAAAATCCCATATAATCAATTGCTTATTTGTTTGTAAAGTATTGCTTGTGAAAGGATGTTATGGTGCTTAGAAAGCAATTGAATTATGCTTACATTACCATCAAACCATCAAAACAATTGATTACAAAACAATTGAATTGTGCTTACAAAGCAATTGAATTTTGCTTACAAGGCAAATCAATTAAGCTTACAAAACAATTGAATTCTCGCTTATATTATCTAAAAACCATGAAAATAAATACGACACTAACTAGAAAATATTCTTATATCAACTACGCATGTACGTCAAAACCAACCATATTTAAATTGGCTACAAAAAAAACTACAATATTCAACATTTTTAATCAAAGTATGAAACAACAACGTTTTGTTTTGATCATAACTCAATTTAGCAAACTCCTTCGCCAATCCCAAAACCGACTTTCTCTCGCTCGTTCATTACATCTTTTGCCATTTCTAACAGAAAATCTATCAAAAAAAAGACATTAGTCATTTATATAAAATATTTATTAACAAACAAAACATTTATAAGCATAAAAACTAACAAAGCATAAGCATAATATAAGACATGTATAAGCATAAAACAAACTATAGATAAACATAACTATCAACAACAATAAAAAGGTTGAAAACATCAATAAGCAATCCCCCCAGCTTTAGAAAAAACATGGCAATACTAATTACCCCCTAATTTGAGAGCATAATGTAAAATATAGATAAGCATAATATAAAACATACATAAGCATAATTATCAACAACAATAAGCAGTTGAAAGCCTCGTTAATTAAGCACCAAAGACATATAATTAAGTGGTAATGACTGATGATTCATGAAATTGAAAAAATGAAAAATAAATATTAATTACTTGGAATTTACACATATAGAAGCCGTCACCAAGCATGTCTCTGTAACCCTGAACGGTTTTGACGAATGGATTTGTAGGCTGAAAAGCCCACGCTTGCTGCGTTAACGGCAGCTGACGATTCTATCGGACCTCGGTCAAAGAAAAGTAATCACCAGCAACGATTGCGCCCGATCGTGCCCCCCGTAAAAACACCGCCCCAATCATAGAGTCAAAGCGTCGATGTCGGTGTCTCCATAGACACGGAGGTCGGGGGTGATGGTGCGGTAGCCCTTGGCGGAGAGGTCAAGCATCTGGTGGTTTGCAGAGAGAACACGACAGAGAGGTGAAGCATCTGGTGGTTTGCAGAGAGCTCCAAAAATCCATGGAGGAAGAGGACGACCTTTTCTCACGGTAGGGATGAATATGGGGATGGTTTGCAGAGAGAACACTTGGGAGTAAAAGATATGCAAGATATTAGTGATTCTTAAGTTTGATAAACACGTCTCCTTAATTGTTCCTAATTTCTAGCCCACTACCATAAATAACTTCCCTCCCAAAAATTGGTATTAATTAAAATTACCAAAAAACCCTTATTTTTATAAAGTTATCTATTAAAAAATAGTAAAATCTATTTAATCTCAACCGTTTAAAAATTAAATCAATGTATCAGATTTGGTCTCGTGTACTCATCTAAGATATATAGACTCACTAGATCCAAATCATATATATATATATATATATATATATATTATTTTGGGATCCCTACGTTCTTACCCCAGGATACTTGTCCCATATAATCCAATGTATATATTTGTATATATATGTAAAATTTGACTTTTTTTTTGAGGAAATGTAAAATTTAAGTTAAAAGCATAAAAAGTAAAATAAAATATTTGAAAATAAAAATAGAAAAAATATGAGCTAGGTTAATAGCTTTAATGAATTCCTACCGCGGTTATGAATAGATGAATTTTTTGCATTTGAGGCTAATAACTCAAAGTTATTAGGTATTCATAATATAATAAATAGATGAATGTTTATAAATATGACCTTATCTTTTTTTTTTTTAAATATATGTCTCACGCACTCAAATATATATAATCATTCTTTCAAAAAATGAATATATAATCCTTTATATATATCCATAAGATATAATTTGTATGGTATTTGAATTATTAGTTTTTTTTAAAAACAATTTGCCCCTGTCATTTTAGAGACTCGAACTCGGTCCTCTTCACTAAAGAGTAATACCCGTAGCCAATGGGCTAACCCCAGTGATTTAGGTATTGGAATTATACAAAACAATACTTTTAACTTAATCCAAATTATAATTGAACTACATAATTCCGGACATATAAAATGATATTTTTAGTTTTAGTCACTATTCAATTATAATTATAATTGAACAGTATGATTCATGCCATAAAAGGATATCAACCATTCTATCAAATTTCAAGGATAATCGAACTATATGGTTCATTATATATATGTGATATTATTAACTTAATTCGGAATAACGGTTGAACTATATGATTCAAGATAAATGTATATATATATATATATATATATGTCATTCTATTAATTTAATCCTAATTAAAACTAAACAATTGAGCTATAATTAGCTAAGTCACATTAGATGAGTTTGTTGTAAGTTATGTCACAATCATATGAAAATGAAATTCGAAATTAAGGAATAATTTTCAAATAAAACCAAATATTTGAATTTAGAAAAAAATTGAGAATATATTTTCACATAATGAATAGGCTTGATGTCAAAATTCGAATAACAAAATTATTTTGAATTTCACATAACACGATTAAACTATCACAAAATATGCCAATATTATGAATAACAATCACGAGAATTCTCAGCATCAAACAAATGAATTATTCAATATTATTAATTACATAATAGATTATTACACGTATAAAAATACGAGGTAACCTTTAATTAAAATTTTAAAGTTTCATAGAACTCTCAAACTTAAATAAAAATTATTTATAAGTCTTAAATACATACTAACATTATATAAATTAAAAATAATTATTAAATTATTTATGTAAATATTTCTTTATATTACATAACATAAATATAATTGTTGGCAAAATTGTATGTAAACTTCTCTTAAAAAAATTTCATCTGAATTGGCGCCAATTGCATTTTAATTTGGAGGCAAATGGTTTAAGGATGCAAATTTGGATCCAAATGGTTTAAGGATTGTAAAGTAATTTGATTCACACAAACATCATTAAATATTAATCCACCTAGTTTATGGATGGCCATAATATGGCCATTTAGCACTTCCCAAATTAAAAATGATTCAAAGTAGAGCCGAAACAAATATATATGTTAATGTTCAGATTTATATAAAATTTTATCGAATTTCACGAATTGTGAAACTGGTTTGATTGTTAATTGGATAAATATTTAGTCAAATCGAGCTCGAATAACTTGATTTTTCTAATATATTTTTACCATATTTTTACTAATCGATTGGAGCTCGAACATGGCCTTAGATATTGCGGAAAGAAAAACTGTTAAAAAAAATGTTGTAGAAATATACTTGTAATTGAGTATAAATTAGTTTGATTTGATTTTTTTTTTTTAAATTTGTGGAAAAGAGAACCTTGTAACTTCATCGATTAGAAGGTGTCATTCATTAAAAGGCCTCTAGCCAAATAGAAAAATCTTAATTCCCAAACAAAAAGAGGAAGGGGAAAAGGTAGTCCAGGAAATTCTCTCTTGGAAAACTCCCTTAGTGCTTGTGTCTGGGATATTCCCATGCGCCGTCCCCCATGCGTTGTCCCTCTTGAACCTCTCCGCCCCCTCCGCCTGAAAAACAGCCTCCACCAATTCCCTCTACTCTTGTATCAACCAATCTTAGCTTCCAATCTTTCTCACTGTTAATCTTTTTTTTTCTCTTTTGTTGTTTTGCAGATCTTAGATACTTGTTTGGTTGGTCCCGTTGAGCATCAAGCTGATGTCCACTCTGAGTCTCTCTCTCTTGTGCGGCTTGTGCAACCATCTCATGGACGAAGAACTATCCAATATCTATGCTAAACTTACTCTTGGGGAAGAGGAGAAATCTAGTCTTAATGCGGACACATTTCACATCCAGGCATCGAACATCTCCTCCTCTCTGGTCGGGAAAATCATTGCACCAAGAATCATTAACATCGACCAAATCTCATCACTATTCCGCAAACTTTGGAATCCTAGAGGATCACTACATTGTAAAGCTCTACATGATAATGTAGTATTATTCTCCTTCAGTGATGCAGTGGACAGAAAAAGAGTGCAACTAGGAGCTCCATGGCTCCTGGACAGATACCTTATGTTATTGGATGAAGCAAAGACGGACATGGTCATCTCGAACTTCAACTTCACCAAATCTCCATTCTAGATTCAACTTCATGACATTCCACTAGGCCTTATGAACAAAGACTTTGCAAAATTTGTGGGCAACTCCATCGGCTCTTCCTTGATGTGGATAGCGTCACTACTGGGTCAGTCGTCGGCAAATTTCTCCGAGTTCGCTGCGAAATCGATATCTCAAAACCCCTTCGCAGAGTCGTGAACATTCATTTCCAAGGCAAGAAACTTCTCATTTCTCTCAAATACGAATGCCTACCAGATTTTTGCTTCTTTTGCGGCCGCATTGGTCATATTGCGAAAGATTGTGATCTCCGCATAATGAATGTCCCGCAACAAAATGATGGTTTCGAATATGGCATTTGGCTTCGTGTCTCCTCCACGATCAGCCCTTTTTTTCTTTTAACCACAAACCCAGTTGTTCCCCGGAACCAAACTCTGCTAACCCCTACCGCAAATCCCCCACAACTCACTAATCATTCTTCTCCTGCTAACCACAAGTCCCATACACACCCCACCACTTCCATCACCAATATCATCCTTACCCCTGACAATAACACCACCGTTGTCCCCAACTCTGGTAGCCCTTCCTTATCCACTCTTGACCGCTTAACCCCTTCTCCCCATAACCTCACTACAAACAACAATAACAACATCACAAAACACGTGTCTTCACTTCATATCCCCATCCTGACCCATTGCATCCCCATCCGCTCCCATCCATCCCCACTGTACACATCATCCCCCTCATCATCCCCTCCTCTCGAGCCAACCCCTCACCATCCCCTCCTCCTCGAGCCAACCCCGCTCCCGACTATGCTCCGTCCTCTCCTCCTCCCCTTCATCACCCCCACACCATAACACCCCACCACATACTCCCAATCACAATGCCATTGTACTCCCAGACTCCCTCCCCAAATCTCTCTAGTCCTTTCCTTGTCCAAGTCCCGATGCAACTTGACACCTCGCAAGGAAAATAGCCCGTAGATTTCAAAAACTCCGCAATAAATCTACCCAAAATCCCACTATTCTATCCCCATCCTTCTCCTCCGCACCAAACGCAAACTACATGTTCTTCGATTTTTCTAACTTCCTCTCGAACATATCGATGTGGAAATCATAGGGAAAAACCTAAGACACACCACCTTCGACTTCTTAAACCCCTCGACAAGAACCTCAACTCTCCCTCCTTCCAAATAAACCAACGGCGGAGGTTGGCATCATTAGCCAACCCCGCCGATCATAATGAATTGCCTAAGTTGGAATTGCGAGGCTTGGAACCTCGACAATTCGTGAACTCCACGAATTCATTCGCCTCAAGATGCCTCATTTGGTATTCCTATGCGAGATAAAAGGACCACAACTTCTTATTAATAAGATCAAGATCGAACTAAATTTGAATAGAATTTGAGTTGATTTTCCGTAGAAAACGGTGGTTTTAGCATTGTTATGGCACAAGGATATCCAAGTGTCTCTTTGCATTTTCTCCTCTTATTTCATTGACGTTAACTGCACCTTCCAAGGCACTACATTCCGCATCACGGGTACTTACAGTGAACCGAATGTCTCATAACGTTGGAATTTTTGGAACTTTTTTAAAAGTATTAAATCTCATCCCACGACCTTGTGGATCTGTTTCGGAGACTTTAATGAGGTATTATCTCTGTCAAAATTTAGAGGGCGCGGACTGATGAGAATCTATGGACGAAGGACCCAATGACAGTGCTAGTTGGGTCGGTGATGAGAGCTCGAGCAAGAAAGTTCAAGGATGCGCTCAATGGGTTGATTCAAGTTATGCAGAATGAGATCGAGAGTGCACTGCCGATGGAGGAAGAAGTTCGGGTGGTCCAGTTGATTAGTGTCATCAATGTTCCAGATTCCACCTCAGACTAAGCAAGCGAAGGATGCTAAGAATACAAGTCACTTTGCATCTTGAAGACTTTGTAATCAAGTGCTCAATGGTGTTTTGTATTTGTTTATCGTAGTTAGTCGTAGTTTGATTAGTTTTGAGTCATGTTGATGTTTTGGAGGCCAAATAAACCTTTAAGGCCGCGTCTTGAGTTGTTATTTCGAGTTTGGAATGAGCAAGGGACAAAATCAAAGGCAAAGTCGAAGGGGCGTGTGCCGTGAAAAACACGGCCTGACTATGCTTAATTACACGGCCGTGTTTGGAAAAGTCGTCCCAAACATGACCTATCTGTGCTTTTCTACACGGTCGTGTTCCGCCAGGATTCGGGAAAAGTCATGCCAAACATGGCCTGGCCGTGCTCATCTACATGATCGTGTTCGGCAAGGACGCAACGAACACGGCCTGGCTGTGTTCTATAGCACAGTCATGCTTGTGCCCGCGTTTTTGAGTCTGTTCAGTTTTTATTTCCTTTTTTCAATTTTTAAGTATTTCCTAGTAGGTTTAGGGTTTTGGATCCCTTATAAGGGTGGACACTTATTGTTTTCATTAGTTATTAATTGAATTAATCTTTTACTTTCAAATTGAGTGTTTTCCCTCAAGTGCTTCAAGATTTACGTTTCTTGTTGTAATTATCAACTTATCAGGTAATAATCCATAATTGCTTGTGGCATCTTCGCATACCGAGGTTCTTGCTTTGCTAAGCAACAACTCGAGGTTCCCACCAATCTTTAACCGAATTAGTGAAGATCTTGGATTAACAACATAATGTTGTTGGGTCGTATGCACGATTGTTGTTGCGGTTCACATCAGTTGGTAATCAGAGCCATCTAGCAAGGTTAAGTTTATCATTGTTCTTTAATTTTTGTTATTTTCCAGAATTTCTTATAAACCCTAGTTCTTCAAGAGTACAAAAAAAATGAAATTGCACAGAAAATCAGCGGGTAAAGAATCATAATCCGCGTGCAAAAAAAAAAAAAGGAAATTCGAAAATTCTGGAAAAATCAAAATTATAAACCCTAGTCTTCAATTTCATCTTATTGAGATCCGTTGTTGGCTTGGTGATTGTCTTGGTGTGTTGACGCGTACTTGCGACTGTCTGATTGGTTTATAATTGTGACAAGTGCAGGTACTTGGAGATTGTGAGTTGAGTGATACACGAGCGTATACACGTGAGGGAGTGAATTAAACACGTCCGAGGAAAACCGACAACCGGTAGATTTAGGTAATAAATTGGATGTGGAGGCAATTGCAAACCTTGTAAAGAAAATAATGATCGAGATGTACGGGAATCCCAGAGAGGCGCCGAGAATCGAGAAGCCTGCTACTAGGGCGCGGAGACCTAGGAGGTTCAAATTGGAGGAATGTGTGGATGAGATTGATGATTTTGATTTCGAAATGGAGCAAAATTATAATCCGGGCAGAGGTCGGCGCGGAAATAGGGGTGATATGGGACGTGAGGATGGCAATTTGAGTAACATCAAAACACAAATCCCCTCGTTCCAGGGAAAAGAAATATGTGATGGTACATTTCTTGTTTGTGCAGTTTTATTTATTTTTTAAATCAATTTCAGGTTGTTCGAACTTTTCAGCATAAGGAACATCAAACAACCTAGAATTGACCAAAAAGTGTACGAACATGAGACGTGTCATGCATAAGACAAACCTGATGAAAAATTCAATAATTGGGGTGCTCCGAATATCAAAGTGCAAATTCATTCAGATGACAAAATGTAACAAAAATATATATATCACTACAAGAAAAAACCAGTTTACCTACAAAAAAATCTGTAGGTAAGTATTAAGAAAATTATAAAGTGTAGGTAAAATCATTTAGGTAAAATATTTATCTACAGAATCTAAAATCATTGGTAAATATCTACAAAAAATATGTTGGTAATTGAAAAACTGTTGGTAATCTGTCGGTATAATTGGGGAAAAATGATATATTTTGATTATGTAGGTATTTTGTAGGTAATTGTAAAATTTAGTGACAAAATTATTTCTGTCGGTAAATTATGTCGGTACACTGGAATTTTCTTGTAGTATATATATATATATATATATATATGATTTGGATCTGGTGAGTACACATAAGTTATGTGAGACCAAATCTGGAGCATTGATTTTTTTAAACGGTCTAGATTAATCAATTTTTGTCCTTTTTTAAAGATTAATTATTGAAGAAATGACTTTTTGGTAAATCCAACTTTATATCAGTTATTAGGGAGGGAGTTATATTTGGTAGTGGCTTTTCACATTTCTAGAATTAAGGGAACAAATTTCAACGTGATTCTCTCTCTACACTCTTCTCAAACTCCCTTCTCTCTCAAAATCCCTCTATCTTTGTTGAAACTCCATCTCTCGGCCGAAAGAGTTCTTCCAAATCCATCTCGATGGTTGTTTCTCAGGGGCGACAACATCCCGACAATGCCATCTCTAAATCGGTCTATACGCCTCACCCTCTTCACCTGTGGAAAAAGGTTTTTTTCTTCTTCATTTGAATTTTTTTCGAGAATTTTTAGGTTAAACCCTTTGTGGTTTCTGTTTTTATCGTGATTTCTATGATAAGTAATCATAATCCATACATGCCTAAAAATTCAAAGAGGAAATCATAATCCATACATTCAGTTTTCATTGTGTATTTTTAGAGAACTTTTGTGATTTGTGTGATATTAGATGTCAGCAAGCACATCTAATATTGCTTAGGTAGGCTCTTTGAAATCACATCTAATTTTCGAAATTGTGATTACCTCTTTGAATTCACGTCTGATTTGCTGACATCTAATATCACACAAATTCACAGTTTTCATTGTGATTACCTCACCGTGAATGAAAAAAATTCAAAACTGTGATTACCTCTTTGAATGATCGAATGGTGTGCTTGCTTATTGATTTTCTGAATATTGCTTATCTATATTATTTTCACTGCTTTCAAGTTAATAGAATTTTAATTGAAAAATAAATTGAGAAAATTAGATTAATTAGGAGTGTTCTATTTTAACTGAAAAAACAAAGTAGGGAAATATGGGTTAATTAGGATTGCTACGTTTTTTATGTATTGGAAACTGCTTATAAGGTTTTTAGCAATGCTTATTCAAGTTTGTTTAATTTCTTACGTATGCTTTATATTTTGCTTAAAATAATTGGTGAAAGATGGGTTAAATAGGATTGCTCTTTCTCTTATATTCACTGTCTATATATGGTTGTTTTACTGCTTATGATTGATTTATATTCTGCTTATATTAATTGGTGAAATATGGTTAAACTTGGATTGCTCTTTTTTAAACATGTTTTTTGACTACTTAATGATGCTTTTAATTATGCTTATATATATTTGTTTTAATGCTCATGTATCCTTCATATTTTGCTTATTTTTTATATAGTTGACTGATGCTTTTTTTTGATAGCTTTTGGTTTGGAAATGGCAAAAGATAGTAGGAAAAGGAAGGTCGCAAGGAAATATGCAGCTGCAATTTGTTTGGATGATATGAATGAGCAGATGGAGTTGAATTTGAGAGAGGCGAAGAAGTTTGCTGGAACGACATGGGATCATAACGAAATGATTATGTTTTTTTATTTTTGATCAAATGGTTGAATATTGTAGTATTTTGTTTTTGAATTTATATTTATGGTTGGTTTTGAGTAGTTGACGTATATGCGTAGTTGGCTATAGGAATGTTTTGAGTTAGTTGCGTATTTTCTTTGATGAATGTTCGCTTTTTTGGTATAACATATCTTTGTGTTATTCATAGTTGAGTACATTGACAACTTTTTTTTTTATTTGGTATCATGACCAATTTGATCAAAAAGCAATAAAACAATGCATACATAAGCGATACTTAATATGACAATAACAAGAAATTATATAGACCAAATAAGCAATTTGTTTGGTTCTCGAACAATTTGCTCAAAAAGCTCTAAAACAAACATACATAAGCGACATAATACGTCAATAAGCGGTAAAACATATAGACTAAATAAGCAATTTGCTTGGTTCTTTGAACAATTTGCTCAAAAAGCGATGAAACGAAGCTTACATAAGCAAAGAACTAATGCGTCAATAAGCAAGATAAAACATATGAACTAAATAAGCAATTTGTTTGGTTCCGAACAATTTGCTAAAAAAAAGATAAAATAAGCACACATAAGCGAGATTTAATACGTCAATAAACAACCCCAAATTGTTCTCCCTTAAATACGACACACATTAGTAGTGTTCCATATGCAACAATTACTCGTTAGACAAGCTTTATGAGTATATTATATAAGCATATTAGTTTTTTGCATGACATCACAACTTCTATTCAACAAACTATATTTAATGTGAGAACGCAAAATATAGTAAATAAGTAAGCAACATTTTTCATATTCACAAGCAATATTTTAAGTACAACTAAGCAGCATTCTAAACAATTGTGGGTAACTGCTCCTATTGTGGGTAATTACTCATATTTTCATAAGATTTAATTGGTTTATCGAGATTATGATCAGGATCTGAAAGATAAGATGACACCAATTGTGGGTAACTCCTACTTTCATGTGATTTATTATATTTAGGTGCCTCCCTATTTTTATGTGGACTAATTTGCCCCCATTTTAATTTTATCAGATTTTTTTATAAATATTAGACAAATCTAACAACAACCATTGAAACAGGTAGATCCGTGGTCTAAATTTGATCCTCGTACTTATATAATGTTTGAGTCCTATATTACCCCTATATATATATATATATATATATATATATATTATATTATATATAGCTCTCATAGTGCGAAAATCGCCCAAATTTGAATGGCAAAGTGTTTTTTCCCCATCCCATCGGAATAAGCAAAACTGGTGTGAAAAATGATGTGGTTTTTTTAGAGAACCATGAGTTACATTGTCTTACATTCGCTCTCGGGGAAAAAAAGAGTTACATTACTCAATGTATTAAAATACCATGCACAAAATAATTAACTACACTCATTATTATAGATAAAAGTATCTTTATATTAATAGAAGCAGATCAATACCCACATTTTTTTTTCCAAAGGTTTGTAGCAAATCTTCTGATAAACAATTTTTAAGTCCTCAATTTTAGTAATTTAATAAACCGCTAAATGATACATTAATGTATATCTAACAATAACTGTAATTTTATTGACGGACAAAGTGAGTAAGGTTCTTAGATAAAAGGAATATAGATAATAAATGATGATGCACTAACTTCATCTAACTTCATTCAATTACCGTTGTTTAAAGCAAAAAGTTAGGCCCTGACAAATGACATGATACCAATATTTAAGTAGAGAACGACATTAAGGATAATGATGCTATATAAACACAAAGTCCACGCTAATAATCATTACAGATCTTAATTTTATTTTTATTTTATATTTTATGTGTGTATAATTAATATCAATTATTAATTTAAAAATATTTTATATTATGCATATATTTTGTAATATATATTATAATAAATAAAATTAGAAGATTCCAACTGATTAATAATCAAATTTGCCCACCTTGATTAGAAGGATAATGATATATTGATAACTAAAGCCTCTAAAAAGATTTAAATAAGCAATCCTCTACAGTCAACTAAGTATAAGTTTTTCCATAAACCTCTCCAAGCCAATAATTATGGTTTATGTCAGCGCTAAATCCCCGGAAATCAAAACCATCTTCTGATGTTAATTAACATTAATTAGATCTTAATGCTATTCTAAAAGAATTGGTACTCAGCTGTCCATTCATTTTGTTTTGCTTTAATTAAATCTGTCCTCTTATTACCTTATATTTGAAAATTGATATCAATGTTTTTAAATTGATTTTACTAGTTCAATTACCAATCGATTGGATTTGTAAAACAAACATAGATCCAATGAGATCAATCAATTTTTTTGTGTTTTCTTTTTTTAATGAAGTTTAAATTTGGTGTTCTAAATATGTGGGTTATTCAAAAACTGAGTTATTTTTTTTAAATATCTTTTAATTATTTATTTATTTTTACTTGGTACATATAAATTAGTCTACACTGTCATATTATAGCAAACATTTTTTTTTTTGAAACAACCAATTTCACTAGCTTATGAACTTTACAACTGATTATAAAGATCAAAACCGTAAAGCCTACAAAATTATATGGATAGTAAAGTTAATTTTAGTCCAAATTTTATATCAATCTCATTATCCATCCAACTATGAAAACACTATCAAGACATCCAGCTATAGAAACACTAATTGATGCTATCCTAGTATCGTGTATTCGTGTTTACAGTCCTTTTTAAATTCGAATTTCATACTTCGTCACATTGCAATCATTTGTAATGTATAAAATGACCAAAATAAAGAAGTTGATTTCAATATGAATCTTTGTTGTGTTGCTTTTTATTTGAAGAGGCAAATTCTTTGGCGATTGGATAAGAAAATTTTACATCTTAGTTCCGTTAGAAAATCTTATTTTATTATCTCAAAATGCGATTATTTATGAAATTAAAATCTACACATTGTTATTCAATTTCACTTTTTTCTCCTACCCATCGGTTTTACTCATTTTTTCAAAGAAAAAAAAAACGTAAAATAACTAATTATTATTTCATATTTTTCTACAAATTCCACTATTCATCCACCTCATTTTAATTATTATTTAACCTCCAATCATATTTAATTATTATTTTATAATTTTTATGTCAAATCAACTTTTATTATTATATTTTTATTATCCAATCATTCACTCTCAAGATAAAACTTTCTAATTTTTTTTGCTCTACCGCGGAAAAAAAAAACCATCTCGCCTTTTTACTGGATTGATCCACTTAGACCACAACACCAAAATCAACCATATATACTAAAAGAAATAACAAATTCACACGTCATCACCTCCGCATTTGGTATACGTGTGTCAACACCTTAGTCTTCCAAATACACGTGTCACCTTCATGTTTAGCCACGTGGCAAACCATGTCACCACCTTATTCTTCAAATTATAAAACATATTAATTAAATTTTTGTATTTCTGTATATAACTATTGATTCAATTGATTTTCCTTATATCGTATTAATTAATTTTCCGTATATAATTATTCACTCAATTGATTTTATCAAAATTTAATCCAATCAAATATCGATATGTTAATTAAATTTCCGTATTGCCGTATATAACAATTGACTCAATTAATTTTATGTATAACGTATTAATTAATTTTACGTATATAACTATTGACTCAATTGATTTTCCGTATATTTGAATAAATTGATTTACTATCAATTTGGATAAATTGATTTTTGACTTCTAATTATGAGTTGATTTTCTTTCCTAAAAGACCATAAAAGACAACCAAACAATTGAATTAATTTTAACCGCATGCAAATTAATCATCAAAATTAATTTTTAATCCAATCATATATATAATATATGTATATATATATCCGACAAGTTTAATCCAATCAATATTTAATCCAATCAAATATTTAATCCAATGAATATTTAATCGCAAAACATATATTTTATATACGGGTTTTGAAAATAGATATTTAATATCTATATATAGGGAGGGGATCCTGTGAGACCACCTCCTAAAGGTTAGTCCATGGACTAAATCTACACCATCCAAATAGTAAATCAATGGCCAAGATATATTACAATATATACAACATTTCATAAGTAAGTATACAATGAAGGGATAAAATAGGAATCCGGAAATTAAATATATTAATCTGTTTCCTAAAAATTAGGGGACGTGATTTTGTATTAATCACGCCCCCATAATCAAGTGATTCACCTTTCCTTTCTCTCCTTCCCATTCGAACCTTGCAAATTATTCAAATATGACAACAAAATCGTGCAACAATTAATGAAAAGTATACAATTGCACTAAACTAACTATACATTAAAACATTACTAAGTATACATAAACAATTAACTAAGTATACAATTACACTAAACTACCTGTACATTAAAACTTTACTAAGTATACAGAAACATTTAACTAAGTATACAATTACACTGAACTAACTATACATTAAAATAATACCAAGTATACAGAAACATTTAACTAAGTATACAATTACTTTGAATTACTTATATAACTAAGTATACAATTCCATTGAACTAAATATACAAATCCACATAACTAAGTATACAAATTCACTAAACTACTTACTAAACTACTTATATAACTAAAAATACGATTCCACTGAACCAAGTATACAAATCCACTGAACTAAATATACAATAAAACATGACTAAGTATACAAGTCCACCGAACTAAGTATACAATAAACGATCGTTCACAAATATGGCGGAAAGAAGTATCAATTTTGAAAAAACGCTAGCTTGAGTTGATGATTTTTCCTTCCTAAAAATCGGTAATCGAAAAGGTAGGATTATGTTTCCTTAAAAATAGCTAATAACCGCCCAATTAACATAACTAATTAAATATAAAAGTCCAATTATACCCTTATATGCCTAAATTAACTAAAATGATCTACACCATCCAAAATTTTAAATCAAGAGTCCATAAGTGTTCTTATGGACTAACCTAAAGGGATTGGTCTCATTTGAACCAATCCCTATATATATAATAAGAGCCGCTTCTTAAAATAGTATATAGAATTTTTTCGCCCATTTGTAGTTACTATAAAAAGTAATAAACATATGTATAATAATAGAAATGATAAATATTTGGTTTTTTATTATTTGTGGTAGTCAACTTTCTTTAAATAATAAATTTTAAAATTATATACAAATATAATAATATGTAAAATTATCTTTTAAATTCTGTGTGTCTATTGCATTAATTACTGTTTTTATTTATTATTTTTTTAAAAAAAAGTTAAAAACTTTTTATTTTTGCTCCGATTTTGATGTATAATATATCATATTAATTATTTTTTTTGCGATCTTCAGTTTGACACACATATGCATATATGAAATAAAATGTGTAATTAATAAAAAATATAAGAAATATTTATTCATTACTTTGTATTTTATAATGGGCTTTAAAAACTATGCATTCGGGTTATGGGACATCAATTTGTATATTCATGTATTTTGGCTATTTATGACATATGTATAGTTGTTATTTGGGTTTAGTGCATCCCTTAATAATTATATAAAATTATATTTAAATTGATTAAATTAAATTAAAAAATACTTATTTTAATTGAAGAAAATATCTCAAAATATGTATCCAAATTTTATGTATCAAATATATTCGTACATAATATTATATATATTATGTAAGACAAAATTAAGACTTATTTAATATAAAATTATATTCATAATAGTATTTTATATACAGAAAAATATTTTTTATATATTAACGTATATTTTATGTTAATAGAAATATTTCAAGTTGTACGTTTGGAATTAGTTATGAATTTGACTATTTGATATTTTTTTGATATATGTGTGTGTATATATATATATATAAATAAAAATATTTTTGTCTTTTGAATTGTTTAATTTTCCCTTAAAAATGTGTTGCTAAATATAAAACATATTTTCTGTTTAATTCTTTTAATAATTTTTACAAATTATCCAGTTTCTAAACCACCAAAAATATTGAAATTTCCAATGACCTTATTATTGGTTGTAAAGACAATTTATTAAATAATCAACATTGGGGTAATAATAAAGAATCAACATTGGACGGTTAAAAACGTTTTTTTCAAACTTTCATTTTCTTAATAATAAACATGATCTATAAATAGATTTTATTCATAAAATTATACAATCAAATATTCGTGTTTAAAGAGATTTTTTATAGTTTATTATAATAATTTATTTTTATTTTTTTATCGTATGATTTTTAATAAAATTAATTATTTTTATATTTTAGTTATTTTTTTGAAATTTAAAACTTAAAGCAATCTCTATATTGTTTTTAAAAAAATATAGATAACATAAATCCATAATTGTAAAACAAAGAATAAGATTAAGTAAAATTGTAAAGATTCTTGTGTTTTAATTTTTATAATTAATAAATATAATTTTATAAATAGAATTAATATTAATAATAGATAAATATAATATGCATATTCGGGGAATGGGATGAGAACGGAGAATCCCGTTTTATCTAATACAAAATGGGAAAGGGGAAGAGGATATAAATATTGTCCCTATTCCCATATTTGATTCTAGAAAAACAAAAAATCTCCATCCCGCTCACATCTCCACTCCATCCCCGAATTAAGTCCGGATTTCACGTCTCATTCTATTCAATTATCAACGGGCATAGTTCCTCACGGGGATCCTGTCATTCCAAAATGCAGTAATATAATTCATATAACTATTAGAAAAACGTACATATAGTAGTACAAAATAAATGTTTCACTGATATACACCCCATGTATCGCACGGGTAAAAGACTAGTATACCAACTAAACAATAATAATATTTGAATTAAAAAATAAAGTTTGGGACAGTTTCACAAGTGTGCTGTAGCTGTACACACTCTCTCTCTTAAAAGCTCACACACCCATTTGTTCTTATTCTGCGTCTCCTTTTTCGTCCTCCTCCTCTCTCTACAACAACTGTTAAAAAGTCAGAACAACAACTTTGTATTCCTCATCAAAATCCTCCAAATTTCACACACACACACACAAGCACACGCACTCAAGAGAAAAAACAAAAACGCCCCAGAATTATATGCCACAATCCGTTCAGACTCCCATTCTCAGCGAAATCCTCCACTAAACACACACACAACACACACTATTTGTACATACTTACACACTGGCACAGTTACATAGTTTATATATATATACATACACAATTTGTGTTATTATTATATCTGTAAATGAGGTGCAAGAAACACCCGACCGACGTAAGCAGCACCGTCGGCGTCTGCGCCTCCTGCCTCCGCGAACGGCTCTTCGCCATTATCGCGGCCCAAGCCCAAGCGCAGGCCCTAAAACAGGCCCAACAAGACTGCCGCAAATCCGATACCCAGCTGCCGCCCCCTCTTTCCTTCCCCCGGTCCGTCTCGCCCTATATTTCGCGGCGGAAGTCGGACACCTCCACCGCCACGTGGCAGTCTCACGGTCATCACCACCGATTCCACAGCACTCCTCAGGTGGGGCCCACCGGATCGATTACGGTTGAGATTAAGAAGGACACTGCGAAGAGCAAGGGAGGGAGATTTTCTTCTCTGTTTTTGGGTCTTTTCAGATCGAAATCGAATAAGCCGGGATTTGGGTCGGGTCCGATTTCCGATCCTGGGGTTTCTGTTGATTCTTGCTCGACTTCTCCTTCATGGTTTTCTACCATTATTACCGGCCGCCGGAAAAAGAAGATTAGGACGTTTTCAACAGACGAAAGTAAGAGCGGAGCGCAGCGAAGAATCTGTAGGGATCGCGACAGGGGAATGTCTCCTGCGAGATACTCCGATGATGCGGACGAGCATTGCCACGGTGGATCAAGCGGCTACTCATCGGAATCCTCTCAAGGATGGAGGCAGACTCCTCGGCGTACGCCGGCGTCGATGCGGCGAGGCGGAGGGAAGGTGTCGGGGCACAGCAAGAACGTATCGGGCTTGACGTTCTGTTTGAGTCCTTTGGTTCGGCCTAGCCCGAACCATCACCGGAATCAGAAGGGAGTTCCGCCGGAAATGGTGGTGTCGGGGGAATCAAGGGTTCCGACAAAGCCACACTTCTCCGCTGCGGCGTCGTTTTGCAAGAATCGATCCCGAAAGCTCGCCGATTTCGGACGGTACAGCTACGATCCCACCCATTGATTGATCTCAACGACCTTTGACTTTTGACCACGCTCCACTATTACGATTTTACCCCCGAGTCATATTTTTTATTTCCTTTTCATTTCTTTTTTGTATGTAAGCATTTTCTCCATTTTTCCTTTTTTTTTATATGAAAGCAAAAGAAAACTAGAAATTAAGAAAACATATATTATATTACAAATTTTCGGAATTTTGATTGTAATGCAATAGTGGTGAATTTACATAAAAGCCCCTCACTTTCTTTATCAAATGCTCAACAATGATTTATGTGGTGGTGGTTCAAAATTTCAAATATAGTGGGATGAAGCATTTGCTACCCATTAAGATTACAGTTTGAGTGTTTGGAGTTTGGTGGAGTTGGGATTTTGATGATTGATGAGTTAGTGTGGTGGGTAAAACCTCATTAAGATTACCCCATTAACATTTGTTTCTACTTTTACAAATTGTATCTATAAACACAAACCTCCATGGGCATTTGTAATATTTTATGGGGTTATTTGTGTTGTTTATAAGCTTCAGGTTTTCAAGACCGGAAAAAATGGGATAGAAAAGAAATCGAGGCTAGAACTCGTTCTATCTCTGTAAGACGAAATTGCCTCGTGTATAGTATGACAATCATGTCTAAATACTATGACTTTCGTTCTTAAGTAGTAGCACTACAAAACTTAAGAACTCAACAAACAAGATAAGTGTTCATAACTTTCAAGCTTTGAAGGATGAATATCAATATGCTGATAAATGCAAAGTGATTTTGAATTTTACTCTTGGTTCAAAGTTAGAATTTCAAACATTAGAGCAGTATATTTATAAGCCTTAAGCACCTTATGGAAAATGGCCAAAAAATGTCTGCTAGCTCCAACAGACACACCTTGCGCGACCCCGCACTATTAAAACACTCCTTTTAACTTGCGCGAGTGCGCACCGGTTGCGCAGATGCGCATGACCCGCACGAGCGTGCACCAGTTTGGATCGAGTAACTAATTTTAAAGGAAATTTTTTTTAATAAAATTTGTCCACAAAATATAAAGGTTTTGAGACCCGAGCCCACGACCCAAACTTTGGTTTGCGGCGCGCGCATGTATTTTGGAACCGAACCCACAAGCGTGTAGGTCCTCTCTTTTTATAAACTTTGGTGCCCCAAGTCGCCTAAACTCATTAATTAAACTTGGACTCAATAAAGTGAGTACATTTTGGCTTTGTATTATGTGGGATGGAGTTTGACTCTACCCCACACATTCCAATTTTCATATTATTTATCTTATTGTAAGTGATCAACATTGCAGTAATTTCTCATTCACCTGAAATTGATTTTGAAAAATTTTAAATGCTAACCTATCTACTTAGTAGAATTTACTTACTATTTTATTTCAATTTTCCATGAATTAAAACCACTTAAATATTTGGTCAAATATGGGTCAAAACCCACATCGATAAAATTTTTAATATTTTATGGGAGCATTTGTAGTTTTGAATGGTAACTAGGTTAAATTTATAGAGTGGCTTTTGTAATTTACCTTGTTATAGTATGATAATAACACATGGCATGGCAGGTTAGTAAATGCAAATAGTGGAGTTGGGATAAGTTAAAACAGAATTTAATGCATACCTCCAAATGACTGTAGCGGGGCGTATATATAGGACTGACCCCTCGCGCCATGACAGGCAGCATAAAATGAGACGAAGAATTGTTATCACAATTGTTTGCTAATTAACAATGTAAAAGATCTTCCCTCAAAAACAACGTAAAAGATCCCAATTTCATAGAGAAATAACTAATATTGGAATAGAACTTTAATGTACCAAAACAAGGGTTGTCGTACACTATGTTAGTATTTTCTTCCTTCCAAGTGACTAGAAATTTGTTAGTTAGTTGAAGCGGTCTTTGCCTCTTATGTTTGTACACTTACGTAAAGGACGAATCATTCCATAACCAAAGAGTTCTTGCATCAATGTCGATATTTAGTCAAATTTCAATATGTTCATTTCCACGCATCATCAATCATATCATAACTCAAGGTATCATTTGTTCAATCCCTAAACTTATTTCTTTGAATTTTTTTTTTGAAAATGACTTTCGTTTTACGATTTAAGATTGGAACAAGAAATTGATAGCTAGGAAAGTCTATACATCGGATTTAGGTTATTTATTAAGATTCCTATTCCGCTGCTATTCCATGATCTGTGGATATTTTCAAATAATGAAGAACATATATTTCTCAATAGCACGTTACATTGATTTATCAAAGTGGAATAAGAAGTGAATATTATTGCGGAATAGAAAATCTAGTCCCAAAACTATTATATCAAATGAGGACGAACTATGATCTTTCTATGAAATGTAATAGGTCATATTAATTGGACTACGAATTACGACCTTATAGTGATATACATGATAGATAACATCGAAACTTTGCAACACCTTAATTCTAGCCCAACTTTCATAAAGCATGATTAGAAGAAATGCCAAAATCAATCTAGTCTAATAAAAAAGGTTGAATTAGATCGCAATTTTAAAAGCCCAAGCCCAAAAATCGTCTCGACTAACCCGATGAGTGATGTCGGACTAGGTTCCAAAAATAGTGACTGATGGAATTTTGGGGCCCGAATTTTTCACTATGGCCCAAGTAAGCAAGCACCCCTCGGCCCAAGACATTTGACACCTATGATTAGTTTGTGAAGTAGATAGTTGTCTTGGTGATCGTCCTCCAAGGACCGAGCCAGACAATTAAAAATCATTTTTAATTTCTTAAAGGATCTAAAAATTTCAATAAATTTACATATAAAATTTGTAATGATATTAAAATTTTATTGAAGTAGAGAGTCTGCTATTCCCAACGTTAGACCTCCGCTACTGGGTAAATATAACTTAAGTCCAACATTTTACAACCAAAAAAGAAAAAGAAAAAGAGGAGTTCTATGTAACGTTGAGCATAATTCTCAATATTTAAGATGCTATACTCAATAAACAAAATGGATTTAAATAATAAAGTAATAAGTGTTTCCATTTCGATATAGCAATGTGAGGTGGCATCTTTTATTATGAAGTGTTGTTGTACGTCACATAGTAATGGTGTATTAAATTGTTGAGTATGACTCAACAGTGGCGCTGGTGGCTCCCCTGCTTGCTGCTCTCACTTTACACATCACTCTGTTTTATTTCTCCAAAATCATATTTACTCTTCGCAGTTAAGCTTCTGTGGGGCCCTGTCTCTTTACCAAAAGGTATTTAACGGTCAGAAAAAGCTGGTCACGAAATCTAAGACCAAGGATGTTTCCTGTCCAAAACGAAAAAGAAGCAAAAGAGAAAAAAAAAAAAGGCTGAAAAGGAAGTTCTAAGGATGAGTGTGTTGTATATATTTACATATATAATAAATGGTGTTCCACACGGTCTTTGTGTTTTTATTTTATTGAGTCACTACATTGATTTCAGATCACTTTTTAGAGACACTCACATTTATTGCTTTGTCCCACATTGATTGTGTATTGGAGTTTGGAGCTCAACTTGATGTATAAAGAGTGTAAGTTTGGTAAGTCTCTACCAAACTTTGGAGCTTCCTCCTTATTATAGAGGAAGTACCAAGTGACTTCTAGTTTTAATTTTGTGTATATATATATATATATATTTATATATATAATATATATATAAGAAAGAAAGAAATAAATAAATAAAAATAAGGAAAATAGAGGGAAGGGTCCGACCTTTAAACTTTTAAAATGAAAGGGTGTGTCTTTTGTTTAAGAACACAACCTTTCAAGAGGTTCAACTCTTTGAAGCGTACTCCGGAAATCTTTAAATAGACTTCCGTGTTCTGCGGTGGAGTTACGAAATATAAATCCTCTTTTCAGTGTTATTTCTTTCTCGCTTTCTCGCTTAATATTTTTATAACCGATTCTTGCTCGAGAAAATTCTCGAGAAGTGTAATCTTAGAATTTTCGAGATTAAGGCTTTGTATCCCGGATGTTAATTCCTTGAGACTTTTTTACACCGAGAGGGAGGAATTAATACCTTAAAGATAACATGATCTTTAAAGGTGTGCCTAACTCTACAAATTTCATTACCCAAATTATTATACAACAAGAGTGTTGGAAAAAGTAATTTGAATAATTATTGTTTTTCATAATTTGAATCAATTAAGAATATAATGACAAACCATAACTTGATCTTGCACTTTAAAAACCGGACAAGAAGCCGAGTCGAGATTTGATCTCTATTGTGTGATATAACACTCAAGGAGTGGGCATTAAACTAGAAGCTAGTTATTGAACTTGAACCGGGCCCAAGGCCCTAGCCCCGGCATGTGGGGGCACGCACATGTGTGACTCACTTGTGGTCATTCACTTGCGGTATAATATATCTAACTTATAACATCTTCTAATATATATATTAGAATAAACAAGACTTAAAAATCAATGTGAGATAAGGCTTACACCTTTCAACTCATTTTGCATAATGTCCATTCACGTGACCAACTTTGCGCATTTATTTTCCATTCACAGTAAATTTATTCTTGAGAACTTAAAATTATTTACGAACATCTACTTGGAACGTAAATTAACAATATATCATTTAATTTTTTAGAATAATTAAATATTTAGTTACCAAAAATTTAGTGAAAGTCGGTCAAACGCCTACTTTTTCAAAACCAAATTTCCAACAGATATTATACTAAATTGTTGGGTCAAAAAATCTTGTATTTGATATAAATAATGAGAACTTTTCAAAAAGTTGGGGTTCCACCATAAATAGCTCTACTTGTCACGGACAAGTTTCAAACATAAGAAATACACAAAAATCTGAAGCATAGTGGATGGAGCTTTCTTGTGAGATACATTATGTCTTCTCATGATTGATCATAGCCTTTTGCTTCTATCTATTGATTCATTGATTGTGATAATCGAATTCTTTGAACTTAAACAGTTGACTAGTTCCTCCTACTTTCAATGTTTTCTCCTTATCCTTTCCACTTCTTGCTTATATGCAGGAACCAAGCTACATGAGGCCAAGGGTCATTGGCCCTGATATTTTGGTAAAATCCATGGGTATTTTGATAATTCATCTTATAACCTTAGAAAAAATAGAAATTACATAAAAGAGGGAAAAAATTATTTTTAAGCACCTTACAATATCTAGACAGAGTCTTCAATTCATTAATTCTTCTCTTCTTCTTCTTATTGGTGAACCTTGAAAAATCTTTAAGTCTCAAGTTTTTGATCATTTTCTCCCTTTTTCAAAATTTTGTACATTTTTCTTTTGTTCCATCATAAACATGAGCTCAAGTTTGACATTATTCTCTTGGTTCTATATTTGTCTCTTTTGGGATTTAAGGGTTCATCATCAAGGGAAAATCTTATCCTGGTTGAAGACACATTACGAACCAAAAAGGATATGCTTATAACCTATATAATACGCCGTTTGAAGGGATAGATGAGATAGAGAACTAGGGTTTCAAAATTTCTCTCTATAAAAATATGTTCCCTTCTCTCTCTCCTTCCCCCTACCTGTCGTTGACTTTTGATGATGGGATTGGTTTTCCACCAACTTCTCTATCTTTTCACATGACAACGATCTCTTCCCAAAATTTCTTCAACCTCTTCACATGGTACTTCGTCTTCAGGGGATGTCTTCCTTGTGTTTCCATTGCCCAAGGAGCGCAACCCTCTCATTTGGTGGTTAACATGCCCATGGCCCCCTAAAAGTTGTTACAACTTCTCCACATGTGGTCCTCTCCCGGGCCGGACTCTTCTTAACGTCCTCCTTCCCATGGTGGTCCCCTACTCAATGGCCACCTACTGATCCCCCACATGATGACATTGGTTGTCCCTCCTTGGAGGTCAATCCTCAAGCAACAGATGGTCCCCCTCTCACAATATCCTCGCTATATCCTTAGATTATATATTCGCCACAATGGATTGTATGTCCACTTAACAATTCCTTGGTTTGGATTACACTTCAAAACTTATGGATTCTTTTGGCAAACCCTGGTACTTTCTTGGATTCTCAAGTAACCCATGAAAAAACTTACTTTTATTGGTTCAAGATGTCCGATTGGTGCATTCATCCAAGATTCCAACTTTTGCGTAAAAACACTTAAACCTTAAGTAATTCAAGTCTAGTTAAGATGGGAGATTTCTTTTCCATTATGATTGATGAGGGCGTTTATCATGAACGACATCGAACTATGGTGCTAAACCGTTTTCATTGGAAGCTCTCAAGTCCAAGTTGATCGAGGTTTAGAAAATTAAGAATAGTTGGTGTTTGGTTCCTCTTGGGAGAGGATATTTCACTTCTGATTCAAGAATTTAGATGACCGTAATCGTGTTTTTGCTAAAGCTTAATGGAATTGGAATCTAGGTACCATTCGTATTACTAATTGGATTTTGGTATTCAAATACTATCATATTAATACTTGATGGCACAAGTATGGGTGCGTATTTATGAATTAAGTATTGAATATCGACATCATTCTTTGATCACGAAGATTACTAGCACGATTGGTACTCCTATCCAAATTGATGGACGTTCGTTGTCTGGTGAGTTGAGGCATTTTATTCACGTTTTAGTCCAACTTGATTAAAATAATCATCTTCAAGAGTCTCATTATGGTGGAACAGTAGATACTATTCTTTTTTCACTTAGTTATGAAAATTTACCCGAAATTTTGTGTCAACTGTTGCATAGTTGGGCGTCATATAAAAAATTGTCATAAGGTCAAATCTAAGGAGGTACAACAGAAGTATGACGTTGGGCGCAAGGAAAAAAATCCAATTCATGGACGTTCCATTGTTTGGGATCGCGTTCCGGCTATTAAGGGTAAGGCAATTGATTCTAAAACTTGGGTGCAATTAACGGGATGACAAGGTCGTGTTAAAGAGGGTGAACCTTCTTATTCACGTGTTTATACTAAGAATTCTTTTGATGTTCTGTGTGCTGATTCAGATGATGTGGCATGTGATAATACTAATTTGGAGCACAAATCTGATAATGAGAATCGTATTATGGCTTTGCAAGATAATACTAGCAACACAAAGAGAGTTATGGTTCCTTATCAACCGCAACAATATGTTTCTACAATGGTTATTGAGGATTCGGTGATTGCAACAAATTTGGATGAACAATGACAGACTAATTTGCAACGTGCAATGAAAAGAGTTTCTAATAACCTTCCTCTTAATGATTATGTCCTTAGCTCCAATGATCCTTCCGGGGTTTTAAGGCTATGGCGCATTCTTTGCCGGAAACATTGGTCGATATGGCGGATGAAGTAGATCAAGTTGATACGCAGACAAATTGTAAGCTTTATAGATCAAGTTAGGCGACTCCACGACTACTCCGATTGTCTTTCACTCATGTGATTCATCGAAGCTATCTTTGGATTTGTGGCTCGAGGATCCCGGGGTCGACATTCCACGGGGATACATCGGACCATCGAGGATGATACTCAAGCACATGCAAAAACAAAAACATGACAATGTCATTCGAAAATCCTCTAGAAATAGACACACATCATTTAGATTGCGTTTTAATTTATTTTTGTTCTTTCGTTTATGGGGTACTTTTTTTCCTATCAAAGGTTTTCCCACTAAGTTTTACTTTAATAGGTTTTAACGAGACCCTTATTTTAAAGTCGATTGCTAGCTTTGTAAGTTGAGCACTACATTTTTCTTTTTAATAATATTTCGCATTTATTCAAAATAGGGTTCATCATCAAGGCGTAAATCGAAAAAATGACTAACCTTCATCATTATCGAGTTGGCTATTTTATTCTATGATTGACTAATTTCATCATTATTATTAAAATTTTGGTACTTATTTATATTTTTTTAGAGTGATGTATTGTATTTCATTTTTTATTAATGCAAGTTGGGGCATTTGCACAAAATTTATGGCTTCGTCACTATTTACATATACGATCAAAGTTAATGAGTTAAATTAAATTTATGAATAATTACAAAATATATCCTTGAGATTTGCTTAATTACAAAAAAAAATACAACTAACTTTCAAAAATTTCAAAAAGTATCCATGAGGTTTGATTCAATGTAAAATTAAGGGGGTAAATCTGTAATATTTTTATAAATCCGAGGGTGGATTTAATATTTTTTACTTATGAAGGTGGTAAATATTAGACAAAATAAAACCCCATGAATATTTTTTTGTAATTATGAAAATTAGTTTATTTATATATAATTAGATCAAACCTCAAGGCTACTTAATGTAATTAACCGTTACATTTATAAGTAGAATTCAACCTCATTGGTAAAGTCGCGTGTCTTCTGTTTGAATCTAATCTATGTGTCGTTATTTGTTTATCTTAAATAGTAGTTTATAATAGATTGTTGACAGTTGTTAAAAATATAATGTTGATTGTTAATTAGTTATGGATGAGTAATATACACGATATATTATAATATATCATTAATTGGCTGAATCATTTAATAAAATAAAATAAGATACAACTTTTTTGTTGGAAATATAATTTGGAGAGAAGGGATACAATTCTTTATTTATTACTTGTGCAAATCAATGGAATCAAGGTAGCAAAAGAAAGCTTGTGTGACCTAAAATGCGTCACGGTCCTTGTACTTTTATACTTTAATAATTGAACCAAGTCAGTGCATAAGGATTTTATTTAGAGTTGTTCCCATTTTCCCCAAAGGATTTGTGGATAGATTAACACTAAATAATGTTGATTGTTTTTGTCTCTAGTTGTACTTTAACCCACTAAGATGATATATTGGTTGCGTTTGTCCTTTCAAGTATGAACAAGTTATATAGGTGTAATTTGTTGAGAATGAGCATATTTGTCATTTCAGTTTTTAGTTAGTTACAGTTGGATTGTTTAGTTGTGAAGTTGTTATTTTACCTTTCACATTTTTTCTTCAGTTTTTTTCCTTTCCTATAAATACTGTAGCTGGTCACTGTGGATGTGTGATTTGTGTGAATAATAAAACAAAAAAGTTTCCCTCCTTTTTGCTCTTAGCTCGATCCATCGCACGATGTCGTGCCATACACATAATACCGCTTAGAATGTCCTCACGAAAGATCAGACTGGTGGAACTGGTGATGATGCATCCAAGGAGACTGTTGATATTGTATTCGATATCAACCAAATTGTCAATCGCACTGATGATACTTTTCTTCTTCATAACTCCGACCATCCAGGTATGGTTTTGGTGACTAATCCGTTAACTGATACGAACTACTTGTCATGGCGAAGGGCTATGGTCATTGCACTCGGAGCAAAGACCAACCTAGGCTTTGTTAATGGCCCTATTCCTCAGTATGAACAATGGCGAAAGATAGACTACATGCTCTACAGTTGGATTTTAGGTGGATGCGTTCTTATATGCTGATTCAACACAGGCGTTGTGGGAAGAGATTGAACAACATTATGAACAAAGCAATGGACCTCTCTTGTATCAGCTGCAGAAAGAGATTGCTACACTTCAGCAAGGTACAAATACTGTTGCAGTTTATTTTACTAAATTGAAGAGACTTTGGGATGAATATGCTAGTTTAGTACCACTACCTCCATGCGTTTGTGGTTCTAGCAAACATTTGGCAGATCTAGAAATAAATACGAAGTTGATGCAATTTCTAATGGGACTTAATGATAGTTATGAAAATGTGAGGAGTCAGATTTTGTTGATTGATCCCCTTCCTGCGGTTAACAAGGCTTATTATATGATACAAAGAGTTGAGAGGCAGATGACTGTGCAAAATCAATTTCCAGAGAATTTAAATCCTGCTGCAATGTTCACTAGAAATCCTAGTGGTGGTAGAGGTGGAATGAACAGAGGTGGCCATTCCTCTACACCTTGAGGAGGTGGCAGAGGAAGAGGTGGCACTAGATTGACTAAGGAAGAAAAGGCAAAATTACTTTGTGAGCATTGTCAAGAGCATGGACATTTGATGCAAAGTTTTTTTAAATTGCATGGCTATCCTGACTGGTATAAGAGTTTCAGAGAGCAACAGAAACTGAAAGGTTATGGGAGAGCATCTACAAATATGGTTGACACTTTGGGAGCCAAACAGGAGACAGGGGAAGGTAGGAAGTGTCACGCCAAGAACTCATGAAGCTATAATAACCAAAATCCATTTTCGAGTCCGAGAGAACGGAGAATTCATATAATTATTACAAGCCAAATTATATTTTAATATAATCATAAGAAAAGCTGACAAAGTCTATGAAACTCCTATAAGAGAAACTATAATTACAATCATTGCTCTGGCCAAAATACATTATTTATAGATAGGGATGTCGTCAAGACAGCTAACAAATTTCTCTTGTTATTTGCACTAGCTAGTCAGATCTGGGAATGCCATCAACTGATTCACCATCGCTCGAATTATTTCCTGTAATATTATTTATTTTGAAAAATACATACGTGAGGAGAAGAAAACCTCAGTGAGTAGGTGCGCGTGTGTATGTGTGGCTTTTTAGAATGTTTATTATTAAGAGAAGTTTAAATATTCTTTACAAGTACCATCATTTTAATTTAGAAACAACAATCACTGAATCAATCACTCAATCAATCTATATCACAATTATTTCAAATATCACATTAACGGAGGGACCGTTCATTAACGGTAAGTGACCCCCGTTCTCCCTTATCGCTCCTTTATTGCGTTGGCGTAAAGCCTTGCCCCTTATTGCACCACACTACGGCACGACTCTCCACACTGGGGCTCGCGAAGCCCGGAGAAGTCATATTCCGGAATATACCGATCCTACGACCCACTTCAACCTTTAGAACACTCCGTCTTTAGGCGGTGGGATTTGGTAGTGGATAGCGTAGAACCTTTTAAGACCGCAGGCCCTTGCCTGACCAGCCGAACTCAGCCCTATCCACACCACATTAGGGCCCATCACTTACCAAACAAGACAATTTCACTAGTATACAACAATAATTTATTGGGTTGTGTAGAAATAAAATTTAAAATACAGTGAGACTATCAATTTGGATAAGTTAATGTAAGTTTAGCTTGATTTTTATAAATCACGCTAAGTAATAGAATATATTTTACATGCAATTGAATCATTTAAGCAATGTCATGCAATTTGTTCTACATAAGCATTAAAGTCGTTTCAGTAATGGAAGGTGTACTTAAAATGCAATGAATAAATCAAATAGTTTTATCCCCAACAAATAATATCCCTTTTAAATACATTTTGATGCAGAGAACAATTTAGGAAGCAAATCATTTGAAGATAAATTTACTTTGCTGCACGAGATGCCAAATGGGCATTGTGTTATATAGATAAAGCTCAAAACATGTTGAATGAAGGCTGTGACGCAGCAGTAGAGAACAGAGGACATAAGCTTTGGTGAAACGACTCTGAAAATAGACATATATGGGCTATTGTTTTGATGATTCAAGAAAATATTGATTCAAAGGATTCACTGCAACAATTGTCATATATCGCAAGAGCATTTAATATATATATGAAAACAATTTCAATTTACTCAAGTTTTGGGGTTATGGAAAACAAGGAAAAAAAAAAAAGTAAGAAGACCACTCACTTCCAAGCTTAAGTGTAATTTTTGCAGCGTGATGCAACTTATTTCGGGTTGACTTCCAGCATCGAATCTTCTCTGATTCTTCTTTGTTTTCTTTCTTCACTCATGTATTGCTTCTTGCTTCCTTATTTCTTATTTGCTTTACTCCCCTCTTCTAAATTTCAGGCATAATACACTGTTACAAGATTTTGATACTTTTTTCATTAGTCGTTTAATTTGAAATTATAAACCAGCCCCGTTTCTTTGCTAATACCCCAATACTAATTGACGTGTCTATCTTCTCCTTTCAATAGCTGGCTTCAAATTGCATGGTGTGGCATTAAGCAGCTGGTGGCAAAACTTTACAACTAGAGAATTCCTTTATTAAATTGTTTATCTATTTTTATGTCTATTACATATATGTACGTATATCTATATACATATCTAACTTTTATAATATATATATGTGTGTTTATCTAACTTATCTAATCTAATCTATATTATAAACGTATGTCTATATATATATATATAAATTATATTTTAAACCCTTAAAATTTTAGTTAGCATTCAAATCAATATACGTTTTAAGTTAAGACTGCAAAATTATGATATAAGAAAATACCATACAAAATAAATTCGTTTATAAAATTTATATTTTACAAGTACTAAATTTCGGGGTCCTACGGGAAGGATGCATAGTTGGCGGTCATTTCCAACCTCATAAAGCAGAAATCACAAAATATATGTCGCCTTCATCTAACTGCGGAATACGGGGGGATCGGGAGAGAGGAACTCAATCTTGCACACACTTTCACGGTGCGGGTATTATGCCTCACAACACCACCGATTATGCTCTAACTAGCATTGAGTGTATCGATGCAGCTCTTGGATTTTAGATAATGGTGCCGGTAGGCACATGTGTGCTCATCCAAATCAATTATCCAATGTTGTTGGCCTTCTTAAACCTCTTTCCATTCTTTTACCGGATGGCACTACTACTTTTGTTACTAAGTCGGGAAGTGTATCTCTTCTTCGACACTTTATGCTTGAGTGATGTGCTTCTTGTCCCAAATTTCAAATATAACCTCTTATCGTAGCTCAAACTTATTCAATAATCTCACCGCAAGTGTGTTTTCTTCCCTCTTACTATATCTTGCAGGACCTTGGGACTAATCAAGTGGTTGCTAGAGGAGAGACAGGTTGGGAGATTATACATTTTCGGACCACATCATTCTTCAACTCATTTGGTCACTAATACCCCCGCTTCCTTCTCTCAGTAAACACCGAGTCATTTGATACCTGGCATAAAAGGTTGGGTCATGCTTCATTTTCGTCTTAGAACACTTGGCATTTCTTAAGCCCTATTATACCAATGTTATAAAACAATATGTTACTAATTGTGATGTCTGTCATAAGGTTAAACAACCTAGATTGCCTTTTCAAATTAGTCATCCTCGTTCAGCCAATTTATTTGATGTTGTTCATTTAGATATCTGGGGGCCTTATAATGTACCTTCTTTTACACACACACACCTTTCATGCTCATTATTGTTGATGATTGTAGTAGAGGTACTTGGGTTTACTTAATGAGCCATAAAAGCCAAGTTTATTCCCTCTTGTCCACCTTCATTAATCTGATTGCTAATCAATTCCACACTACCATCAAAAATTTCAGAACAGATAATGGGAGTGAGTTCTTGGGACAACAGTGTCAAAAACTATTTGCTGAGCATGGGATTTTACATCAAATTACCTGTACTTATACACCCTAGCAAAATGAGATTGTTGAGATGATACACATACAACTCTTAAACATTGCTAGAGCTCTCATGTTCCAGTCCAAACTACCTCCAAAATTTCGCCTTATTTTTGCTTACTTGACTTATTTGATCAATAGATTGCCCACTTCAGCTTTGAATTGGCAAACTCCTTATGAGCTCCTCTATGGGACTTTACCTGATTACTCATCTTTGAAACCTTTTGGTTGTTTAGCATATGCTACCACAATGGGTCCTCATAAATCAAAATTTACACCATAAATGTGTTTTCTTAGGATATGTTGCTGGGAAGAAGGGTTATAGGCTATATGATCCGGACAATCATGTGTTCATTATTTCTAAGGATGTCTCTTTCAATGAAACTCATTTCCCTTATCACTACATCCTTGTTCATCCTAATGCTACTCCTTTACCTGCCATTTTCTTATCTTCTTCTGAGCCAGCTTCATTACCCACTCCTCTTTCTACTACATCTCAGTCCTCTCTCCCATCTCCTTCTTCAGTGCCTCCTGAGTCAAAACCTCCTCTTAGGAGGAGTACTAGAACCATTCACAAACCTGCTTGGCTTTCGATTATGTGACTAACGAGTGTAATTTCTCACCGCCTCTACAAAGTACCACATGTTCTCCTATAGGTTCTCCTTCACCTTCTTCTTCTTATCCTATTGCTACTTATCCTTATATCATTTCTCCTCTTTGGATAGCACATATGTGGCTTTCTTGGCCAAATTGTCTAATGTATAGGAGCTACTACATACTCGAGGCTAGTAAGCATCCTGAGTGGGTTCTTTGCTATGGATAAGGAGCTGTGCCCTAGAAGCTAATGAAACTTGGGTGCTTGTCCCTTTGACCTCGGGAAACAACCTATTAGTTGTAAATGGGTGTTTAAAACCAAGTTAAACCCGATGGAAGTGTTGATAGACACAAGGCAAGACTTTTAGCCAAGGGCTATCATCAAGTCCTTGGAGTGGACTATGTCGATAGCTTTTCTCTTGTGGCAAAAATGATATCTTTGTAGCGGTCTTATCAAGCTATGGAAACCATGAGACAGTGGTCTATACATCATTTGGATATAAACAATGCTTTTCTTCATGGCTATTTAAATGGAGATATCTATATGACACCCCCTGAAGGATACCTTAAAGCATCACCAGGCCAGGTTTGTCACCTTAAGAGGAGCCTCTATGGGCTCAAACAGGCCTCAAGGCAATGGAATACTGAGTTCTGTAGGCAGTTGCTGGCATATAGCTTTAAGAAATCTGTGCATGATAATTTCCTTTTTGTGTATACTTCTGGTTCCAGTTTTTTGGCTTTGGTGGTGTATGTTGATGATGTGCTGCTCAAGGCTCTAATGAGGAGGATATTACAGAAGTTAAAAGATATTTTGATCAGTTATTTACTATCAAAAACTTGGGGTATGCCAAATATTTTCTTGGCATTGAATTAGCTAGGGGCTCTCAGGGTCTTTTCCTCAACCAGAGAAAATATGTGCTTAATATTGTCAAGGATGTTGGATTACTGAATTGCAAACCTGCCTTTACACTTTTTCCTCCGGGGTTGAAATTGGTTGCTAAGGATGGTTCCTCCCTTCCCCATCCAGAGCAGTATAGAAGGTTGATTGGTCGTTTGTTGTACCTTAACATGACTAGACCAGATGTTACTTATGTTGTGCAGCAACTCAGTCAGCTTTGTAACTTCACCCTATACCTCACATTGGGATGTTGCCATCCACGTTGTGCGTTATCTTAAGGGTACACCCTCCTCGGGCCTCTTCTACTCTACAACTAGTGATTTTCGATTGGAGGCATTTAGTGATGCTGATTGGGGGGCTTGCTTGGATACTAGGAAATCTCATACGGGGTATTGTGTTTTCTTGTGGCACTCTCTAGTGGCTCGGAAGACCAAGAAACATGCCACGCTTTTCGAGATCCTCACGAGGCAGAGTATAGGGCATTGGAGCATTGGGTAGCACGGTGTGTGAGCTTCAGTGGCTCTCTTATTTGCTGACTGATCTCCAGGTTTCCTTACCACTACCCATTCCATTTTAGTGTAACAATCATGCAGCGTTGCACATTGTGGAAAATCCATTTTTTCACGAGCGTACAAAACATCTCGATATCGATTGCCATTTGGTTCGCAACCAATACAAGGATGGTTTTGTCTCTCCTCACCCTATTTCCTCTTCTCTCGTGACTTGATGATTTCTTCACTAAACCCTTGGGTGTTGGAGCTTTTGCACGGTTTGTTGTCAAGATGGGTATGGTTGATCTCCACCACACTCCATCTTGAGGGGGTGTTGAGATTGGGCATATTTGTCATTTTCGAGTTTTTAGTTAGTTACAACTGGATTGTTTAGTTGTGAAGTTGTTATTTTACCTTTCACATTTTTTTCTTCAATTTTATTCCTTTCCTATAAATATGTGCCGGTCGGTGGATGTATGATTTGTGTGAATAATAAAACAGAAAAGTTATCCTCTTTTTTGCTCTTAGCTCGATCAACAATGGCGGTGTAATTCTTCACAATTCTTGTTTTTAATTCATTTAGATATTTACTATTTAAATTCTTAAAAAACTATTTAAAAGGCAAGTCGATGATTATAATATTAAGTCAATTATTGTGATAGTGTGGAAAATCTCGGCCAAAAAATGGTTCTTTTTATTTCAACAACTATCTCGTAAGTCCGTCACATTGTTAGAATTTAGATACATCCTCTTTTTATTGGAAAAATTCAATTTTATTCCTAGTACTCTTATTAATACTCACTTTACCTCCTTTACTCTTAATTCTCACTTACCCCTTTTACTCTCATTTTGACATACTTTTCCCCTTGTACTCTTATTTTTTCACTTTACCCCTACATTCTCATATTATCTCACTTTACCCTTTTACTCTCATTCTAAAAAGAAAAAAAGAAAACAATGGAAAAACTAACCAAAAAGTAATCGAGGAAGAAGAAAATAATAAAACAACAAAAAAATTATTGTTAGATAGATTAAACTAGTATTCATCCGAATGAAGTGCAAAAAGATGAATTCATGTAAAGTTGATGAAGATTTCTTGAATGAATTCTTGTAGAAGAGAAGGAAAAGAGAGTTGACTTTATTGAATGATAATCGATAATTTGATAAAATGAAATTGTGTACATGATTTGCTATTTATACAAGAGAAATAATACAACCGTCTTATGTAACTAACTAAACTTATTTTATCAACTAATTAACTAACTTTGTTATGTATCCGGTGCCGCTTTTTAGGGCAAATCACACTAAGTCGAGGTATCCGATAGAGTCCAAGTCTTCTTCTCTCAAAGTTGTAAGTCTTGAGTGATGGGAACATGCCCGCAACACACACAACAAGGTTAGAGAGTCCCCTGGGGTGGTCCATGGAGGCTCATCCGACGCTCAAGTCAAAGACGGTGAACCATAGATAATATCGATAAAGTAAAGTAAATACTAAATATAAATTATATGTGATTATGAGAGATCCCCTTACAAATGAGATGGATGGACCTTTATATACCTGGGTAACAGGACTCGTAGGCTGCGTAGAAGAAATAGGTCATGGGTCGGATTCAGACCTCGTGGGCTGGGTTATTCCATTTGTAGCCCACAAATTAATAGACAATTAATGAGATTAATAAATATTATAAATTGAATTATAATAATAATAATAAAAGGATATTTTTGTCCCCAACATAAGCCCCTCATCTCTCAGTGCGGCGGAAGCTAGAATGATATCGCATTTGGCCCGAATTATTCCTTATCTTGACTTGAACTAGCTCTTGGGTCGCGGAGCGCGGGTGGAGCTGAGTGTCTTGGTGTTTCCTTGAGAGGAGTGGTCCTCAGAACGGGGAGAAGTTCCCGGAGCATGGGAGCTCGCGGGAGCACAGGCATTAAGTTTTTTGCATGAGACGGGTCCCCGTGGGACTTAGCTTTTTTGAAAGGCAACATACTTCTTGTGAGTGAGCGGTCTTCATGGATTTGAGATTTGAGAGACCACAAGGACTTATTTTTTTTCTTTGAACTGTTTCTTCTTTGACCAGTAAGAGATTTCCCAAAGAGTTGGTAAATTCAATAGATTATAGAGTCTAAGGTGGTAATGAGGGCGAGTTAGATGCCTCGCACGACATTCCGGATAATACTTCCCGTGGATATGATAGAGAAGATGAAGATGATAGAGCCTCCCAGATTAGATCATTTTATTGTTTGGATTTTTTTCCTTCAAGGGTGTGCCCTTGAGCTCCTCTAGCCACTCCCGAGGATGTTTCTAGTGCATTGGTCCAGTCTTCTCACGTGAGGTTTCTTTCTTTTTGGAGTTTTTTCGCATTTTAAGCCGGGTCTTGGACCTCAGATTTTGGTTCTTGGTTTGGAAATGGCAAAGTTGTTTGATACTTGTTTTTATCTTAATTTTGATGATTTTATTTTTACACCAAAACAATGTTCTTAATTGTTGTCCAAATACTCCCAAATGATTTCAAATGGTTTCAATATTTTAGGAGTATTTCTTCAAGTTTTATTTCAGATAAAATTGGACAACACTTTTAAACGATTTTATGTTTATATGTTTTTACTTCAAAACAAGGTTCCTAAATGTTGTCTAAATACTCCCGATTGGTTTAAAATGTTTTTACTAAATTTTTGGAGTATTTCTTGAGTTTTATTTTCGACAATAATCGGACAACATTTCTGTCTCAAGGTCAACCGGTCGCCCTATAGGGCAACCCATACCTGAAGAGTACAGAATTCGAGCCTGGAGTGAAAATCGCTGGTCGGCCAAGTGCCGCGTCGGCCGTCGGCCAGGATGACCGGTCGCCTAGGTGCGATCGATACACTGCAAGTGTTTGCTGAAACAGAAACTTATTCTCTTCACTCCTTTGAGGCATGGACCGGTTGAACATAGGGCTGACCGGTCGAACCCTACGTCGGCCGGTCGCCTATGTAAAAATCTTTGTGTCATTTTTGAACTTATTTCTGTGCGACCGGTCGCCTATCTTTATCTTTTGACAATGAAAATCGACCGTTTGTGTGAGACATCTTTTCCTTAAAATGTGGGATTGATTTCTAACAGCTATATTCTTGATTTTAATTGTATTTTTCTGTAGATTTTCAATCCCCAAGAGGAGCCTATGCTTGATCAATCATCTCCTATAAATAGAGGAAGTTTTGGAGCAACCAAAACTATAATTGAGATACAACACAACAAGATACACTTCAAGCAAATATTTGTTCTTCATTGTTATTATTCTTGTTGTAATTTTGCCTAGCTTATCACTTTCACATCCTTGAGGTCTAGGCTATTCTTGATTACACTTTGCACTCAAATTGTAATAATCTTTATCGAGTTGTAATCTTGACTTTGAGTTATCATTCAACACAAGATATCCTTGTGAGTGTTCTTGTGGTAAGAACACACTTGGGTGATCTAGGTGTTAGGTGTAAGAAGATTGTGGTAATCTTCTTGTTGAGGTGTTGAAGAATTTGGTATTCTTCAAGGTTGAATATTGTGGTAATCTTCACAAGGTGCCGTTGAAGGAAGATTGTGGTAATCTTCAAAGGAGATTGTGGTAATCTCCAAAGGTGGTGTTGAAGAAGAGTGTGGTGCTCTTCAAGGTGTTGTAAGTTGAGTTTGTATTAATTTTGGTAATTAATAAAATTCTTTTTCTTTTTGTAATCCATCCCAGGATATCTTGGGGTGGTAGAGGATTAGGCCCTAGGTGGGTTGAACCTCTATAAATCGGCGTGTATTGTTTACATTCCGCACCTTTGTTATTATCTTTGAGCATTCGGTTCGAAAAAGAGGGTGAATCGAAAAGATGGAGATAATCTATTCACCCTCCTCTAAATTATCGTAGCCGCTTGGACTTACAAAAGTATCGCAAAAAGGATCACACGGGCGGAGCCGAAAGTGGGAGGATAAAAGTGATTCGGGAGAAAGAGTCCCCCGGAGCGGGAGGAGGGTGCCCTCGGTAGGCGCGCCTCCGAGGGGCATTCCCACCCCTAACCCATTTTTCCTCGCGCAAGTCTCCATCTTCTCGGGGTTTTCCTACATTCCCATCAAGGTTTTGGAGTTGTGCGCCGTTGGTGAGGGTATTGTGGAATTATCTTGATTTGAGTTTGAGCGAAAAACGTGTGAGGAGGAGTGTGAGTAGAATGCCTTCGTAGGCTTAGGGAGGAAGCGGAGTTACCTCCGGGTAGGAATGTGGACTTATTACTCTCTTGGTTATGAAGCATGTTAGTGAATGTGAATGAGGAGCCCACTCTCTTGGACTCCCAGGGCCTCTCCTTCGATTCGGAGATGCCCTAGTTTTAGATAAAGTTTGTTCCTTGATTCATTTTGTCTTTCGCGAGAGATGGATCCTTACCATTGGGAGAAAGCCTCAATTTTTGGATCGGCCAGAGATGTTCATATGGAGGCATTGGGCGCTTTTGGAGCGTAGGGGCACCTTCTATGTCTTGGAGAAGGCACCATTCTAAAGCTCAAGGGGGCCTTCCGTGGTGAGTCGGGATGAGGCGCCCTTTTGGAGCTAGGGGCACCCTTCTATGGCCGGATGGGGCGCCTTCTAGAGCTCGGGAGTTGCTTTCCGGAGTCCTTACTTCCATTATTCCTTGTTTGCGCATTAATTTGGGATGGAAGATTGTTGTATTTGCGTATTGCTTCCGTGTATATGTTATAATTTTTCATTTTTCGTTGCACATTTACATGGCGTATAGTTGTGAGGATCCTTATGAGGAGACCCCTCCTCCCGGGAGCATCGAAGGATGGAAAGTTTATTAGGACCTCTTTTGTGAGGAGACTCTTTGTCATGTGTACAATATATACATGTATTTATGGGTTTATTTTGATATATATTTGATACATTTGCATGAATATTTTGAGTGTTTTGGTTGGTTTCCTTTGTTAGGCGTGATCTTCGCATATCGTGTGTGTATTCTACGGGTAATGGAGCTAAATTGGACAAAAAGTGATAGCACGTTCCAAAGGATATGTCAAGAGCCAACGAACGAATGGATACGTGAAGTTAAGAAGCATGGACGGTCTAACAAAAGGGAATTGCTCTCGAAAACGCCCAAACGCGTCAACAAGTTTTAAAGACGAGGGTTGATATTTTGGTCATAACGTTCTCTACAAAATTGATATTGCTGATTAAAGATAGTATGGATAGCTAAAAGAACGAACTACAACTTTCATACGGACCCAGGAGAGAATCACACATTTACAAAGACATGGCCGTGTAAATATACACGACTGCATGTGTATTTTGATTCCGTGCCATTTACACGTTCGTGCCACTTGCTTTTCGAGACAAGATACATGACCTTCTTTGTGTATTAATACACGGCCGTGTATTATACGTTTCCTGGGGCTGGTTTTGTTTTCTAATTTGTAGGGACTCTACCAAAGTGACCTCTCGAGCATCTATAAAGGATGACCGGCTACTAAAGTGGACATAACCTTACACACGAAAATTATACTTGGGATACACAAATTTACATACTTACGAGATAGGAACGCTAATCAATGAAGAGCACTACAAGACTTTTCGCATTTACAAAAGCACAAGGGGTTCAAGACTTTGAAGAAGGATCCATCTTGACAAGAAGGGTTCTATCATCTTAGTTCAAATCTATTGTTTGTACTTAATTCGATGTCAAGCTATTTGATTTCAAGTTTGTCTATGGATTTGTTGTCAAATATGTTAGGCTAAACTTTCTAATCTGGGGCATAATCAAAGCGTGGATTCATGTTAATTCTAGTTTGATTGTTTTTCTTAATTGGTTTTTGTTTTCTATTTGTGAATTCGAGTGTTTACTTTTTGTAGATTATTTGGCCAATAATTTGAGAGCCGAGTTCTAACATACAAAAACTAATTCATAACATAAAGGGGTATATAGTCGGGAGGCTTATAACTATTTGTGGGGAGTACTTCAATTCTAAGATTTTTTGGGAGTTGATATTAATTATTGAGTAGAGATACTAGCAATTGGTATTAATCAACTATTTATTTACTTCCGGAGGGGGAATAAACTAATTTAGGAATTGAACCCATAAATACACAGAAACTAATTTTGATGAAACATTAATTGGAATTAATATTGAAGAAGCGTGTTGCGATTATGTTCCTAGAGTTGCTTTCGTATTGGTTGAAACCTTGTGGAGTTCGGGTCTTTATTAATTTTAAACATTTTATTTGATAACTTAGGATTAGTTTAGATAAATAACAACTTTTTGATTTTCGACCACTTCAATAAAATTGAAATACAATATTATTGTACTCTCTAAGTGTTTCGTATTTAATCCCCGAGGAATACGACTTTGCTCATTTTGCTATCTGCTAGCTACATCGTACACTTGCAGTTTAGTGAAAAGATTTTCACGATCACCCTTTCCCGGGAGCACTAGAGGAGGGAAAGTTTATTAAGACCACATTTTGAGAAATCCCCTCTCCTCCGACAAAAGGAAAATTTATTAGGACCCCCTTTTTGAGAAGACTCATCCTCTCCAGGGAGTCTTTGGAGGAGGAAAATTTTCGATTACATCGTGAGGATCCCCGTAAGTAGACCTTTCCATCCTGGGAGTGCCGAATGAGATTTAAGTTTCCGATTAGATCATGAAAATCTCCATGAGGAGAACCTCCCCCTGGGAGTGCCGGAAATGGGTTAAGTTTTCGATTAGATCATGAGGATCAGTATGAGGAGACCCCTCTCTTTCATGAGAGCTGGATGAAGGTTAAGTTTCCGATTAGATTGTGAGGATCCCCGTGAGGAGACCCTCCTCTCCTGGTAGTATCGAGAAGAGGTTTAGGTTTCGATTAATCGTGAAGATCCCCATGAGGAGATCCCTCTTCTTCGATAGTCTTTGGATGAAGGTTAAGTTTCGATTAGAATGTGAAGATCCCCTGTAAGGAGACCCTCCCCTCCCAGGGAGCAGAAAAAGATTAAGTTTCGATTAGATCATGAGGATCCCCGTGAGGAGATCCTCAGAGGAGGAATACTTTATGGGGACTCCTCGTGAGGGAGCCCCTCCCTCCGAAAGTTACGAAAGGGGAAAATTTACGAGAACTCCCACGTGAGGAGCCCCTCCCTCGGGAGAAGCGGAGAAAAAGTTTATGAGGACTCCTCATGAGGGAGCCTCTACCCTCTCGGGGATTTGGAGGAGGAAAAGTTTATGAGGAACTCTTATGAGGGAGCCCCTCCTCAGGGTCTTAGACGAATGAGGTTTGTTGAGAAGAGCTCGTAAATGGACTTGAACCATTGCATTGTTTAACAAGTAATGAGGTTTGGAGGAGCTAAGCGAGACCCACGGCTCCTAAGGTTGCTTGGCTTGATCATTGTCTTTCTTAGAGAGCTTGCCTCTATCTTTAGGGCCTCTTGAGGTTATGTTGATACACCGCAGGCATTGAATGTTCTTTCTTTGATACTGCTTTGCTCGTGGCGGTTCGAGCTCGTGGAGTTTATTAATGACGATTTGGATGAGATTCTGCACAAAATTTGCATTCTCATGTTGTTATGTAGCGCTTACGAGGAAACCCGGGATGGGCGCCCAAATGTGGATGGGCGCTACGCCCGCACAAGGCTTTCACGAGTGGCTTCTCACTCATCGTATTTGTTAGAAAATCAACATTTAGATGGACGGTGGGTACGAGAACTCTAGGTTGATCCAAACTTGGTCTTCCTAAACCTTATAGTCTTGTGTTCCAGGTGTTACGGGCACCTTCTTCTCTTTGCTGAAGTTCGATGTCCTCTACTTAGGAATGGTGTCTAGATATGTTGGCTTCATTGTGTTCCTCGTAGTATGTTGGAAGTGTATTACATAGTCTCCATTTTCTGGACTTCCATAAATGATGTTAATGACTCCCACGATATGTGAGTCTTTATTGATGTGAGTTTAGTTAGAGGGTTATTGTCCAAGTATTCACTGGGGATCTCTTTCTTTGTTGCTCTTTAGGAGTTGTGAAGTCTTAACATTTCTAGGGAGTAGTTTCACCAAAGCATAGTTGAATGAATTATGCTTCCAATTTGGAGTTTCGAGGCTCTAGATTGTGTTTGGCTCCTCCGAGTGGCCTCGGGAGTATATCTATTTCTCTTGAGCGGCTTGAGCAGAAACTTGAGAGTTCCAAGGAGATATCAGAGAGCCTCTTATCAAGAGAGGATGCCAAGTGGAAACGCTCAATGATACAATTGGGTGGTGTCAACCGTGTTCTTGCGCGAATGTAAGGGAAAGTGGCGTTTGGCCACTTCTTGTCCCATGTGCAGTGGATCCTTGGCCTGATTCCTTTATGGTTCAAATTTCTTCATTTTGGGAGTTTTTGTCTTCTCCAAAGCGATGAACATTTCTTTCTCCTTCCATGTTGGGAGATACTCCTCCAATGATTGGAGAATTTGTGGAGCTTCCTTTTGTTGATAAGGGATTGTTAGCAGGTCTTCTTGCAAGTTCTGATCTTCTGTAAGGAGTTGCTTGCTCCAGAGGTAACTTGACTAGTCTGGATGACTCTTAACTCCTCATCCGAAGTGCCAGGGAAGTTTGTGAATGTCATTGCTAGACTTCAATGCCTGCTTATTCTCCAGCAGCATGATGGTTTTTATGGAGTCTAGTTTTCCTCCAATCTTTGTTCCTCTCTTCCATTCTAGTCGAGTGAGGGTCATCCTCGGTTTGGTGGAGCCGTGAGGGATCTTCATGCGGTGAGGTCGTGGCACGCTACGGCAGGGTACCCTTATGAGGGGTCTCCATTAGGGATGGCAAATAGGGCAGGTTTGGAGAGGGTTCAGTCAAACCCAGGACCTACTCTGCCAAGCGAAAATTGGACCCAGAACTCACCCGGCCCCACCTTTGGACCCATCCCGCCCCACCCCTCATTAGGCCCAGGACCCAACGGGTCTAACCCGCTAGAACCGCCAAATAAGAATTTACATTTCTGTTAAATAAAATGATTCATCATTGTAATAAGATCGCTTCAAAGTTAAAAGTGCTTCCAATATACCTAAATTTCATGAATTTAATCTTCATATATTTATTGCCCAAATTTAAGTCAATTAATTAAAAAAAACAAGGAGATATATGGTAATGGGTACGTGGGTGAAGTTCCATGAAACACAAAATGAGAAGCGGTTCAAATGTAGTCTACCTAAGAGTAATGTGCTACGTCAAGTTAAAGTGACTATCTTACTAATTAATTAATAAAGATAAAATAAAAATACATATATGGGTTGGGTCCGGGACGGGTCCATTGGATCCAAATCACCCGCCCTGGACCGACGGGTTCTTCAAGTATGGACCCATAAATCACCCAGGACTTGTTTGATTGGGTTTATACGGCCTGAATGGGGTGTGTTTAATATGAAGTCAAGTTTTAACCGCCTCGTTGCCATCCCTAGTCTTCTTGTAGTTGTTGTAGCGGCATGCGTGGTACTTGACGCTTCCTCCAAGAGAGCTTCAAGGGCTTCTTGACCTATTGAGACTTCTTTAGCTCGTGGAGCTCCTCGGAGAGAAGAAAATTGGGGAAAGGCGCCCCTAAGCCGGTGACGGGCGTTCCTCTAAAAAGAAGGGACTTCCTCGCTTACTCTCGGTGATCTGTCTTAATGCCTAATGTTCCAGGTTTTGGAGTTGATGGCTTCCACGAATTACTTCATGAAGTCTCGTGGCGACTCTCATTCCTTTTGTTTCACTTGAAAAAGATGAGCAATGGCCATAGGACATTTCCAATTGATGGAGAATCGCGCATGAAAGCTTCGTGAGCTTTCCATCCCGAGTGATTGGTCCAACTAGCGAGTTGATTGAACAAAAGTCGAGACGTGCTTGGTCGAGTTGTTTGGAACACTTTCTAGTACAAAGTGTCCGTCATATTTAGAGATCGCCTTCGCGTAGAATTTGCGAGACGCTTGCGGACCTCCGATTTCATCATACTCCAGGAGGTTAGATGTCTTGATGCCCGAGGGCAATGGATTGGCCTGGATGGCGGGGCGATGTACTTCATTTCTAGGGTAGTGGCCACGAGTTGGCTTGGCTAATACGTGCACCGTCTACAACTCTTGTGAGGCACGTGAGTGCAGACTTGGGAGCATTAAGCTCCATTCCTAGATTCTCTACCAACGAGAGAGCACGCAGTCTTCTTGATTTTCACCAAGTCCTTCACTTCTTCTATCTCTTTCTCCCCAATTGGGGTCTTGACTCCCGAGGAGCTTAGGAAAGGTCTCTAGTGGCAGCACTGTCACTACCGATTCCTCAGAGCATCTCGGGCGACTTTGTCAGCGAGGGCTTGGAGGGCTTCTCGGATCGGGTGAACTTTTTCGCCTAGCGGAATCCCCAGAGGGGGCAACACCTCCTTGTCGCGCGGAGGCGACGCCTCTCTAGGAGGAGGAAGTGGCTGGCCTCCCATCTTCCATGTGATCGTTTCTCTTGCGATTCCTAGCTCGGGGCCGCAACTTGGGACTCGGTTCCGCATGCTTGAGGTTAGGTTTGCATATTCGTGTCTTTTTGATGCATTCCACGTACATAGCCAAAATGATATTATTTTTTAGGCGAGATCATTCCAAGTTGAGGTATTTGATAGAGTCCAAGTCTTCTTCTCCAAAAGTTATAAGTCTTGATGATGGAAACTCTCTTGCAACACATAAAACTAGGTTAGTGGGTCCTAGGATGGTCGAGAGAGGCCCTTCCGATGCTCAAGTCGCATGATGAACCGAGAGAGGATATCATACAAGAAAGTGAATCTTCGAAGGTAAATTATGTGTGATTATGAGAGATTCCTCACAAATTAGATGGAGGAACCTTTATATACTCCGAGTAGCGGGCCTCATGGGCCGCATAGGAGAAAAACGACTCGTGGGCCGAGTTATTCCACATGTAGACCATTAATTAATGGGATTAAATAAATATTATAAATTGAAATATAATAATAATAATAATAATAATAATAATAATAATAATAATAATAATAATAATAATAATAATAATAATAATAATAATAATAATAATAATAATAATAATAATAATAATAATAAAAGGACAGTTTTATCCCCAATAATATCCGAGTTTAGAGATGATTGTGATGTATCTGAGTTTGGAGCTGAGTGTTAACAATTACATACCCCTCCTCTCATGGTAGGATGAGAGAGAACATGTTATTTCTACATAGAGTTAGAGATGAGGGAGGAGGATGCTAGGGTTAGCTACATCTTGTTATTATTATTTGTTGTTGTTAATCTAATGGAATTTACCGATGTCAAATATTTCACAATTATATTTTTCAACTTTTCTAAATATTACAAATAGTAGGAGATGTAATCATAATATATTTGATAGCATCAACAAATTCAAGTGAGGTAAAACTATTATAATCAAAACTTAAGGGTTTTTTTAAATAAATTTGAAACTTATATGTTTTTTTAATTACCTTAAACTTCTATTTTTTAAATTATCTCTTATTATAAGTTTGGCTTAATTTTGACCACTTCAAGGCTATATTAGTGTTAGTAAAAAGATTTGTGGTCCATTGCATTTATTATTTGTGTAGAACAAACAATGATCCTCCACGTTCTCAAACTAAGGACCTTTTATAAGAGATTCCTTTAAAGTTACTCTTTTAAATTATAAGGTTGTGGTTTGTCTTGCGTCACACTATTATTCTTTTGTTTTACCTTCTGAAAGGGTCTTGCGTCACACTATTAACTATACTTTAAACGCGCAATTATAGGTTATAACTAGTAAGTCCCCTTTCCTTGTTTTTGTGTTAGGGGCACACTTCAATAATTCTAATTAATCTCTTTTTCGACTCCATTTTTGCTGATCATGTACTGATCTACAATTTCACCATAATTTGTTTTGTATATATTTTCAGAAAAAAAAAAGTCTTGGCAACTTAGTTAAGGCCTCCTCTGGTGTAAATGTCTATCGGTTGATTCAATATATATATATATATATATATATATACATATATATATGACTCAAGACAAGTATGCTCGTGAAATGAGTGGTTTAGGTTGATTGAATATACTTTCATTTCGAAAATTTTCTTTCTCGTAGAGAATAATATAAAAAAATTATTAGGGAGAATAAGAAGTTTTTTTGAAAATATGAACGCATATGAAATGATAATGTAATGACGAAAGATGTTGTGATATAAAAACACTAAAATAATAATTGAATATGATTCGTAGATAAAAATATGTGTATGAGTAAATACCGAAATTAATAGGAAAATATGTAATAATGATTTTTTTTTTTTTTTTTTTGGAAAGTGGCTAGATGTGTTTGGTGTAAGAAAAGTGATAGAAGATGAGAGTGAGTAAATAGTATATTATTTAAAAACAAAATGGTAGACAGTCATATTTCTCGGATTTCTCTAGCGGAATGAAAAGTGAAGTTTTTTTTTGTATCTAAACACAACCTTACAAAATAAATTTGCAAGACGTTTGGAGGCCTATGGCATGTAAGCCCACCATCGACATAATAAGCTATTACTAATATGGGAAGTTTGAAAAAGAAAAACTCTTTTTCTCTTTTCTCAAAATTCTAGTTGCTTTTGCTTCTCCATCTTCCTCCTCTTTTTCTTCTCTCATTTTCATTGATTTTAATTTAAATAAATTTGTGTAGTGGCTTTTATTTGTTCCCAATAGTTAACTTGTTTTTATTTAATAAATGTGTTCCATATGTGGGATTTTGTTCATAAAATTAGATGAGCCAATATCCGATGATACGCGACAAAAATGAGATCATATTTGGTATATATTTTGCCCAACGCCCGCATTGCGAAGTTCGATTCTACGGATAAGTTAGATCTATTTAGGTTTAAATTTTTTATTTTAGATCTCAGTATAGGTTTATGATCTTGTAGGGCTTGCTTTTATTTTCACTCATTGTCGTAATTAGTTGTAAATTTCTTTCCGATAAATGAAAGAAATTCATTTTAATTCTAAGAAAACGAGAAATTTGAGATGTTCCTTAAATATATATTGAGCGAAAAAAAAAATTGCATATATTCTTAACCTATATAATTCCTCAAAAGGTTAATATCCTCGTCAGATCGACTAACGGATCTAATTAGTTAGACGGATCCAAATATCCGGTCCGCCGTCAATCCGTATATTGACCCGCACAACCACTAACACCACAACAACAACATCACATTTGGCCGATGTTAATACTTTTAGGAGGGATACTAATACTTTTTGGAAAGACTTCTAATAATTTTCAGGAAAAATACTAAAATATCTTTAATCGAAAAACCTAATATTTTTCAATAAGATTATTAATATGTTTTAGGGGAATACTAATACTTTGCGGGAAAAACCAATACTTTTCATGAGAATTACTAAAAAACTGCTCAATGGATTACTAATAGTTTTCCAGGGGATTACTAATATTTTTTCAAGGGATTGCTAATACTTTTCAAGGAAAAACTAATACTTTTGATGGTTGCCTAATATTACATCACCGCCTAATACTTTTATTTCGAGGAGACAATTAATATATTTTAGGTGGATTACTAATACTTTTGAGGCAAAAAATCAATACTTTTTTTTATTAAGTTGGGAGTCTTGGTTGGAGGAGAGGTGATAAATTTAAAAAAAAAAAAAAAAGATACTAGGGTTCGAACCGATCAATACCCTTACAAAGGGTGAGGGATACCACTTGAGCTACAACTCGTGGTAGGAAAAAAATCAATAATTTTCATGAGGGCTACTAAAAATATGTGATTACTAATAGAGTGCAAAACGAACAAGCTATTCGATATCCGATTCGAGATCGGTCGTTAAAAGCTCGTTTGAGCTCGGTTCGTTAATATAATGATTAATGAACGAAGCTTGAACACATTTTTCCATTCGATAAGCTATAAAGCTCGGCTCGAGCTTGACTCAATTAGTGAAAAAATAATTAAAGATGTGTAAAATTATCAAGTTACTCGAGCTCGATTCGTGCTCGGCTCGACTCGTTCGAGCTCGATTCGATTAATAATCAAATAAAGTTCAAACAAAATTTGTGAAGCTCGATTAAAATTCAAACAAGCTTGAACAAGATATTGTGCTCGGCTCGACTCGACTCGTTTACACCTTTAATTACTAATACTTTTCAAATATACTATAAATACTTTTCGGGAAAAATTAAACACTAATAATTTTAACGGCTGACTAATATTATAAAAATACCATCGGCCCGGAGATCCTATGACACTGCCCTAAAATATTACAAAAATACCACCGATGCATGAAATAACAAAAAAAAAAAAAAATTGGGTCGGGTTAGATCGGTCTAACGGAAAAGATTCGTTAGATGATGTAGCCCAAGTTTTTGTCTTCCTCAAAAAAAGAATATTATAGGGAAAAAGACATGAAAACCCACCTTTCAGCCCAAATCCTGAAAAATACCCATTTTCCACTGATTTTTGACAAAAATACCATTTTTTTTGATTTTTGACAAAAATACCCATTTTCCGCTGATTTTTGCGTTGGTTTCTTTGTCGTTTCAAACATGTTTGTTTCTTTGTTGTTTCATACCTGTTTCATTTATGTTTCTTATATGTTTCACTTAGCTAGCTTTTCATTGAATTCTACTGTTGCATGGAGAAAATCTCGGATGTGGTATGTCATAATGGACAATGGGAAGAAAGTAGAGAGTATACCAACTTTGAGATAACAAGAATCGATTCCAATGGACTACACATTCAAAGACCCTAAAAGAAATCTAGGAACAACAAATTCAATTCAGAAAATTTGAGCTTACTTGTCCATCATCGGCTACGAGAAATGGACACGACACCATTGTCGGACCAAAAAATACTTTGTATTGACTTCCAACATCGTAGAATTATTGAATGCATCAATCTGTAGTGAGGAAAGACCTACTAGTAACAACTTTGCTAGAGTACGTGAGATCTTTAGTTCAAGATTAGGCATGCAAACATTGAAATGAAGCAAAGATCAATATTTACAAGGATGATAAAAAAAAATCAAGAGTACATGGGGAAAAACTACACCATTTCTCTAAATTTAAAAGCAATTTACTACAAACTTTTATCACATGATCCCCTATTTCACAATTGTTTCTTACATGTTTCATTTATGTTTTCGACATGTTTCAACTGATTACATCATCATTAAGATTTACATAACAACAATTCTCTAAAATCATTAGGAAGTGGAGGTAGAAACTCAATGTCATTTTCATCGTCATCACCATTTTGCAGCTTCAACTTAGTATGATTGTGAAGCGATGATGGTGAGCCTTGCTTGTTCATTCTCTACCTCAAACGTTTGACGCGTCCATAGCCTTCCCACCAATAAAGTGCTCGGCATAACAAGCAACAAAAATCCCACATTCACTACAAAAGAAATACAAAAAGATATACGATCGGATAGATAACACAACAAATCAAAAACAATAAAAAGAACAAATAAATGGAAAATACGAAACATAAAAGAAACAACTTGGAAACAACATCGAAACAAACGAAAAATTCAAATCACAAAATAATAAAAGAACACATAAAATTAGGTTTAACCTCGAGTTTTTCGCTCGACATTTCATCAAACAATTGCGAGCCTCACCCGTCGGATGAAAACTCGAAATCAACCACAAAATCTTCACACCAATCCTCGTCGCCCCGTTCAAAACATTCATCATCTTCTTCGACACTACGCGATTCCCAATCCGTGCTCGATAAATGCCAATCTCCGTAAGCTTATAATCTTTTTTAAAGAAGTGACAAATTATTTATTTTGATTATTTTTAACTACAATTACCCTTACTAACATTTTGATTATTTTTAACATCACAAAAATTACATTCTCATGACAACACAACTATCGAATTTTCTATTGATAAACTTGTTGCAAGAGATCACAACTATTACCTAATCCAAAATTTTCTCATAATAGAACATCAAAAATCAAGAAAAGGAATAAAACGACACTCGGTTTCTAAAACTAAAGAAACTTTACAAAAATCTAAAATCAATCCATCTGTGAGAATCCTAAAATCAAATTTCTATCATCTTTCCATAAACCAATCAATATTCAATATCCTTTTTTTGCCATCCCACGTTCTTCACATCGTGCTCATGAAATATACGATCGATCAATACGAGACGCGTAAGATTTCAATGAAGAGTATCCAAACAACAACATCACGTAAGATCTCACAGAAGAGCATCACAACAACAAACACCACAAGTGGCAAAAATCATCAAAATCAAACCGACGGACACGACACGCTAGATTTCAGCCCAAAAGTGATTTGACCCAAAAATCCGCTGGCAATTCGAGTTCGAAAAATCGTAAGAAATTGCTTTAACCTAGGTATGGAAACGTAAGAAACGACCGGAGGAGGGTAAAAAGCGAAAAGGAAAGTAAGGGGTGGGTATATTTGGGATGTTCGGGACCGGATCGGGTAGATTAGTGATAGGGTGGTATTTTTGTCTTTTTTAAAAAAATTTGGATATTTTGTGTAATTTCCTCAATTATATCTTGTTCACTTTTTTGAGAAATTCACTTTTTAATTCTAAATATATTTAAAAAATTGATCCTATAACTCTTATTTTCAAACATAGCGGCAAGGTAGCAACATTTATCGATTGATATGATTTCTTTTGTTTTCTTCTTCTAAAGAAAAGATAACTTGGTTGTTGTGAGAGTCTTTCACAACATTCACTTCGCCCAAAATATATAAACGTACAACCAATTTACCTACGTAAAAATCAGAGGTAAGTATTACAAAATTATAAAGTGTATATAAAATTATTGTAGGTAAAATCATTGTTGGTAAAAAATTTATCTGAGAATCTAAAACTTTTGGTAAATACCTACGAAAAATCGTCGGTAAATTGAAAAAGCGTTGGTAATCATGTCGGTAATTTTTCGGTATAATTTGGGAAAAATAATATTTTTTTTCTGTAGATATTTTGTAGGTTGTAAAATTTAGTGACAAAATCATTTTTTTTGTCGGTACATTCTGTCGAAGAATGAAATTTTCTTATAGTGTACATCGAGTAAAAATCATTAAATTGAGAATTAGACCTCATGATTAGGTGGTTATGATTTGGAGTACTACTGTTACCAACTTACCATTACAAAATTTAAAAAAAGAAAAAAGGGATAAGACAAAAAAAAAAAAAAAAAAAAAAGACTTTTTAATTTGGGTACATTTGAACTAATTCCACAATTACGGCAAATTAACCAACAAATAATAGACTATTCCCACTAACCCACATGCATGTAGGCGATGCAAGTATGCAACAATAAATTAAATGTGGGATGTTGAAATGTTGATAAAATTTGGGATTCAAATTAAATTATCCAATAAATTTTATGGATGTAATTTCATATGATTATGTGAATGATATATAGTTGTCAAAACACTTACCAAATATGTACTTTAATTTAAATGATAATTATGTGGATTATTATGACTTTAACTAATTAATTTTTGACTAAAGTCTTACAAATTTGTCGATATATAAACTGCATTTGTAATTAAAGGTTAATGGTATTATGATAAAAAAAAATTTAGAAAATTTATGTGATGGTGTGATTATTTCAATACCACCTATGATGTTTGATAAATGGTTTTATCATGATTTTGATGATTTTGTTTTTATACCAAAACAATGTTTTTAAAGGTTGTCCAAATATTCCTAAATGATTTTAAATGGTTTTAATATTTTCCGGAGTATTTCTTCAAGTTTTATTTTAGATAAAATTGGACAACACTTTTAATGATTTTGTGTTAATGTGTTTTTACACCAAAACAATGTTTCTATATGTTGTCCTAATACTCCCGATCGGTCTAAAATATTTTTACTATTTTTTCGGAGTATTCCTTGAAGTTCATTTTCGACTAAAATTGGACAATACTTTTGTTTTTAGGCCAACCGGTTGCCCTATAGGGCATCCGTACCTAAAAGTTGTGAAAAGCAGTGAATAAGCTATTTCTTTGAAAAAAGAGTTGGCCGGTCACGGGGTGGTAGACCGGTATGGTCGGCCGGTCGGCGAGGCGTCGGCCGGTGTCTGGGGGAGCAATTTTTGAAGCAGAACTTCGGACTCGTTTTTGGTTTTGCTTTCGACCGGTTGGGCATGGGGTCGACCGGTCGGACCCCGTCGTCGGCCGCCTGTGTAATGTTATGTTCTTATTTTCTAACGTCTATTTGTCGCGCTTGACGGTCATCTAAGGTTTTGACAAATTATGACCGTTGTGCGTGAGACAACTTTTCCCTAATTTGTGGGATTGATTTCTAACATGACTATAATCTTGATTTTAATTGCAATTTTTTTGTAGATATCGATTCCAAAAGGAGCTTTATCAAGTATCAATCATCTTCTATAAATAGAGGAAGATTTAAAGCACAACAAGAATATAGAACAATACAACACAACAAGAAATACTCAAGCAAACACTTGGTCTTATATTGTCATTATTCTTGTTGTAATTTGCCTAGCTTATCACTTTCACATTCTTGAGGTCTAGGCTATTCTTGATTACACTTGCACTAAATTGTATAATTCTTTATCGAGTTGTAATCTTGAATTTTTGGGTAATCATTCAACACAAGATATCCTTGTGAGTGTTCTTGTGGTAAGAACACACTTGAGTGATCTAGATGTTAGGTGTAAGAAGATTGTGGTAATCTTCTTGTTGAGGTGTTGAAGAATTTGGTATTCTTCAAGGTTGAAGATTGTGGTAATCTTCACAAGGTGCCGTTGAAGGAAGATTGTGGTAATCTTCAAAGGGAGATTGTGGTAATCTCCAAAAGTGGTGTTGAAGAAGAGTGTGGTGCTCTTCAAGGTGTTGTAAGTTGAATTTGTATTAATTGTGGTAATTAATAAAATTCTTTTTGTTTTTCAAAACCCATCCCGGATATCTTGGGGTGGTAGTAGATTAGGCCCTAGGTGGGTTGAACTACTATAAATCGATGCGTGTTATTTACATTCCCGCACCTTTATTATTGTCTTGGCTTGTTTTGTTCGAAAAAAAGGGCGAAATCGAAAAGATGGAGATAATCTATTCACCCCAATCTAGATTATCGTAGCCGCTTGGACTTACAAGTAATATCGAGCCAAACTCTTTGGCAAGCTCGTTTCACATCGCAAGTGAAGAGGAACGATCGTCGGCTACGAATGAAGCTCACCCTTCCGGCACCTCCACCACCAAGCCACCTCGATTTGATTCCAAAAATTTTACATTTTGGAAGAGAAAGAATGGAATGCTATTTACAAGGTTGCGGGTTTGATATTTGGAACATCGTCATCAATGGAGAATCCATTTCGATGAAAGACACACCATACACCTCCAAAGCTCTCAAGGAGCTCAATGATGAAGAAAAGAAAATCATCTCCTTATGGTAAAGCTCTCAATATTTTATATTGTTCACTTACCAATTTGGAATATGATCTTATTGTAGGAATTCGATCGGCTCATGAAGTATGGCAAAAATTAGAAGCCATTCATGAAGTATATGCAAATGGTAGGAGCAACTCAAAAGCATCTACTTCTCAAAGGGATACAAGGTCAAATCTAAGAAACAAACCTTTTACAACTTCCAACTATGAAGTAGTTGAACAATGTTTTATGGACATCGAAGAAGAAAACGAGGTATGTCTTAAACCCTCTACTTCCTATGATATTGTTATACAAAATGATTATAGTGATTTTCAAAATGATTTTGATGACCTTCAAAATGAATTCCAAAGCTTGCTTGTTAAATACAAAAATTTGAAAAAGGAATTCAATGTTTTGAAAAATGATAAGGATAGTTTATTTACCTCCTATGAATCACTATCATGTGCTCACACCACCACTCTTGATAAAGTTAGAAACCTTGAAAAAGAAAATAGTACTCTTGTTGAGGATATTAATTGCATGAAAAAGGATTTATCTAAATCCAACTTGAGTACCGTTAAAATGACCGATATTGATGATATTCATAGTTGTGATAAATTGAAACAAGGACTTGATCATAAGCCTAGTGTTGTTAATTATGTGAAAAGAAATCAAGTCCCTATGCATGTTGGTCATTATACTCCTAAAATTATTACTTGCTTCTATTGTGGTAAAAAGGGTCATACGGTAAATACTTGTCGGGCTAGAAATAGCTCTAATTATTGTTGGAGACCTAAAAGTCTCAAAGCTAATCCCAAAGGACCCAAACACTTGAGGGTACCACAAAACAATGTCATATTAGGTACCCTGGGAACAATAATCAAGGAAAATTCATACCTCCTAGAAGACATCAAATGACCATCTCATTTGATCAAAGAAGAAGACATCACCAAAATGAATTTCCAAGAAGGAAATATTATCAACAAAGGGAAGGATACAATCCTTGGAGATGGAGCAATTGGAGAAATCATTATCAACAAGACGATTTTCAAAGGGGAAGATATCATCAACAATGGGAACGACACAACCCATGGAAATGGCGAAATTGGTAAACCGTATCTCCCTATTTAAATATGCATTTTTCTTTTTATGTATGTTTTTATTTTTATCTAAATTGCAAAATGATTTTTTATAATTTTAAAATTAAGGTCTTCAATATATATATATTTGTGGTTTTAAATATTTTTGAAAAGAAGACCTTGCATGATGTTTTTAAACTCTTGAGTATTTGCTTAGACTAAATTATTTTATAATCTCTTATGGGTTTTATGGAAAGAGCTTACTTGTGATATCTTTTATTGTTTTAGCCTACACTTGTATCATGTTCGTTTTGTGCTATACTTGTTTAAGATATGTGTAGGATATATATTTCCTCATCCTCTTAAAGAGATGATCGATTGAACTATCGAGGTACGCTCATCATTGGTATTCATCCTATAGACTCGATATATTTTTGTCATATGCCTATGTGCTTGTCTTTCAAGTTATTTCAAAGTATTTCATATAAGTGTCATTAAGAGGATTTTTCGATTTTGAAAGGCACGATTCTATAAAGCTTGTTTTATCCGAGACTTGTAAAGGATCATATTTATTTTGATAAAACATTTGAATTTTTATCCTATTCTCAAATTATGCATTTGATTGCTCATATTCATTCTTGTCAAAACTCTTGTTCAAATGCTTCTTTTAAATGAGGTCTCAACTATATGCTCTCGGATTTTCAAATTTCAAAAGAGACCTTATATAATTTTCTATAAGCTTATTTGAACTTACATGTTGTATTATATTCTTGATGATTTTCTTTAAGCATAGTATGTGTTACTTGCTATAATGTCTCTATTATTCGATATTACTATGCTCTCGTGCAAGATGTCTTGATAAGATTTTGCAAAAATTTTTGGTATTTTGGAACAAGATAAATGACCAAGGTTAGTAGCTCAATGGTATTGTCAATAAAAATGTATTGATTTTGATGATACATTTGCACCGTAGCACATTTAGAAACTATTCGCATTCTACTTGCCCATTCTTGTTTTAAGAAAATTTCAAGCTTTACCAAATGGATGTTAAATCCAATTTTCTAAACGACTTTTATTCTAAGAGAAGTCTATGTAAAACAACCGGGGTTTGAAAGATTTTTATAGGACAAAATGATTTTTATAAAAGGCCTTATTATGTTTAAAACAAGCACCCCATGTATGGTTTGATAAACTTAGCTATTTTTGCAAAATGATTTTACAAGAGGTATAGTTAATCTACTTTCTTTGTTTTTTGAAAAAGTACAAGATTGTTTACTTGTGCAAATTTATGTTTGGAGCTACTTATGAATATTTGTGAAAGATATTTTTTTCTAAGTAAATGCAAGGTGAACCTAAGATGATCATGATGAGGGGAGCTCAATTTCTTCATTGGAATTCAAGTTCAACAATGCCAAGAAAATGGTTATATTCCACACTCAAAGCATACAAAAGAAGAAGTGAAGCATTGAAGAAGAAAGAACCGTCTCAACCTCTATGACTACCATGTAAAGATGTGAAGGTTGAGGAAGGCATATCGGTTGACAAACAAATTCGAGGTATGTTCATCTACTTTTATTACTCCCATAGACTCGACATTCCATATGCCTTACGCCTATATGCTCGGCTTAAAAATTATCCCAATCTCATTAAAGTGCCGCTAAAGGAAATTTTCAAATATTTGAAAGACACTTCTTCTTATAGCTTGTTTATCCAAAGTTTTAAAACATTTATATTTTTCGGGATAACAAGTCCGGTGATAATAATTTTTTAAAATATGGTTCATTATAATCAAACTATATATATTTGAGATTCAATATATTTTTCTAAGGGATTGCGTTTCTAAAACGAAAAATTGAGATGTGTTTAATTCCGTCTCAAGGATAACTCGCGGATTTTTTTAATCATTTACCGCCGAGTATTTTACCTCATTTCGAGCTTGATTAAGACATAATGCATATTGAATGAGGTCTACGTTTGCATTTTGCATGTATTTAAAACTTAGGGGCGAAAAATCGAATTTTTGGATCAAATTTCGGACTTTTACGAAGCAATCGCTCGGTGATCAAATCGAGTGAGGTCGACCGATCGACCTCACCTCCGACCAGTCAACAAAGCACCCTTGACCGGTTGCCTGCTGATTTTGGATATATTGCTTTGCATTTTCCGGACTTAGCCATTTTGGCGTTTTTCTTCTTTATTTCGACCCGTTGCAATTTTCACACACAATTCACTTAAAATGAGTTTTGTTGCATAAATTTCATATTTTGGAGATTATCTAGCTCAATTATCATCATCATTGCTCGTCTTTACCGGTTGAATGGTAAGAATTCTACTCCCTTATCTCAATTGGGTTGAACCCTTGAGACCTTGGCCTATATGTATATTTCTTGATGCAATTCTTATATATTTGTGTTGAGCATGATGATTGTTGATGAATGATATTTGTAAAATTGCTTTTGGTGATGAAAAACTTGGCTTGATTACATTTACAAGGGCTATATATATCCTCTTCTATTTTTGGCGCTTTCAAGTGTTCGATAATATGTTTCAATGAAAAATTCATCACCTACATGATTCTCTCGTTTTCAAATGTCTTATACACTTATAGAGATCATGTTTTGCTACTCAAATTAGCTTTCATAAGCTTCTACAAGTCGTTTGATCGACTTTTTCCTCCTATTTGGTCTATAAGCTTCAATGTTCAAATAGCTCGATACATCGGTTTAATTGCGCAATTTGATATGAATATATGATATTTTTATCGTGCTAACATTCTTTTGATGATTCCAAAGGGGAGAAACAGGTTATAAGCTTATTAGCTCAAACAAGCTAAAATAAGCTCGAAAAAAAAAGCCATAAGTTGTGGATTATACTTAGTCCATTTGTTGTAGTATGGACTCATATCCATGTCTAATGATGTTTTGTTGACGGGGGGAACTTATAAGCTCTTGATACTTAAGCTCAAGTTGTAAAAGCTAAGCTTTTAGCTTGTGGTTGATTGCTTTTACATCACTCTTGATATGCTTGTTGATAGGGGAGCTTGTGCTATACTTAGATAATATTTACTCCATTTTTGTTGCTTATGTTATTTTGGAAATTTTGGTCGCTTCTAAACGGTTAGATGTTTTTACCGAAAAATCGTTTTAAAATATTGTCCTCCTAATATTTCTAAAAATTGTTTTGGTTTGTAATCATCAAAAAAGGGGAGATTGTTTGATAAATGGTTTTATCATGATTTTGATGATTTTGTTTTTATACCAAAACAATGGTTTTAAAGGTTGTCCAAATACTCCTAAATGATTTAAAATGGTTTTAATATTTTAGGAGTATTTCTTCAAGTTTTATTTTAGATAAAATTGGACAACACTTTTAATGATTTTGTGTTAATGTGTTTTTATACCAAAACAATGTTTCTATATGTTGTCCTAATACTCCCGATCGGTCTAAAATGTTTTTAATGTTTTTCGGAGTATTTCTTGAAGTTCATTTTCGACTAAAATTGGACAACACTTTTGTTTTGAGGCCAACCGGTCGCCTTATAGGGCATCCCGTGCACGAAAGTTGTGAAAAACAGTGAATAAGCTATTTGAAAAAAAAGGTAGTTGCCAAGGTCCAGTCAGGGGTGGTAGACCGGTAGTCGGTATGGTCGACCGGTCGATCGGGCGTCGGCCGGTGTCCTGGGAGCAATTTCTAAAACAGAACTTCTGGACTCGTTTTTGGTTTTGCTCGACCGGTGGGCATGGGGTCGACCGGTCGGACCCCGTTGACCGGTAGCCATGTGTAATGTTATGTTCCTATTTTCTAACGTCTATTTGTTTGTGCGCGACGTCGCTCTAAGGTTTTGATGACAAATTATGACCATTGTGCGGCAGACAACTTTTCCCTAATTTGTGGGATTGATTTCTAACAACTATAATCTTGATTTTAATTGCAATTTTTTTGTAGATATCGATTCCAAGAGGAGCCTATCAAGTATCAATCATCTTCTATAAATAGAGGAAGATTTGAAGCACAACAAGAAAAGAGAACAATACAACACAACAAGAAATACTCAAGCAAACACTTGGTCTTATATTGTCATTATTCTTGTTGTAATTTGCCTAGCTTATCACTTTCACATTCTTGAGGTCTAGGCTATTCTTGATTACACTTGCACTAAATTGTATAATTCTTTATCGAGTTGTAATCTTGAATTTTTGGGTAATCATTCAACACAAGATATCCTTGTGAGTGTTCTTGTGGTAAGAACACACTTGGATGATCTAGGTGTTAGGTGTAAGAAGATTGTGGTAATCTTCTTGTTGAGGTGTTGAAGAATTTGGTATTCTTCAAGGTTGAAGATTGTGGTAATCTTCACAAGGTGCCGTTGAAGGAAGATTGTGGTAATCTTCAAAGGGAGATTGTGGTAATCTCCAAAAGTGGTGTTGAAGAAGAGTGTGGTGCTCTTCAAGGTGTTGTAAGTTGAATTTGTATTAATTGTGGTAATTAATAAAATTCTTTTTCTTTTTCAAAACCCATTCCAGGATATCTTTGGGGTGGTAGTAGATTAGGCCCTAGGTGGGTTGAACTACTATAAATCGACGCGTGTTATTTACATTTCCGCACCTTTATTATTGTCTTGGCTTGTTTTGTTCGAAAAGAGGGCGAAATCGAAAAGATGGAGATAATCTATTCACCCACCCTCTAGATTATCGTAGCCGCTTGGACTTACATATGATACGAGTATCAAATCAAATCATCAATAATTTAGGATTTGGAGTTTTACAATATTTAGTATATTATTTGGTGTTACAATTTTCAATGTACTATGACTATCCAAGTGGTCAAATAACATGTTATTAGGCGGACCAAGTACGAATCATATCTCTATCCCCTCCCAGAATACCTCATTCCTCTTTTCACACACACAAACACACACACATACACACACACACACACACATATATATATATATATAGGATTTGAATTAGGTGAGTCCACATATCCTATGTGAGTACACAGGACCAAATCTGAGGCCTTGATTTGATTTTTAAACGGTTGAGATTAACTAGATTTTACCATTTTTTAATATATAATTTAATATAAAAAAGGGTTGTTTAGTCATTTTAATTAAAATCAGTTTTGGGAGGGAAATTATTTTTGGGGAGTGGCTACAATTTTTGTAGACGTTTTATCTCACTAATAACTTCCAAATCTTTTCTTTCTTGGCAATGAAGAGTCACAATTCCATATTGAATCAAAATCCCCTCCTTCTCATCCGTCTCCCCCTTTTCCTCACAAAGAATCGTGAAAAATCAAACTCCTTCTCATCCTTATCCTCTGTTGAAAATCAATCTCAATCTCTGTCACAAACCTTCCTCCCCAAGCCATCGTGAAAAATCCATCTCCATCTCCATCCCAATCGTTGTGAAAACCCAACGATCGTGAAAAATAACTTTGTGAAACCCATCTCCATCTTATCCCTGGCCGAAAATCAAATCCCAGTGGAACCCAACTCCATCTCCATCACTCAACCATCATGAAGTTCCGCACAAGAAGTGGTTTGGAAAACCCATAGCTGTGAAAAAACTCAAAATCGACGGTTGTTATTCGACGCGGCAAGCGGCACCACGATTGTTCTTCGGCGGCAACAATTTTTCCACTGTCTTTGACACCCACATTGTAGATAGAGCAATTTGTTTTTCTTTTTTTGTTCTTCATTTTTTTAATTTCTTGATTTTTTTATTGTTCTTGTTTTGAAAAATATAGAAACTATGGGTTTTCTATTTTCTTATTGGTTTTGTTAGGGTGTATTGTTTTTTTTTAGGACATTGATAAGTTTGGATAAATTCAGTTCATAAGTGGTAAAAATACCTATTTTTTAGTCGATATATATTTTTAGCCCGGGAGGTTGTTTTATTGATGTTGTAAAGCGCATATTGTTGTTGATAGTTATGCTTGATTGTTACGTATTATGCTTACATATGTTTTATATTATGCTCTCGAAACGGGGTAATTAGTATTGCCATGTTTTTCTAAGTATTGGGAGATTGCTTTAATGAGGAAAAAAAAAGCGCTTATTATTGTTAATAATTATGCTTATATAATTATGCTCTCAAAATGGAGGGTAATATTGAGGGTAATTAGTATTGCCATGTTTTTTCTAAGTCCGGAGGATTGCTTATTGATGTTTTTCAACCGCTTATTGTTGTTGACAAGTATGCTTATGTGTGTTTTCTATCATGCTTATGTATGTATTATATTATTCTTATGCTTGGTTGGTTTTTATGCTTATAAATGTTTGTCTGTTAATAAATGCTTTTATATAAATGACTAGTGTCACTTTTTTTGATATATTTTATGTTAGAAATGGCAAAAGAGAGTAAGAAAAGGAAGGCCACGGCTATTGACGATCGTGCGAGGCGAGTAATATATGGGAAAAAAGTGGTAGATAGTAGTAAGGGTCTTTGAAGAGTCCGAATATCCTAGGTTTTCCGATTAGTTCCGTATTTTATTTCATTGTTTTTAGATCTTGTAAGCATAATTCAATTGCTTTTGTAAGCGTTAATTCAATTACTTTGTAAGCGAGGATTCAATTTCTTTTATGTGATTATTTTCGTGGTTTTTTTATTGTTAGCAATTATGTTCATGTTTTTGTATTCATCCCTTCATTTGGAGTCACATTTTCGTCACATTTCGTTATCCGATTCGGAGATGAATCCGAGCGTTATTTTCAATCACACTGCGGCACATGTATAATCCAACCGATTCAAACAAAAAAAAAAAAAAATTAAGCATCATTTAGAATATGCATAAACATATAATTATGCACATGTAAGCAAATGTATAGTCATATCTAAGCAAAAATCTTTGGGTTAGAATAAATGGGGACGTAATCAAATTTTTGAATACATACAAGCTAGCAATAGTGCATACATAAGCAACATTTTTGTCTAACAACCAAGCAAAATTGCGGGTTGAAAAAACCAATGATTGAATGAATGAGAAGTCCATATAAGTATAATTTTTTGATTTTTTGCATAACATGATATTTCTTATCAAACAAACTATACTGAGAGTTTAATACACATTAAAAATTAAGCAACATTTTGCATAGATGCGAGCAAGTATTTAAGCACATATAAGCAACATTCCGATCATATCAAGCAATTGTTTTTTAAAAAATAAGGATGAAGAAATGAATTTTCGCATAACATGATAGGTTTTGCATATTTGCAAGTCTGTTTCATAATTACAAGCATGTACATAAGCACAAATAAGCAACATGCTAAACACGCATAAGCAACTTGCGGGGTAAACAAAAAATTGGAATGATGAATCGAATGCTTGTTTTAAAAAACACGAATCAAATTTTAATTGGATTCAATAAAAATAGACAGATATAAACAAAAAACTGGAATGATGATCGAGGACGATTTACGCAATGCATTCGGTAGATTATGATTGCAAAGTTTATGGTAACTCATCCTATTTTCATGGGATTTACTAGATTTAGCCAAACCCCTATTTTTATATGGACTAATTTGCCGTCATTTTGACTTTATCATGTATTTAATTAACATTAATCGATTTAATAATAACTATTGAAATAGGTAGATCATGATCCGGATTTGGTCCTATGTACTCATATAATAGGGGGTCCTATATAACCCCCCTATATATATATATATATATATATATATATATATATATATATATATATATATATATATAGGGAGGGGATCGCGTGAGACCACCTCCTAGTTAAGACAAAGGACCAAATCTAAACCATCAAAAACAATAAATCAATGGCCCCAGATATAAACAAATCTATACAACAATTCATATAATTCATATGAAAGTATACATTAGATGGGGTAAAATAGGAATCCAGGAAATTAAATATAGTAATCACTTCCTAAAAATTAGGGACGTGATCTTGTATTGATCACGCCCCCATAATCAAGCAATTCATCTTTCCTTTCTCTCCCTTCCCATTCGAACCGCAAATTATTCAAATATGGCAATGAGAATCATGCAACAATTAATAAAAGGTATGCAATTCCACTAAACTAATACATTAAAACATTACTAAGTATACATAAACAATTAACTAAGTATACAATTCCACTAAACTAATACATTAAAACATTACTAAGTATACATAAACAATTAACTAATTATACAATTACACTAAACTACCCGTACATTAAAACATTACTAGTATACGAAACATATAACTAAGTATACAATTACATTGAACTAACTATACATTAAAATATTACCAAGTATATAGAAACATTTAACTAAGTATACAATTACACCGAACTAGATACACAATTCATTTCGAATTACTTATATAACTAAGTATACAATTCCATTGAACTAAGTATACAAATCCAGAACTAAGTATACAAATTCACTAAACTACTTATATAACTAAGAATACGATTCCACTAAACTAAATATACAATAAAACATGACTAAGTATATAAGTCCACTGAACTAAGTATACAATAAAACGACATTCACAAATATGGCGGAAATAAGTATCAATTTTGAAAAAGCCGCTTGAAGTTGATGACTTTTCCTCCCTAAAAATCGGGTAATCGAAAAGGTAGGATTATGTTTCCTTAAAAATAGCTAATAACCGTCCAATTAACAAAATCGATTAAATATAAAAGTATAATTATACCCTTATAAGCCTAAATTAACTAGAATGATCTACACCATCCAAAAGTTTAAAAATCAAAAGTCCATAAGTGTTCTTATGGACTAACCTAAAGGATTGGTCTCATTTGAACCAATCCCTATATATATGGCAAAATAATCCAGAATTTTGATAAAATTTAACATATTAATCTTTTTTGGTAGCAAGGAAGCCTCGGCCACTGCCATATTTTCATTTATTTTTGTTCAATAACAATTACAAGTGCTCACAATGTTTAATAGTATTAAAATATTATTTGATGAATAAATTGAAAGGGAACATATAATATCAAACAAGATTCCTATGAGCATTCTCAATAGACTCTTTAATTGAGAAATAATCTTTGATTTGAAGAGTGAATCACCAAAATCATCTCCAACAAACTCTTTATTTTAACTTTAAAATTTACTGAGAATGAGTCTTCACTCTTCAAATTTAGAGAGTCAATACAACTCTCTAAATAATTCTTTAAATGATTAATTAATTTCAAAGTATCTCATTTGTTGATTCCTTGCAATTTGAATTATCATTTTGATTGGTAGTTTCTAAAAAGTAACATAAATTTAAAATAAAGTGCCAAATACAAATAATGTGTTGGAAAATATCAAAAATATCACTCTGTAAATTTAAAAATCCTCTTTGTTTTACAAAAGATGGTCTTTAAATTTAAAGAGCTTCTTAGGATGCTCAAATCAACAACAGGGCAACTCCAAATTCATTTTGGAGTTAAGCGGTATGTAACGTTTCATGCATGTTAATCTCTTTATATAGATACACAATAAATGTATTGTTGGAATTTGGTTTGAAGAAATTGGGTGTTGACCCGAATTTTTCCAAATATATAAGTGGTTTCACTTTGGTGAAAAATGAAATTAAATTATATGTTAAAATTCTACTAAGTGAGTAGATGAGATTGACATTTGTAATTTCTTAGGTGAATGAGAAATTATGGTACAAATTAGACACTTAAAACTAGAAATTGGTATGGAAATGGAAAATGTAGGGAAGGAGAAAAGCTTCATCCCACATAGAAGGCATAGCCAAAAGTTGCTCTATTGATATAGCTCAAGTTGGATTAATGGGTTTGGGCCTTGGGGTACCAAAATTTTTAAAGGGGTGAGGACTAGATGCTTGTAGGTTTGGTTAAAAACACACATACGCATGCCGTCACCGCAGGTCGGCTCGGCTCGGCCTGGTCGGGGCTTGAGCTTCAAGACCCTTATTAAAAACATTTAAAATTAATTAATTATTATTTTTTCCAATCGAGAGGTGCGTGCGCGCGCGCGTGCGCTCATGGACGGTGTGCGCGCGCACCGCGCACACTGATGAGCAATGTCGCGTGCGCCACCGCGCTTGGGACGATGGCCGAAACCTATCGTGTCTTGCGAACGCGCAAGTTCAAACCGATGCACTGTTCAAGCAACCAGGTGTATTTTTTTTTAGTCAGACATGTCTTTTCAATCCAAAAGGCATATCATTTCTATCGGCATTTTGATGCCTATATATATGAGCCCCCTTGTAGATAAAAATGGATAAGAAAATACATATAATAAATCGAGTCATTCTGCATAAAAGTGTAATGACGGGATTTTTATGCCTTTATAAGATTTTATTGATCGTGTTATTAGTTTATTTTATGGAATAATAATGGAGAATTATGAATTTATTTTATTTTGTTGGAATTTATTTAATTTTGGCCTTATAATAAATAATTGAACTTTTAATTAGTATAAAGTATTAAATCAAGTCCATATTGTTAGTAAGTTAGTAATAAGCTCATATATCCAAAGCCCAATCTAATTAGAAGTAGGTTAAAACACGGATATAAGACACGTAAAACACACATGGAGAACACAAAAATACACGATAGAGAGGCGCAGAGAGAGCCGAAAAGGATTTTGTTATCAATAAGTTGAACGGGCAAGTAATCTCTTTAGTTTTCATATATATTTAAGTTTGTATCATTGTCACATGATTCTTATTATGCTAATTTTGAGAATGGCCTCCTTATCCTAATAGATTACAATGTTATGTGATAAGAATTTATGTGTTGATGTAATAAATGGCTTGCAACCAACTATTCGGATTGTGTGAGTGAATGGTTTTCTCTTACTAATTGAATATAGGGTTCACCGTAAATAGTTTTGAATCATTGAATGTAGAACTTTCCCTTAATTATTTGAATGTAGGGTTTTTCCTTAAGGAGGTTTGAGTAATTGAATATAGGATTTTCTCTTAACTAATTGACTGTTGGGTCTTTCATAACTAATTGAATGTAGCGTTTTCCCTAACTAATTGGATATATGGTTTTCCCTTAACTAACTGAACGTAGGGTTTTCCTTTAACTAGTTGAATGTAAGGTAATGTTGAGTATCTGAATGTAAGTTTATCCTCGTTTACATGTTTTATGTCATGGTTACTTTTAATATGCTAATTAATGTGATTTAATTATTATATTTATGTCATTTAAGTTTATGATCGAATTCAATTAAAGTTGCATCACTTAGGTTCATGCATCATGTTAACGTATGGTCATAACATTTCACGAGCATCCCAAGATTAGGTCAAGTCAAGTCTTAATTTTAGAATTAATAATGCTTTTCAAAATAAATGGGTGCACATTGCTTAATGATCTTGGAGTGAGTGGAAAATGGGCGCGGGTGATCTGGCGTTCGATAATGTGCCGCTTGTGGCTAATGTTAATGTTCAAGAAAAAGGGCATTTGGGCAAAACGAATGGAAATGGGCCTTCGGGCAAAATGAAAGGAAATGGGCCTTCGGGCAAAATATTCACGGGTTCTAAGAATATTTCATGCAACGAAAGGCAAAGTTTTGTCTTGAAAAGAAAGTTTTAAGCAATGAAATGAAGGTTTTTAAGCAAGAATATGTAAAGCCTTTCAAGTTAAATGTAAGATATTGCATTAGGCATGCATTCATGCATGAGATTACTTGTTGAGTTCTTTTAGCTTATTAAAGGGAATGTTGAATATTTTCAAATGAGAATGCTTGAGAGGAAGGAGATGGCATAGCGCAGTGACTCGGAAACCCAAGTCATGATTTTCATGTCCTTCAATTATTATTATTTTCAAGGTTTGACTTTTTAGTTTATTAAATATCGAATGTCGTTTTATTTTTAGCATGAGTATTTTGGAATAGTAATTATTAGTAACAAATCTTTCGAATGAAGTAAAAGTCTTACTATTTCGTAATTTAGATATTTTACTAAAGTGTTTCTCTTTATTTCTTATTTTCCGCATTAAAATTCAAGTAAGCTAGAAAAGGTGCTACATTTAGTGGTATCAGAGCCCAGGCTTTTTAAAATCAGTTCTATAGACTTTGAAACAATTTAATTTATGACAAGTTTAAAGTCATCAAGTCATGGGTTTTGAGTCGAGCTTCGAGCATCTCCCTCCGCAATGTGGTAAGTTTTCCATTCAATATGATTATGCCCGTATAATTTTGTGTTTATGTGTTTGGGTTTAGATCTGTAAATGTGAATATGTTTGAGTAGTATTGATTATGTGTTTTGTTATTTATTTAATAGGGTGTAAATTGCGCCTTTAATGCTTATGCTCCATCGAATATGAGAGTTGTTTTCACACTTTAGCATATTATATTTCTTATATTTAACAAGTTTCGAGGATGAAACTTTTTAAAAGGAGGAGAATGTAACGACAGATTTTTATGCCTTTATAAGATTTTATTGATCATGTTATTAGTTTATTTTATGGAATAATAATAGAGAATTATGAATTTATTTATTTTGTTGGATTTTATTTAATTTGGGCCTTATAATAAATAATTGGACTTTTAATTAGTATAGAGTATTAAATCAAGCCCATATTGTTAGCAAGTTAGTAATAAAGCCCATATATCCAAAACCTAGTCTAATTAGAAGTAGGTTAAAATACATATATAAGACATGTAAAAACACACACGGAGAACACAAAAATACACGATAGATAAGGCGCACACAGAGAGAGAGAGAGAGAGAGAGAGAGAGAGAGAGAGAGAGAGAAGAAAGAAAAGTAATTCCTCAACGCGATTGACTCGAATGAGGCACGAAAAGGATTTTGTTATCAATAAGTTGAACATGCAAGTAATCTCCTTAGTTTCATATAGATTTATGTTTGTATCATTGTCACGTGATTTTTATTATGCTAATTTTGAGAATGGCCTTCTTATCCTAATAGATTACAATGTTATGTGATAAGAATTTATGTGTTGATGTGATAAATTGTCTTGCGTCTTCTTTGCCTTATGTGATAAGAATTTATGGATTGTGTGAGTGAATGGTTTTTCTCTTACTAATTGAATGTAGGTTTACCCTAAATAGTTTTGAATCATTGAATGTAGGGTTTTTCATAAGGAGGTTTGAGTAATTGAATATAAGATTTTCTCTTAACTAATTGAATGTTGGGTCTTTCATAACTACTTGAATGTAGGGTTTTTCCTAACTAATTGGATATATGGTTTTCCCTTAACTAACCGAACGTAGGGTTTTTCCATAACTAGTTGAATGTAAGGTAATGTTGAGTATTTGAATGTAAGTTTATCCTCATTTACATGTTTTATGTCATAGTTACTTTTAATATGTTAATTAATGTGATTTAATTATTATATTTATGCCATTTAAGTTTATGATCAAATTCAATTAAAGCTACATCACTTAGGTTCATGCATCATGTTAATGTATGTTCATAGTATTTCTCGAGCATCCCAAGATTAAGTCAAGTCAAGTCTTAAGTTTAGAATTAATAATGTTTTTCAAAAGAAATGGGTGCACATTGTTCTATGATCTTTTGGAGTGAGTGGGAAATGGGCGCGGGGACCATTGTTTCGACAATATATCACTTGCGGACTAATGTTAATGTTCAAGGAAAAGGGCCTTCGGGCAAAACGAATGGAAATGGGCCTTCGGGCAAAATGAAAGGAAATGAGCCTTCCGCAAAATATTCACGAGTTCCAAATAACAAGGCCCACTGCGACCCTAATTAGAACAATGTGTTACCAAAGGAGCTCGCGTCCTAACAATGTTTCATACAACGAAAGGCAAAGTTTTATGCGAAAGAGAGTTTTAAGCAATGAAATGTAGGTTTTTAAGCAAGAATATGTAAAGTCTTTCAAGGTAAATGTAAGATATTGCATTAGGCATGCATTCATGCATGAGATTACTTGTTGAGCTCTTTTAGCTCATTCCACGAATGTTGAATATTTTCAGATGAGAATGCTTGAGAGGAATGAGATGGCATAGCGCAGTGACTCTGAAACCCAAGTCATGATTTTCATGTCCGTCAATTATTATTTTCAAGTTTTGACTTTTTAGTTTATTAAATGTCGAATGTCGTTTTATTTTTAGTATGAGTATTTTGGAATAGTAATTATTAGTATTTATTCCGCTGCAAACCTATCGAACGAAGTAAAAGTCTTACTATTTCGTAATTTAGATATTTTACTAAAGTGTTTCTCTTTATTTCTTATTTTCCGCATTAAAATTCAAGTAGGCTAGAAAGGGTGCTACAAAAAGCATATTGTTTTCATTCCCTTCCTAAAAGCTTGAAAGCCTTAAACACTTGTGTTCACTGTAATTTTGACTTTTGCTAGTGTTGCTAAGTTTAAACAGCAAAAGTCATTGTATCTTAGGGACGATTGCCGGTACCATAAGCACTTAGTATATGGGGCAATTTCGTCCTGCGGAGACGGTATCAAATACTGGCCTCGACTTAATCTTGTCCAGATTTTCCAAACACTCTAGCCATTTTTTTGTAAACAGTACCACCCAAACAATAATTACAAGACGAAATTTACTGTTGTTTTCAAGACGATGGCATCCGTTTCATTCACTCCGATGGCTGCTGCTCCTGCTCACGGCGAGAAACTGGCGAAGTTCTCTGTTGTTGACTTCAAAAGATGGCAACAAAAGATGCTCTTTTATCTCACTACATTGGGTCTGTCCCGTTTCCTGAAAGAGGACCCCCTACCGTTGGTGAAGAAGAATCCGACAACCAAAGAAGGATTGTTGTGGATGCTTGGCATAACAGCGATTTGCTCTGTCGGAACTATATTTTGATGGGCTGGAAGACACCCTCTATAACGTCTCTACAGTCGTTTAAAACATCCAAAGAGTTGTGGGACTCTTTGGAGAAAAAGTATAAAACAGAAGATGTCGGCACAAAGAAATTCATTGTCGGCAAATTTCTAGATTACAAGATGGTTGACACCAAAATGGTGACCAACCAAGTTCAAGAAATTTAGATCATACTTCATGACTTGGTGTCCGAATGGATGGTTACGAATGAATCATTCCAAGTGGTTATGATAATCGAGGAGTTGCCGCTATTGTGGAAGGATTTAAGAACTACCTCAAGCACAAGCGCAAGGAAATGAGGCTTGAGGATCAAATATTTCGGCCGATTGAAAAAGACAATGAAAATCCGAAGTGAAGTCCGGTAAGTTTGGGATGGAGGCTAAGGCCAATTTTGTTGAATCGAGCACTAGCAAGAAATGAAAGCATTCCGGAAAAGATAAAGGGAAGGCCAAGAAATTAAAAGGGAATTGCTACAACTGTGGCAAATCGAACCACATGGCCAAGGATTGCCGACACCGTAAAAAGGGCAATCAAAATGGCAACCAACAACAAGTCAATGTGACCGAGGGACAGTCTGTTCCAATAGACATGTCGGAGCTCGATCTCATCGTTATTATGTTTGAAGACAATATGGTGGATAACCTTGAGGAATGGTGGATAGATATGGGGCTACTCGTCACATTTGTGCCGACGAGGAGATGTTCTCCTCCTACACTCCGATAAATGGAAGAAAGCTATTCATGGGAAATTCTTCGACTTTCAACATCATGGGGATTGGGAAGGTTGTGCTAAAGATGACATCCGGAAAGGAGCTTACGCTTGTGGATGTGTTGCATGTCCCGGATATCGGCAAGACTTTAGTTTCCGATCATTTGCTTAGTAAGGTCGGGTTTAGACTAGTGTTTGAGTCCGACAAGTTTATAATGACCAAGAATGATCGGTTTTAAGGGGTACCTTGATAAAGGGCTCTTTAAAATGTCTCAGAATAATGTCTTTTTCCGCCAAGATGCGAAGAATAAAAATATTACTTCATTTTACTTGTTGGATTCTAATTTATGGCATGATAGATTAGGAAACGTAAACTTCAATACAATTAAAAGGTTAGTGAATCTGGAATTAATACCTATGTTTTAAACCAATTCACAACGCAAATGCGAAGTTTGTGTTGAAGCAAAATTGGCTAAACCTTTGTTTCATTGCAACGAGAAGTACCAAACCACTTGAGTTAATTCATAACTTGTGATTCAAAACTTGTGCAAACTCGAGGTGGAAAAAAGTACTTTATAATATTTATTGACGATTGCACAAGATATTGCTATGTATATCTTTTGAAAAGCAAATATGAAGCTTTAATAGCTTTTAAAACTTAGAAGAATAAAGTTGAAAATAGATTAATTTGAAAATTAAGATGATTTGAAGTGATAGAGGCGGAGAGTATGTTGCTCCATTTAAAGAATTATGCTCGGAAATGGGTATAATTCATCAAACGACAACCCCTACTCACCACAATCAAATGGTGTAGAATGCAAAAATTGTACTCTTAAGGAGATGATGAATGCGATATTAATAACTTCCGGCTTACCCCAAAACTTGTGGAGGGGAAGCTATACTTTCTGCAAACTACATTCTTAATAAGATCCCATACAAAAGTAAAAATAAAACTCCATATGAGTTATGGAAAGAACATAAACCGTCATATAAATACCTCAAAGTGTGGGAGTGTTTGGCTAAAGTTGAAGTACCTAAGCCTAAACAAGTTAGAATCGATCTAAAGACGATTGATTGCATTTTCATTAGATATGCAAACAATAGTAGTGCCTATCGTTTTAGTGCACAAGTCGGCTATTCCGATATAAATAATGGTATGATCATAGAATCAAGGAATGTTGTATTCTTCGAGAACATCTTTTACGAGTAAATAAAGGAAAGAAGAAAGTGTTAGTCCAAGTGGCTACGATAATCTTGAGGGGGTGAATAGATTATGCCGATTTTTCGCAAATCACCCTCTTTTTGAATCAATAAGTAATGACAAGAATGTAAATGCGGAAATTAAACAACACTCGTTGATTTAAAGAGGTTCAACCCACCTAGGGCCTAATCCTCTACCACCCCCAGTATCTCAGGGATGGATTTCAAAAAGAAAAAGATTTTATTAATTACCACAATTAATACAACACCTTGAGGATCACCACAATCCTCTTACAACACCTTGAGGAGATTACCACAATCTTCCTTCACCACCTTTGAAGAGTACCACACTCTTCAAACACCTATCACCTAAATCACCCAAGTGTATTCTTACCACAAGAATACTCACAAGGATGTCTTGTGTTGAATGATGGACAAAATTCAAGATTACAACTCTATGAAACCAATACAAAGATTGAGTGCAAGTGTAATCAAGAATCAAAAAGCCTAGACCTCAAAGATGTGCAAGTGAAAGTACTTAGGCTATTACAACAAGAATGTAAAAATGAAAGCTTGAACAATTTGCAGATTTCTTGTTGTGTATTTTTCTTGTATGTGTTGTGTCTTGTGTCTTCAATTTATCCTCTATTTATAGGGAAGCTTCACCAACATAGGCTCCTCTATCTTCACTTTTGTCTACAAAAAGAAGATCACAAGATGTAGAAATATTGTACAAAATTGAAAAGCAAATCTTGTCATCACAGTTGCAACGGTTGGAATTTTCTTTGTCAAAAAATAACATAGGGCGACCGGTTGCCTGTTGAAGATTTCGACCGTTTTAAAAAATAGTGCGATCCAGGTAGGGGTTGCGGGTGCGAGGTGCGACCGGTCGGAGGGGGTCGACCGGCCGCACAGGTGCGCCGTCGGCCCTCCCCGGACCGGTCCCCTGCTCCATTTTTCAAGTCTGTAAGTTTTGTTTCGTGTTTTCTTTTCTTCTGGTACAGGTCGACCATTTGGGCGACCGGTCGACCTCCCCTTTGAAATATTGTCCGATTTTTTTCAAAAATAAACTTCAAAAAATACTCCAAAAAAATTAGTAAAAACATTTTAAATCATTTTGGAGTATTTAGACAACATTTATAAACATAGTTTTGGTGTAAAAACCAATTTAAACAAAACCATCAAAAGTGTTGTCCAATTTTTATCAAATTAAAAACTCTAAGAAATACTCCAAAAATTAGTAAAAACATTTTAAATCATTTAGGAGTATTCGGACAACATATAAAAACATTGTTTTGGTATAAAATCTTATTAAAACAAAATCATCAAAATCTTGATAAAAACATTTATCTAACAAACTCCCCTTTTGATGATTACAAACCAAAACAATTTTAGAAGGTCGATTTTAAAACAAAAACAAATTTTCCGGTCTTAAAACAACAATCAATTACAAGCAAAATACATCATAAGTACAAGCACACAAGGATAGGAGCAAAGATTTTTCAAAATCATTTTTGCACAAGCTCCCCTATCAATATGCATATCAAGAACAAGTATACAAGCAACAACTAAAAGCTAAAAGCTTAGCTTTCACAACTTAAGCTTGAATTCCATGAGCTTATAAGCTCCCACTGTCACAAAACATCATTAGTCAAGCATAAAAGTCCACAATACATCAAATGGACTAAGCAATATTCACAGCTTATGGCTTTTAGGAGCCCTAGCTTATAACTTATCTTGCGAGCTTATTTTCGCTTATTTGAACGTATGAGCGTTTTCATGTTTCTCCCCTTTGGAATCATCAAAAAGAATGTTAGCACGATAAAAACATCATATATTCATATCAAAGTGCGCAAATTTATCGATTTATCGAGCTTTTTGAAAATTGAAGCTTAAATTCCAAATAAAAGAGAAAAGTTGATCAATTGACTTGCAAAAGCTCATTTGATTGATAAAACATGATCTCTATATACTTATAAGACTTTTCAAATCGAGAGAATCATGTAGGCGATGAATTTTTCATTGAAACATTTCGTCGAACACTTGGCGTGCGTCGAATAAAACTAGAGGAATATAACGCCTTTGGGATTTGTTTAAGCCAAAAATTTCATCACCAATTCAGTTCAAACAGCATTCAATACATCATAAATATAAAGCTCATCACATTCATATGAAACTAGCATCAAGAATTTTGCAAATAAGTCAAAATCTCAAGGGTTCAACCCAATTGAGCAAATGGAGTAGAATTCTTACCATTTATACGGTAAAGATGAGCAATGATGATAATAATCGAGCCTAATGAAGTCCAAAAAATAAAACATATGCAAGAAAATAAATTTGAAGTGAAATTTTAGTGATTTTGGCAAAGGGGACGAAAAATGGCCAAAATGTGTTAAAGTGACGAATGCTGAAGACAGAACCATTTTAATCCAAATTATAGCCTAGGGCGACCGGTCGAGGTTGAGGGCGACCGGTCGACGTTGAGGGCGACCGGTTGCCCTCAACCCTTTCAGCCCACTGTCTGTCAGTTTTTCCAAAATCCGAATTTTCAACCAAAAATCCGATTTTTCGCCCCTAAGTTTTAAAAACGTGCAAAATGCAAACGTAAGCCTCATTCAATATGCATTATGCCTAACCGAGCTCGTATCGATGCAAAAGTCTCGGAAGATAGCGGTTTTGTAAAAATGTCCGCTAATTGATCTTGAGATGGTACAAAAGATATCTCAATTTTTCGTTTTGAGACACAATCCCTTAGAAAATGATGTCGAATCTCAATATGTTTAGTACGGTTATGATGAACCGGATTTTGCGCAATATTTATAGCGGATATGTTATCACAAAAGATAGGAACATTTTCAAAAGAACATTTATAATCCGCTAAAGTTTGTTTCATCCAAAGAAGTTGTGTACAACAAAATGCCGCGGAAATAGATCCAGCTTCGGCCGTTGAAAGTGAAACACAATTTTGTTTCTTTGAAAACCAAGAAACTAGGCAATCACCTAGAAATTGACATGATCCGGAAGTACTTTTCCGATCATCAATATTTCCCGCATAATCCGAATCACTATAACCTTTAAGAGAAAAATTTTCATTCTTTGGATAGAATAAACCATATTGAATAGTGCCTTTCAAATATCGAAAAATCCTTTTAACGGCACTCATATGAGATTCTTTGGGGTTGCTTTGAAAACGAGCACATAGGCATACGACATGAAGAATGTCCGATCTACTTGCGGTTAAATAAAGTAAACTACCAATCATACCTCTATATTTGGATTCATCAACCGACTTGCCTTTTTCATCTTTGTCAATCTTGACGTTTGTTGCCATTGGGGTAGAGACGGTTCTTCCTTCTTCAATGCCAAATTTCTTCAAAAGCTCATTTGTATATTTTGATTGAGAAATATAAATTCCTTCTTGGCATTGCTTAATTTGAAGTCAAGGAAGAAGTTGAGCTCCCCCATCATGCTCATTTCAAATTCACCTTGCATTAACTTAGAAAATTTCTTGCACAAGGATTCATTAGTAGCACCAAAAATAATATCATCAACATAAATTTGCACTAGTAAGCAATCTTGCCCTTTTTCAAAAATAAAGAGAGTAGTATCAACTTTACCTCTTGTAAAACCATTTTGCAAAAGAAAAGAGCTAAGTCTATCATACCATGCACGGGTGCTTGTTTCAAACCATACAAGGCCTTTTTAAGTCTATAAACATCATTAGGCCTAGAAAAATTTTCAAACCCCGGAGGTTGTTTTACATAGACTTCTTCTTGAATAATACTATTTAAAAATGCGGATTTTACATCCATTTGGTAAAGCTTAAAATTTTTAAAACAAGAATAGGCAAGTAAAATACGAATAGCTTCTAAACGTGCTCTACGGTGCAAATGTTTCATCATAATCAATACCTTCTTCTTGACAATAACCTTGAGCTACTAACCTTGCTTTGTTTGAACAATATTGCCTTGGTCATCGAGCTTGTTCGAAATACCCATTTTGTACCAATAATGGTTTGAGATGGAGGACAAGGTACTAATTCCCATACATCATTCCTTTTAAATTGATTCAACTCCTCTTGCATTTCTAAAAACCAATCCTCATCTTCAATCGCTTCCTTAGCATTTTTAGGCTCTTTTTGAGATATAAGAGCTTTCTCGGCAAATTTTCCTCGAGTCATTACTTTATCAAGGGGATCACCAATAATAAGATCTTTTGGGTGATCTCCTTAAATTTCAATGCTACGGGAAGATTCAAGTATCACCTTTATCTTCTTGAGGAACACTTGAGCTTGAAGGTTGATCATTTTAAGTTTCATCTTGAACAATGGGTTCAATAATATCCTCTTCATCACTTTCATCATTGGGTATCCTTTCAACACCCGAAGCTTCATTGAATTTGACATGGATGAATTCTTCAACAACTTCACTAGTCTTATTGTAAACCCGATATGCTTTGCTCTTGATTGAATATCCCATAAAAATTCCTTCATCGGCCTTAGGATCAAGTTTGTCTAATTGATCCTTAGTATTCAAAATAAAACATTTACATCCAAATATTTTGAAATAACTAATATTTGGAGTTCTTCCTTTCCAAAGCTCATATGGAGTTTTATTCATTTTAGGACGAATATAAACTCGATTAATGACATAGCAAGCGGTACTTACGGCTTCGGCCCAAAAATATTTTAGAAGTGAAAATTCATTTAGCATGGACCGACTCATTTCTTGAAGTGTCCGATTCTTCCTTTGGCTACTCCATTTTGTTGAGGTGTCCTTAGAGCCGAAAAGTTATGACTATATCCCTTGGTTTCAAAAGACTCTAAATTCGCCGTCAAATTCTCCACCTCGATCACTTGAATAGACTTAATAGTATCTTCCTTTTCATTTTCAATGAGTCTACACAACTTAACAAACTCATTAACGACACCGCTTTTATTTGTAAGGAATAGAGCCCAAGTATATCTAGAAATATCATCAACTATAACAAAAGTGTAATGTTTTCCACTTAGACTTGCCGTACCAATATCCCCATACAAATCAAGATGAAGCATTTGTAGGGGTTTGGTAGTGGAAATTTCATTTTTAGGCTTAAAACTACTCTTAACTAATTTGTTCTTTTGACAAGTGTCACATAAGCCAAGATTTTCAAAATTCAATTTGGGTAGTCCTTTTACATGTTGGTTTTTGTAAATAGTTTGCAAATTTTTGTATCCAACATGTCCAAGTCGCCTATGCCATAAACTAGTTAAATCATTATTGGCGACAAGACAAGAAACATTTTGACTAACCAAATCACTTGTACAAATTTTGTAAAGATTGCCTTTTCTAATTGCTTCACAAATAATTTTATCATTTTTGGAAATAAGGCATTTTTCTTTATTAAAAACAACATTATAATTTGAGTCACAAAGTTGGCTAACACTTATCAAATTGAACTTAAGCCCTTCTACTAAAAGAACATTACTAAGAGAGAAAGAAGAGTTACCAATTTCTCCATTTCCAAGAATTCTCCTTTGCCATTGCCGAATATGACCATACCCTCTTCTTGGAGCTTGATGTTGGTAAAAAGTTCTCTCTTTCCGGTCATATGGCGTGAACATCCGCCGTCCACGAGCCATTTTGAATCTTCCATTGTTGTTATAGCCCCTATAACCTACAAAGGAATTATTTTTAGGTACCCTATAATTTTGGGGTCCATGGGGTTAGCCTTGAGACCTTTAGGTCTCCAATAATAGCTAAAATTATTCTTCAATTTACAATTGCTAGCATAGTGTCCATTCTTACCACAATAAAAATAAGTAATAATACGAGGACTACTAGCACGTACAAAGGTTGGACCTTGGTCTTTTTCTTAAAAGCATTTTGAAAAGGTTTATAACCAAGTCCTAATTTAGAATGCTCACCTCTTTGTGCATCTAAAATATTTGTGACTTTATCCGTACTTAAATTGAATCGATGCACATCCTTTTTCAAATTTTCAATATCATTTGTGAGCGTTTGTTTTTCGGTTTCAAGAGTACGAACCATAGTAAGAGTAATAGCATGAGCCTTATCAAGAGAGGCATAAGTAAATAATTTATCTTTTTCTAGTTTAAGCCGTTTATGCTCCTTTTTCAAATTCTTGTATTTAATAATCAAATTTTGAAACTCATTTTGCAATTCATCAAAATCACATTGTAATTCATCAATTAGGGAAGAAGATGAAGCATTAGAGCGTACCTCGGTATTTTCATCGTCTATAGCCATAAGACCATGTTCGGATTCTCCTTCCTCGTCGGTTGTTTCAAGTAATTCATCCCAAGTTTTGACGTCCACATTTAACGCCTTCTTTTTCGGAAAAAAGGCTTTTTCTTCTTTTGTTCCTCTTCCGCTAATTTTGGGCAATCGGCTTTGTAGTGCCCGGATTTTCCGCATTTGAAGCAAGAATTGTCTCTTGGCTTTCTTGCTTTATTTTTGTTTTTAAATTTTGCAAATTTTCTAACAAGAGCCGCCGTTTCTTCATCATCCTCATCACTAGCATAATAAGCATTATTAGAAGAAGATGCTAAGCCTTTAATAATATTTTGCGTACCCGGTTTAGAGGTGGATGGTTGAGAATTTTTCCTCTCCTTGAGATATACTTCATAAATAAGGAGATTCCCAATGAGCTCATCAAACTTGAGTGTCTCAAGATTTTGAGCTTCCGTGATTGTCGTCACCTTTTCGGACCATGAGCGGGAAGGGCATTTAAGACTTTGGTCACCTTATCTTCTTCGGAGATGACCTTTCCAAGAGCCACAAGAGGATTGACAATGTTGTCAAGCCTTTCCACCATTTTTGATATGCTTTCACCATCATGCATATTGAAATTTTCAAAGTCTTTCACAAGCATTGTTTTTCTTGCTTGCTTCACTTTCTTTGTGCCCTCATAGATGGTTTCTAATTTTTCCCAAACTTCATGTGCCGACCGTATGCCTCTTATGCGATTATATTCGGTGGCGGTAAGAGAGCAATGTAAAATATTTAAGGCCTTACCGTTTAGAGAGAAAGCCTTCTTGTCATTTTCATCATACTCCTTGAATGGCTTGGGAGTCGTGGTACCATCCTCCAATTTTGTTGTTGGTTGAGCAACTCCTTCAATAACCACATTCCAAATATCAAATCTGCATCCTTGTAGAAAGCACTCCATGCGGTCTTTCCAAAATGCGTAGTTGTTGGCATCGAATAGTGTCTTGTTTGTGGAGGCGCCGGTGGTGAGATAAGCTTCATTCGTAGCCATGGATCTTTCCTCTTTACTCGAACGAGCTAGCCAAAGAGTTTGGCTTTGATACCACTTGTTAGTCTAAGTGGCTACGATAATCTAGAGGGGGTGAATAGATTATGCCGATTTTTCGCAAATCACCCTCTTTTTGAATCAATAAGTAATGACAAGAATGTAAATGCGGAAATTAAACAACACTCGTTGATTTAAAGAGGTTCAACCCACCTAGGGCCTAATCCTCTACCACCCCAGTATCTCCGGGATGGATTTCAAAAAGAAAAAAGATTTTATTAATTACCACAATTAATACAACACCTTGAGGACCACCACAATCCTCTTACAACACCTTCAAGAGAGATTACCACAATCTTCCTTCACCACCTTTGAAGAGTACCACACTCTTCAAACACCTATCACCTAAATCACCCAAGTGTATTCTTACCACAAGAATACTCACAAGGATGTCTTGTGTTGAATGATGGACAAAATTCAAGATTACAACTCTATGAAACCAATACAAAGATTGAGTGCAAGTGTAATCAAGAATCAAAAAGCCTAGACCTCAAAGATGTGCAAGTGAAAGTACTTAGGCTATTACAACAAGAATGTAAAAATGAAAGCTTGAACAATTTGCTTGATTTCTTGTTGTGTATTTTTCTTGTATGTGTTGTGTCTTGTGTCTTCAATTTATCCTCTATTTATAGGAAGCTTCACCAACATAGCTCCTCTATCTTCACTTTTGTCTACAAAAAGAAGATCACAAGATGTAGAAATATTGTACAAAATTGAAAAGCAAATCTTACACATCACAGTTACAACGGTTGGAATTTTTTTGTCAAAAAATAACATAGGGCGGACCGGTTGCCCTGTTGAAGATTTCGACCGTTTTTAAAAAATAGTGCGATCCAGGTAGGGGTTGCAGGGGGGTGCGACCGGTCGGATGGGGGTTCGGCCGCCTGTGGGTGCGACGGTCGGCCCTCCCCGGGACCAGTCCCCCTGCTCCATTTTTCAAGTCCGTAATTTGCATTTCGTGTTTTCTTTTCTTGAGTACAAGTCGACCATTTGGGCGACCTGGTCGACCTCCCTTTGAAATGTTGTCCGATTTTTTTTTCAAAAATAAACTTCAAGAAATACTCCAAAAAATTAGTAAAAACATTTTAAATCATTTGGGAGTATTTAGACAACATTTATAAACATAGTTTTGGTGTAAAAACCAATTTAAACAAAACCATCAAAAGTGTTGTCCAATTTTTATCAAATTAAAAACTCTAAGAAATACTCCAAAAATTAGTAAAAATATTTTAAATCATTTAGGAGTATTTGGACAACATATAAAAACATTGTTTTGGTATAAAATCTTATTAAAACAAAATCATCAAAATCTTGATAAAAATATTTATCTAACAGAAAGTTCAAATAAACGAACTTATGAAACTATAAGGTTACCTCAAAGTGATGATGAAGAGGAACCAAGACGAGACGCGATAAAGGACAAAAGCGACTACGTCTTTTAGTCCCGATTTTCTAACTTATATGTTAGAAAATGAACCTAGAACTATTCAAGAAGCTTTGTCTAGTCCGTAAGCTCCTTTCTCGAATGAAGCTATCAATACTTGAAATAGATTCCATCATGCAAAATAACACTTGGGAGTTGGTTGATCTCCCACCTGGTTGCAAACCTTTGGGATGCAAGTGAATCCTTAAAAGAAAGTACAAAACAGATGGATCTATAGATAAGTACAGAGCCCGTTTGGTAGTCTGAAGGGTTTAGACAAAATGAGGGATATGACTTTTTCGATACATATTCTCCTGTTATGAGGATCACGTCCATTCGTATTCTCATTGCTATTGTAGATTTGTATAACCTTGAGATACATCAAATGGATGTGAAGACTGTCTTCTTGTAAGGTGATCTTGAAGAGGATATTTATATGGAACAACCCGAGGGGTTCGTTGCACCCGGTCAAGAGCAAAATGTGTGTAAACTTGTTAAGTCACTTTATGGACTAAAACAAGCACCTAAGCAATGGCATGAAAAGTTTGACTCGACTATGAAGTCAAATGGTTTCAAAATCAATGAATGTGACAAATGTGTCTACATTAAAGGTACTACAAATGATTGCGTCATAGTATGCCTTTATGTAGATGATATGTTGATTATGGGTAGTAGTCATGATTTAATCATGAATACTAAGAACATGTTAAAGAAGAACTTTGACATAAAAGATATGGGATTATCTCGATGTTATATTAGGGATAGAATCTCTAGAACTCAGATGGAATTGTCTTCAGACAATCCCATTATGTCGAAAGCATACTTAGAAAGTTTAATGCTTTTGATAGTCCTCCAGCTAAGACACCTGTAGATCTAAGTCTACACTTGGCCAAAATAGATGAGAACTAGTTTCTCGGCTAGAATATGCAAGGATAATTGGTAGTCGATGTACTTAACAAATTGTACATGTCCAAACATTGCATATTGAGTGAGTAAGCTAAGTAGTTCACAAGTAACCCGAGTAAGGATCACCGGAAAGCCGTGACAAGGGTATGAGATACTTCAAGTATACCATGAACTATGGAACACTTTATACTAGATATCCAAAGTATTAGAAGGATACTATGATGCCAATTGAATATCGACACAAAAGACTTCAAGTCTACAAGTGGATATTTTTTCACAATAGGTGGAGGAGCGGTGTCGTGAAAGTCTTCTAAGCAAACGTGCATAGCTAGATCCACTAAGGAATTCGAGTTCATTGCTTTAGATAGAGTCGAGAAGAAACAGAATGACTTAGAAACTTCTTAGAAGATATTCCGTGTTGGAATAAGCCTTTCTTTGTTTTGATACATCGTGATAGTCAATCAAAGAATTGGAAGGGCACAAAGTATTACGTATAATGGTAAGTCTAGACATATTCGTTGAAGACACAATACTATTAGATAGTTGATTTGAATGGATTTATTTCGGTTGACTACGTGAAGTCAAAGAAAAATCTTGTGGATCACTTACAAAAGGAATAAATCGAGATCGGTTGTATAAATTTTTAAGGGGAATGGGTTTAAAATCTACAAAAATAAAGAATGTTCATAGCGGTAACCCAACCTTGTGAATTGGAGATCCCAAGACCTTGGTTCAATGGGACAACTAAGTTACGAATGTTTTTGAACACTTGGAAAATGTGTTAGCTCATTCCGGAACTTCCAAGTGAAATAGAAACCTCTGAGAATATGGTGAGGTTGAGTTTAAGACTTTTATTGATTCCTATACCGAAAGGTGGAGTATGGAACGATACTCTTGAATAGGAGATCACCTATATAAGTGAGAAGTAATGGTCGCTTCAAAGAAACACTTATGAATCTAAGATATGGTCCAGAGTCGAAATGGACACAACGTGAGAACAACAAGTGTTAGAGTTGTTATTGTGTAAATAATGTTGTCTCGGTTTACACAAATGGCCGAGTAGTTCAAGACATTGTGTCACTAAGCGCCTAGTAAATCCGATAGTATTTTACTAAGGTTCAAAGCCACAAGCTTCCTATCCAGATGTAATAACAAAAACCGAGACATCAAGTTTAATTTGCATACATGAAAGCATTAATTTCATTCATGTGGGGATTATTGGAATTTGGTTTAAAGAAATGGGTGTTGACCCGATTTTGACCAAATAGATAAGTGGTTTCTATTGGTGAAAAATGGAATCAACTTATATGTTAAAATTCTACTAAGTGAGTAGATGAGATTGCCATTTGGATTTCTCAAAACTAATTTCGGGTAAATGAGAAATTAATGCTACAAGTTAGTCACTTAAAACTAGAAATTGGTATGGAAAATGGAAATGTGGGGAAGGAGAAAAGCTCCATCCCATATAGAAGGAATAGCAAAAATTGCTCTATTGATATAACCTAAGTTGGACTAATGGGTTTGGGCCTTGGGGCACCAAAATTTATAAAGGGATGAAGACATACATGCTTATGAATTTGGTTCAAAATACATGTCTTGCTACCGTTGTTGTTGGCCGGCTCGTCCCCGTCGTGGGCTTGGGCCTAAGCTTAGGCTTGGGCTTCAGGCCCTTATTAAAACCCTTTAAAATTAATTAATTATTTTTTTCCCAATCGGGAGATGGTGCACAGGCGCATATCGCGCAGACAAAGTGAGCAATGTGCACTCGATGCGCACCGCAGCATGACGATGGCGAAACCTATCATGCGCACGGCGTGTGCGGACGCCGCACGCTTGAACCGATGCACTTTGTTGGGCTTTGGTCCAAAGATCCTCGCCGCAATGGGCTTTAAAAAGAGACGCGAGGCGCAGCCCGCGATTTGAACTTGTGAGCGATAGATTGCACAGTTAAATGAGAGCTTAAAGGATTTGATATTGACTACATATACCAACATATGCATCTTCTTTTCTGGTGCCCATTACATAGAAACTCTCAGGTTAAGCGTGCTTGGCCGGAGTAGACATGGGATGGGTGACCTGGGAAGTTTTCTAGGGTGCGGCGTGAGGAAGGACAAGCGCACGCTAGAAAATACTCTTGTTGATTTATGGGGACAATCGTCAATCCAAGAAAGCACTCGAGGTCCAACAACCGATATCGAGCAGTCACGGGTTCGAATTTCTTGGAAGACGCCGCAAAGGTGGAGGTTGCAGGAGCGGTGGAATTGAGATCTTGGCCAGCAGAGGAGGTAAATGCAGACGAAGCGAATCAAGGGTAGGTTGCCAGTGTGGCCAAACTTAGGTAAACGGGCCGAACAAGGTGTAGGAAAGGTGCGGCTTTGGAATCGAGAGGTCGGGCGTAACGCGACGCTGAATCGAAGAAGTTGCATTAGAACTCGGAAGTTTGGCGGGCGTGTAGGTTCCCAAGATCGAGCCGAGATGCTTTAGCATGTGTTGGGAGGGGGTTGTTGGGCTTTGGTCCAAAGATCCCGCCCGCAATGGGCTTTAAAAGAGGCGCGCAAAGGCGCGCCCGCGATTCGAACTCGTGAGCACTGGGTTGCACTGATTAAAGGAAAGCTTAAAGGATTTGATATCGACTACATATACCAAAAGATGTATCTTCTTTTCTCGGTGACCATTATATAGAAACTCTTAGGTTAAGCGTGCTTGGCTTAGAGTAGACATGAGATGGGTGACCCCCGGGAAGTTTTCAGGGTGCGGCGTGAGTGAGACGAAGCACGCTAGAAAATACTCGTGTTGGTTTGTGGGGACGATCGTCAATCCAAGAAAGCGCTGAGGTCCAACTCACTTGTTCGAGCAACCATGTGCATTTTTTTGGTCAGACACATGTCTTTTCGATCCAAAAGACATATCTTTTCCATCGCACCTTGATGCCTATATATATGAGCCCCTGCGCAGATGAAAAAGGATACAAAAATACATATAATAAATCGAGTCATTTTGCATAAAAGCATATTCTTTTCATTCCTTCCTAAAAGCTTGAAAGCTTTAAACACTTGTGTTATTTGTAGTTTCGATTTTTGTAAATGCCTTGCTAAGTCGAAACTTGAAGAAAAGTCGTTGTATCTTAGGGACGATTCTTTGGGAACCGTAAAGACTTAGTATATGGGGTAATTTCGTTTTGCATGGAGACAATATCAAATACTTTGGCCTCGACTTAATCTTGTCCGGGTTTTCCAAATACTCTAACCATTTTCTTATAAACAAGATCACCCAAACAATATGTATATATTCTACTTAAATGTTATATTACAAATATTTTATATATTAAAATACGTATATATAAATTACAATACGAAATGTAATAAATTCCAAATTAAAACAAGAGAAACGAAGGATTTTTTTTTTTTTAAAAAGTGGGTATTAGCAATGATTGAGTTGAAATTGTTTGAATCTTCCAACTTGTTATTTTTTTCCCCTTAGTGGAGAATCTTCTAACTTGTTATTTTTTTTTTTTTTTTTTTTGAGAAAAATCTTCCAACTTGTTAAATATAAATCAATCATGGTAACTACTTAACTATTATTGAAAACGAGGATTGCGGCTTTCAGCCCGAATACAAGACAAGAGATAATTGATAGTATCAAATCAAAACTCACCATCCCCGTCACTGGTAGTCATAACACCTATCTTGGTCTCCCGACATTCTCTCTTAGAAATAAACGGATCCAGTTCCAGTATCTTAGAGAAAGAATCCTTAAGAGAATTCAAGGCTGGGGTAAAAAATTCTTCTCGGAAGGCGGTGGGGAAACTTTAATTAAATATGTGCTTCAAGCAATTCCGGCATACACAATGTCCTACTTTCGTATCCCTACTTCAATTTGTGATGATATAGAACGGGATTGTGCAAATTTCTGGTGGGGAGTAGACGACAAGAGCGACGAATGCATTGGTGTACTTGGGACCGTCTATGCAAACCAAAGAGCCTAGGTGGAATGGGATTTCGAAAATTATCCAATTTCAATCAATCCCTACTTGCGAAACAATTGTGGAGAATCATCCAAAACCAGACACACTAGTATCTCGGGTTCTGAAGGCGCGGTATTTTAAACACTGTGATGTGATGGAGGCTCCAATTGGATGTAATCCATCATACGTTCGGCGCTCTCTGCATTGGAGTAAACAAATTTTAGAAGAAGGTTTATGCTGGAAAGTCGGTGATGGAACTTCGATTCCCATTTTCAAAGACAGGTGGATTCCAACACGTCGCCAACCTTGGACTCTCAGCACTTTAGCTTAACCCCCAAGTTGCTAAAGTCAGTGAACTAATTTGTGGAGGAGTCTGGAATGTCCATGTGCTTGAGTCATTATTTCCTCCTTTCCTGGTCAGAGAAATATGTGCAATTCCATTGCCTCAACAACCTCAAAGCGACTCTCGTTTTTGGAGTTTTGATGCAAAAGGGAACTATTCAGTCCGTGAGGGGTATAAATTTACCACAGGGTTTTTTGATAGTCTGTAAAGCTACTCGAACCAGACCCTTGCACAGTGGTGGAAAGGAATTTGGTCTATGAATGTCCCTCCGAAAATTAAAATCTTTTGGTGGAGAGTCTCCAATGATTTTATTCACGCCAGCTTGAATTTAAAAGCTCACCATATTCCAGTCTCGGGTAAGTGTAGCATTTGCAATTATAACTCAGATTATATACGACACACTCTCTATTTTTCTGTCCGGCTGTTAAAAACACATGGCAAACCCAACCTTTTGCTCAACTCCTCAAAAAAAGCTAAAAATGGGTCAACTATCGAGTTGTGTCTGTGGATGTTTCAGAATATGTCTAAAGATGACTTTGAATATTTTGCAACATTTACATGGATAATTTGGAAGGAAAGGCAAAAGGTCATTCATGGGAACAAGAGTAACATTTCCTGGAAATTGCTAATTCAGTTGCATCATTCCTACTCCTACTCAATTTCCAGTGATCCAAAAAAGACTCCAAAGTGGGGGGACCAATGTAATTGACGCCTCCCAAAAATTTGGTCCCCACCACCAATTGGAAAATTGAGGCTTGATGTTGATGCTTGTGTGAAGGATCAAAGGGGTTGTTACGGAATTGGCGGTATTGTTCGAGATGCTACCAACAAACCCATTCTGGCATTTGGTAAAGCATTAACCAGCTCAACTTCGGTTTTGGACAGCGAACTCCAAGCAATCTCAGAAGGTCTGGAAGTATGTCTCAAGGCTAATATTTTCCCAACCAAGTCTCTTCGGACTCCCTCCTCGCAGTGCAAGCAGTCACTGACGAGAGGGAGGTCCATAATCATGTCCTTGATTGGTCTATTCGTGTTAAGGCACTTTTAGCATCTATTCCGAATTCCTTTTTAGTTCATGTTAAAAGATGTGCGAATTGTGTTGCACATTCGATAGCGAATTTTGCTGCTTTGTCTCCAGGCCCGTTTGTTTGGGAGGGTGAGACGTTTCCTGGTTGGCTCAAGGAGCTTGTAATGTTGGATTATCCTTCTTGAATTAATAAAAGTACAAGCTTTCTTCTGGTCAAAAAAAAAAAAAAAAAAACGAGGATTGCGGCGGAGGGGCGGAGTGACTCTTTGCGCATGTGCTAATTGTACGATTATGGTATGGAATAAATCATAATATAATATAATCCAAAACCAAATTTGTCAAACTTATTCCACTTTACTTTTTTAATAGCTAAATTACACTTTCCTGTTTGGTTTCTCCAATTTGCGGCGCCACTAGGTCTAAATTTCTAGTCTAAATTACTTGAATCCAATTTTTATGGTACTTCCATACAATTTCTAATAATAAAATAACAATAGTAATAATAGTTCAAGTGATGTTAACTATTCAGGCAAATTATATTATTATCCAAGAGTTGAAACTTATAACTAATATATTTTAATGTAGGAATGTAAATGAATCTACTCGAAGTAAGGGAGTAGTTGCCATCACTAAAAAAACTCTCAATTCTTATGACTAAAATAAATCACTTTACGGTGTTTGTAAAATGTCAACTGCTTGTTTCTAATTTTAGTTTATTTACACAAAATCTAAAAATAAAGAGATGTATGTTTTAGACTATGATTCTTATTTGTTTTGACTTTTACAACCAAATAAACATTTTTATTATTTTTTCACCAAACACTCTAAAATTTTCAACTTTCGATTCTATTTGCATACACTACCCATTTATAATTCTCAACTATTTTTACTTCTACTACAATAAATTATTTTTTCTATAAACAATTTTTTTTTTGCACACACTCCCTAAATATATTGGCGTGCAAACCCGTTCGAATTTCTAGTGAATATTAAGAATTAAGTTTGAATTTGATTTGATAGTTAATTGAATTTAGCTCGAAAGAGTTTTAATCGAATTCAACTCTTGTTGAACTCAAGTAGATTAATTTTTTTAGATATTATTTTATTAGTTTTTATTCATCGAATTCGAGTGTCAAAATCGAGCCGAGCCATGTACGCACCTCTCTTATTGGTGTGAGGCTGTGAGCATTGTTATATAAATACTCTCATATTTGTTGTAATTGGTCGGTTTAGAGTGTAAACGAATCCAGTTGAGCCGAATATAATATTGTTCAAGTTTGTTTGAATTCTTTTCGAGCTTCAGAAATTGTGTTTGAGTTTGATATGATTAGTTATCGAGTAGATCTTAAATGTGCTTTAGTCGAGTCGAACATTAATCGAGATCGAGTAACTTGATATTTTTACACATTATATTATGGTTTTACTAATTGAGTCATGCTCGAGCCGAGTTTTATATTTTATCGAACGAAAAATTGTCTTAGAACTTGGTTTGTTATGTTATCGAACTAAACCCAAACGAGGTTTTAGTGATATTGAGTCGAGTATCGAATGGTTTGGTTTGATTTCACCCCTACGATGGTTATTAATAAATACATTAAATTATTTAACGACAAAGATCTTGATGTAATCAAATTTATTGCTTCTAAAATATCTGCTAAAATCTTCATGGAAGTGCAATTCCTTTTATGCAACCCTTACGGCATGATTGATATGAATGAATGGAATTAGGTTGGAATGGAATGAATTTAGGAATGAAATAACATTAGGAATGAAATGATGTATTATTACTATTCTTATGATTGGTATGTACAAGGTATGGAGAAATGAATGGATGGCGATTTTTTACTTGATTTAAATATCTTGATTGGTAATTATAAATTAATGATAGTAATTGAGAAAAATAATTTTAAAGTATCAAATTCTCTTAAATAAGATTTTTTAAATAAATTTTATTAAATATATTATTCGTAAATTGATATAAAATTATTTTAATGTGTGCTAAATAATATAAGATTTATATCTATGATATCAAAAATATTTTATATAATATTTTTAGGGATAATTACAAAAACACCCCCGAGATTTGGGCTAATTACAAAAAAATCCGAGAGATGTTTTAAAACTACATAAAATCCCACCAGGTTTGATTATGTTAAATTTAAGGGGTAACTATAGTATTTTTACAAATATCGGGGGGTTTTGATATTTTTGCTTATGAAGGGGAAAATATAAGACAAAATCAAACCTCAAGTGGTTTTTTGTAATTTTAAAAAGTCTCCGAGTTTTTATGTAATTATCCCAAACCTCAGGGTATTTTTGTAATTATCTCAATTTTTTATAAGAAAATATAGAAAATCAACAAAAGAATTCTATATCAAAATTTTGATTTAACTATTTAATATTGATATAAATTGACTATGATTTATTAAAATATTAAATATAACTTATATTTAAATTATAAATAATTTTTTTTATTTATAACACTACTTTTCGAAAATATAGATTATATCCAACATTCTTAGTCATTTATAGAAAGATAATTTTATTAAAAATAAAATTTGAGTCATTCTTGATGATTGGGAATAGCTAAACCCCTGGGGAGAGGAGGAATGGTCATTCGGTCATCCCTTACTTTTGGGAATAGGGATTCCCATGGGAATGAATATTCTCATTACTAAACCATACCAAGCGTGTGAATGAGAATGAACAAGGAAACGCTTATTACATTTCTACCCCATTCCCACATACCAATCACGTTAAAGCTTTAACTTAGATGCAAAGCAAAATAGATCAAAATAATTTTTGTAAAATGTGGAAATTATTCAGACAAATCCAAAACGGAAATTAAAAAATAATGGTAACAAACTCGAAATTAACAATATTTAATAATGTGCATAAATAAATAAAAGTCAACAAATAAGTGGTCATGATTATTTGGTAGATAAGAGTAGTTCTGGCCGCTAATTTGGTGAAAGAAGAATGTCAAAATGAGCATCATTAATACATGTTACCCAATTAATTTAGTCTTATTCCTTTGAGCTTTTTTTCTGTTTAATTTATCTTAAATAAATCATTTTATTGTTTGTATTTAATTATTAATGTTATTTATAAATTCTCTTTTTGTATTTATAAATATTCATAATATATAATTTTATTTTTATAAATAATGTATATTAAACATAAACCATATATATAATTAATTTTATTTTTATATATTTTTTAAATACAACAATATATATATAAATAATATGTGAATTTATGGTGGGACCTATTCAAAAGTTATTGGAGATTTTTTAAAGAGATTTATTTGAGTGTGGGGTCCATAAAAAAGTTGTTAGGAGGTTTTTGATTGTGGAAAATATGGTGAGGTTTTTGCTTTTGATGTGGCAACGATGTGGCGGTGTGGGATCCATAAAAAGCGAGGTTTGTGGTTTTACCACTTGGTGATGCCCTTAGAATAATAATCGAAATAAAAAATAAAAGTTGAGCTTTTTTTTTTATTGAGTACATTGAGGGGAACCTGGGGAGAGGACACACGCACTCATATGAGATCGAACCCGAGTCATTTGCCCTTACAACACACGTCTCAAACACTAGAGCACAAAGTTGATCTCAAAGTTAGAGCTTAAATTAATATTTCTTTTGACTTTGAGTATATATTCAATTCATATTATGTAATTACAACAAGATCAATGAATGGTGGCTTACTCTAAACTTTAAGCCTGTATGCTATAAAAAAATGCTACCAACTTAAGTCATAATACAATCGTATTATTAATTATATTGATATGGTCTAAATTAGATGTGGTCATTGGACGTAACTCGTAAGTGTATAATTGAAGTATTTGGGCAATTATCCGTGTGGTGAAACAGAAAACGAAACATTATTTTGTAATAGAAGACAGAAAATGGAAATAGGATTTCCATAAAAAATCTCTAGTCTATCTATATTGATGCAGGTGGAAGCGTAAACAAAGATACAACTCAATTCGTACGTTGGTTCTACACGAATACCATAAGAGAGACAAGAATTAAAAAAAAGTTACCCTCGATTTTTAATTCAATGATAAACCACCGTAAAAATAATAATAAAAAAATTATTTATATAATTAAACTCTTACAACAATAAAACTCATAAATGTTGATTGTTGAAAACTCTTAAAAAATAATAAAATAACCTACTAAAACTAATCCTAATAGATAAAGAGATATTTTTCAATCTTATTTTCATCTTCATCACATATATAAGAGGATCATGTGGGACTTCAATTACCATAAAAATGTCAAGGAATATTCATTCATAAAAATTTTTTTAATGTGGTAAGATGCAAATCAAGCAAAGCAGCCTTACTAGTTTTCTATCTTTGAATTGCACTGCTAATTATTTGTTCTGAGAGTAAACAACTTATGTCTACACCTCTCTTTTGAAAAACCCGCCAAATGGGTGCGTTTCTGTCGGTCATTACACCGCTTAACGGATCTAATCCGTTAGATGGATCAAATTCAGTAGCGTGGTCAATCCGCCAATTGACCCGCACAACACTAACACCACAATAACCACATCGTTGCTAATACTTTTTAGGATGACTACTAATACTTTTTGGGAGGATTACTAATATTTTTTAGAAGAGATACTAAAATACTTTTAATTGGAAATCCTAATACTTTTCAATAAGACTATTAAAACATTTTGGGGAATACTAATATATTTGCTAGAAAAATCAATATTTTTCATGAGGATTACTAAAAACAACTGCTCTAGGGATTATGAATACTTTTATGAGGATTGCTAATACTTTTACGGGAAAAACTAATACTTTTGAGGTTGCCTAATATTATGTCACTTGTCTAATACTTTTCAAGGGGACAATTAATACATTAAATGTGGATTATGAATACTTTTGAGGGGAAAAATCAATATTTTCATGAGGCCTACTAAAAATATTGATCAAGGGGATTACTAGTGTACTACTAATATTTTTCAGGGGAAAACTAATATTTTTAACGGCTCCTAATATTACAAAAATATCATTGGTCCGAGAGAACATATGATACCGCCACAAAATATTACAAATATTGGGTGCAATTAGGTTGCATCCATATTTTAGATAGTAGGAGTCATATTTAGGTGAGGTTTATCTAGAAACCTCTCCCATCGAACTCTATTTGGGATATGGGATTGATATATATACATATATATATATATGGATATCCCTCCCTACAATATCGATTCAATTGAAAATATTGTCTCCCACATAGAAAGAATAATCTCTCTCCTAAAATTTTTTCTCTACGGTTTTCTCCTTGGAGCATCACCAAAGTTCTCCAAGGGTTTAAGGTGCGGTGCACATCAAAGTGAATAACTCTAGTAGTTATTTACACCAACGAAAAAGATGATTCATGATCTTATTCGTGGTTCAATCAAGAGGAGGCATGTAGGTGACTTAATCATGGATCAAAAGGAGACTTGTAGGCGGGTTTAATCATGTCATGTGGATCGGAGTTTCGTTGCAAAGAAGTATACTCGATCTACATTATATGTACAAATATGTGATCTATGTGTTTTGGCTTAATTGCAGAAAATATCCTGTAACTTGGGGTAAAATGCATTTTCGGACTTTTGTTATTGGGTTTGCAAAATATGCCCTGTATGTTCTTCAAGTTTTGCAAAATATGCCCTGTAAGTTTATAACGTTCGTAAAATTGGTCCCGCAAGTTTATACCGAAGCAATTGGTGTCCTATAAGTCTTGAGTTGATGCAAAATTGGTCTAGCGGAATAATTGCATATTTTCAAATTACCAATTATACCCTTATTCATACACATGGCGATTTGACTAAGTGTCTTGCTTAAAATGGTATCGAGCCAGGGTTTATTAAGAACTTTTTGGTTATATTTATTATATTTATGTAATTGACAATTGGTGAGGAGAATTTCTCCGAGAATATGGATCCGGACCGATGTCCGAGATGTACCCCTTACAGGACATATCGTCAAATATTGACGATGTACGCACAAGAACACCTTGACCAGGTTTCATATTGGGAATACCAATATGAAGAAAAGGAACAATCAGGAGCCGACGGGGAAACCTTAAGGCAATGCAAAATGCGAGCGAGAATATTATAGGCGATTCCGGATGCTTAACCGGACATTATATGTTCACTTGATGAACCTTCAAGAAACGGTTCATGAAAATTCCCATCGAACAATGATTCCCGATGGCGTACACGAGTGGAACGAGATACTTTGCACAAATCTAAGATTTCGAAGATCTTAGAGAAATCCGTAAGACGGTGAGTAATTATGGCAACCGCCATATTCATCTACCAAAGACAAGTTCATCGGATCCGGAGCAAGATGGAGACGATGGTGAAATATCGTAAGGAAACTCTTGAACTCCTTCATGATATTGAACGAAACGAGTCAAGAACCGGAGGACAGGCCAAGTTCATCCGAAGGAAGGAAACGATTGATTTTGGGACGACCTATTTACACCAAAAGGGGAAACCAACCGAAGTCATACGAAAAATGACGGATGAGGAGAAGCTCATTGCTCTAATCAAAGGAAAATCCATCAAAAATTAAAAAAAGATGGATATTGAAAAGATGAATCTTAAAGATCTACATGACTGGCGAGAATCCTTGGCGGGATTAGGTATTGTAGATTTAAAGATGAACGCAGTGAGAATCAGCTTTGGTTACCTATGTCCCACAAGGTAGACCAATTCCACCACCACCGCCACCAAAGTAAATCCTAACGTCGAAGAAAGCACGGGTTCGCATCATGGAGCTCGGGGACGAGAGGATGCCACATTGGGATTTCACGACCGGAAGTGATCCACTTTCAGAACAGGAGGTCGAAACCTCTGCGGCAGAACTGGATAACCTACCGGAAGGCCGAATGTTTATCGACGCCTTATGGAAGATCGCACTCGACCCAATACATCCGTATGGGTTGATGTTAAACTGGACATCCCGATTTTAGAAACAGAGAAGTTCTCATTGATGAATGGGCTTCACTATGAGAATTTCAGCAGAACCCTCGATCTTACAAAGGATTCATTCATTTTACTCCTTGAAATGAGTCTTGAAGGATCGGTGAGGATTTCGGGATATGACCGATTCGACGAAAAGTTCGGTCACATCGGGGAAATCACTTAAAGGAATTTTCGATGGTATGGCAAAACTATTCAAAATCCAGTTCATCGGCAAAAAGTTATTTCGAGGGGATTAGAGGATGAAAAAAGAAAGAGATATAAACAAGCCCTCTATAGCCTTGACCATCGGATATTTGTCATATTGACGAATATATCAAGTTGTTCACCGAATACAGGTGGAAATCTAAGATTGAGGAAAAAAAGAAGTTGCCTATTCTTTGCCAAGATTCCGAGTCCCTCGGAGAGAAATGCTTATCGGGGAATACAAGGGTGGAGTCAAGTAGAAAGCGTGGCGAGAAAAATGTCTTTCCTAAAGGCCAAATTATCTAAATGGTGTTACCAAGCACTCTATACAAGAATTACAAAAGATTAAGAGGAATTAACAAAACAGTTCTCTATGTTGCGTGGATAATGATATCCCAACAGATTGTGGGAGGTCAACTAAGGCAAAGACAAGAAGAAGAAGGATAGAAGCCATCCATATACCGAGGAAGTAGCAACAAAAGAAGGGTCTTCATGGAGACCTAGAAGGTTCGTCAAAACAAAAGGCCCGGTTATAAATCGGGCAAAGACCATACCAAGTAGAAGTAGAGCCTCATCATCGAGGTTCTAATCAAACAAGTACCAGCAGAATCCGGAAGAAGAACTTTCGGGCGTGCTCACACTAGAGCTAATGAAAGTTTCAAAGATCGTAATTGCCGGACATGCGGAGCAAGAGGGCATATCTCAACGGATTGCCCGCACAATCAAAAATGAGGAGTCGAGACAGTTCGAGGCCACACCGTAAATCGAAGAAGTTTGTCTATTATCGTGGATTTAATACGGGTGTATCAATTTGAGGATATTCTCTCGGATGAAAGCATCTATGAAGAAGAAATCTATTCTAATGATGTAAGTGAATCCATTCGAGAATCGAGTGAAGAAGAAATTCTTCAAATGACGGTCAGGAGGATATGTCGGGATTCCTCTCTCACACTACGGTGTCTCATAAGACTCTTATGAGAATTATGAAGGAAGATCCAAAGCTTCAAATCTATGATGGATTTACAATTGGGGCGATGGAAAAGGCTTTGGATAAGATTGGTTTTTTAATAGAAGACACCAAATTATCCACAGGGTAACAATCGGAGAATTTGCCATTCCTATGGAGTTTACCGGGAACTCGATCGAGATGCGGTTGGTCCCTATTAGAGAAATACAGGAGATCAAAAAAGCGAGTTAAAAGAGAAGTTGCAAATACACTCTCATGGATTCATATCGAGCCATAAGAGTAATTATTAAAGCAACATTCAAAGAAGGAATAGATTCGCCTCTCAATCTTGCTATCTTTGACAAGCGAATCTCGCATCTCAAGGATTCATGCCTTGGAGCTAAGTTCTGTGAAATTTGTATGCGGGGGAAATTGGCATTTAATGTCTATCCTAGAATTGCATACAATTTGGGAGATCGAGACTTGAGAGAGTCCTAACCCTTCATCAAGATTTCAAAAGAGTCGATTTGATGAAATAAGGAAAAACAGGCCTTACTCGATCACATACAAGATTTCCTATGCTCTCTCGAATACCCATCATTCGAAGTATTCTTGAGAAAGGAATTTATTGAAGTCCCAAGAATCTTTGAGGACTTTGCGAGTGGTGTTACCAGAAATCATTGAATCTCCAACTATTAAGGAGATTGATATGATAATTCAAGATCAACAGTCTTCAACAAAAGTCTGAGTCTCGAGTTGAGCACAGAAGGATGTCTTTTTCCAAAGAAGCGAGAATGGTGAGTAGCGGCCGTTGGGAAGAAAGGAAACCAAGTATGCGATTCAACGCATCCCGATGTTTTTAAAACAACAGGAGAGCCGAAATGTCCCGAAGGATGGCGAGAGGTTGAAGTAATATTCGACATTACTCAAAAGGATAACATTTTTCCTTGTGATGTTCTATATTATCTCCAACAACCAATCGTTGGAAGGTATCAAGGAAGCCTGAAGATAGGAGAAATTGAGCTTACTATCACAGGAGTTGCGGGGAAAGATCCCGAACAATTAATACCGGGAATTGAATTTCTTGAGGAGCATAAACCTTGGGAAAGATTACAAGACGGAATGGAGTTCACAAAGTGGCTAATAAAAGATACGAGAATCGATGACCACTAGTCCATTCTCCATATACATTTCTATTGGAATGTTATATGTTGAATACAAGGCCGAGTATTTCGCCGCCTATATTGATTCAGTCCCGGAATATGTATCGCAAAGCGGATGTTTTTCCAAAAGAAATTGGAGAAGATTTACCAGCTATTGCAGGAAGAGATTTCTCTAAAAGGATTCTTATCCTTAACGGGGGAATTAAACAAGCGGTAAATAATGATCGGAGGCGGCGTGCAAGACCCCATGGTACAAAGTAAAGACGCCACCAATCTATTTCCATGATACAGTGCAGATATTTTGCTAGGAAACAATTTCCTACAAACATTCAAGCGATTCACACAAGAGAACGAGACGAGAAGACTTATTTTCACAACCTTATGTGATCATAAGATTATTGTCCGAGAAGGGGAAGCATTTTACGAGAAAAATGCCTATTAATTTTCGCAGCAAGCGTGGTGATGAAGCCAAACTTCGCAACCCAAAAATGGCAGATCGAAGGAAATTTGGTGAAGCTTTATTATCCTATAGACAATTTGGTTCCATCCGAAGGATCAAGATATGGGATAATAACTTGTATTCATTCAGAGTACAAGGAGAAGAACGAGTCACTCGGAAGCCATTGCAGAATTATGGATGAGTCTAATGGAGAATCTACAGAGTGATGTAACCATAGAGGAACAAATATCACTCGAGGATATCAAGAAGAAGATCCAAAGGAATTACAATGAAGATCTTTGGCTTGGTGGGATAAGAACGAGCTTAAAGCTTCCTTAAAGGTTAAACCTGGAAAGGAATACGAGTTCGTAAGATTCAAACCAATCCTTATAAACCAGGAAGATCGTGAGGATATGCAAAAAGATACTTAAGGAACATCTTGACCTTAAGTTAATTTCACCAGGAGTTTCTCCATATGATCCAGGATTCTTAGTCGAAACCATGGAGAAATCAAAAGAGAAAGCCAAGACTTGTTATTAATTACAAAGGGATTAATAACATTTTGGAGTTCGATGGATACTATATCCCAAGCAGAGAACATCCGGTTAATCGTATCAAAGGTGCCAAGATATTCTCAAAGTTCGATTGCAAAACTGATTCTACCGATTAAGATGGATGAAGAAAGCAAGAAGTTCATGACTTTCTCTACACCACAAGGACACTATATTTGGAATGTAATGCCTATGGCATTGGCTAAAGCACCCGGATATATCAAAGAAAGATGGATAATCTATTCAAAGATTATTTCGTTTCATGTTCGTGTACATCAATGATATTCTTATCGCCTCAAAAAAAACATGAAGGAGCATCTCAAGCATTTGGAAATATTCTCGGATGTTTGTCACAAGGAAGGATTAGTGCTTTTAAAAGAAAAGAAGCGTGATTGCAACAAGGCAGATTGAATTCCTAGGAATTGAGATCGCGAATCTGTAATAATCCTACAAAGTCATATTGTAGAAAAGATACAGGGATTTCGAAACATTGAAAGACAAGAAGCGACTTGAGTGAGTTTTCTTGGAGTTGTTAATTTTCTTGGGATGTTCATTAACAATAACGGCATATTACGGGAAGGTGTTTAGCCCATTGCTTAAAAAAGATGCAAAATATTCAAATGGGAAGATAAACATCAAGAAGGAATTAAGCAACTTAAAGAAGTTTGTAAAAAGCTTCCAAAGATTGCCATTCCCAAGACGAGGACGAATCGGTTCTTTACACGGATGCGATGATGATTGGTGGCGCAGCGATTCTAACTAAGGTCACACCAAATGAAGAAGTGCCATGCCGATATTGCGGTTTATTCACACCCAGTGAAGCAAACAGATGGCATATCAACGAGAAAGAATTCTTTGCAAAATGAAAGGCTTTTAAAAAATGGCCGTTATTTTCTTGGCTAAGAAGTTTACTTTAAAATTGATAATTCAAGTGTCAAGGCTTTTCGAAAAACAAAATTGAATCAAAACCGAGAAAAGGCTCGATTACTTAGATGTCAAGCTGAATGTCAATATTATGATTATGATATTGTCCTTATAAAATCTCATGAAAATATTCTTGCTTGCATTTTTGACACGAGATGGAAGGACGCGCGTCGATTTGCGAGGTCCTTAAACGAGTAAGACATCTCGGGGAAAACTTGGAGAGTCTAGAACGAGATTTTGGGACGTTATGTCTCAATGCGGAAGTTGTCGGGACGACTTCAACAGCTGACCAAAAATCCGTTTCTAGTCAAATTCGAGCATGCCGGTTCGCTCAAGGACAATTGTTCTTAGCGGCAGAGGCCTCTCTTCCAGCCGCATCTCCTACGGTGCAAAAAGGGGCCGAGAGAGTACGGGCTCTAACCCAGAGGTTATGGATTCAAGTACCATAATCACAAGTGTTGCGGTGATGCATCCCCCGAGGGTGTACAAATCAGAATAAATGTTGAAGCTCCGGTGTCACAACCCGAGTCTTCAAGTCAACCCAAAGACCTGGGGTAAAAGAGGGAGAGTTGAATCTTAGGCCACGACCGGCAAATCTAAGGTTCAAATCGACGAGATTAAGATTTCTCCTATGCGGGTATATCGGCAATGGGAGAAATTAGTTACAAGACAAGGTATTAACCCAGAAAAAACAATGGTTGATATCTCAGGCAAGTATCCAAGAGTTTGGATGAAACCAGGAAGTCATCCAAATGAAGTACAAGAATGGTATACTTTTGGAGCTTTAGCTTCAATCTATACCGTGTCACCGTGATTCCCGTAAATTTCAAAATTACCAAAATGGATTGGGAAGCGGTTTACGAGACTGGGCCAATAATCCACATTTGGCCGGAGGGGATATTTGGAACCGTATTTTATCAAATACGGCTCGAACCAAAGAAAGAAAGGCTTTAATGAAGCTTTTCATTTCATCAAGCTAAGAAGACCGGATGGAAATGCTTTAAAATACATTAAAGCAGCTTCACCGGAAGAAGGACCAGTGTTAGTAGGAGCATTTTCTGAAGACGAAGCTTCTACCAGACGAGCATGGGGTCTTTGGGTTTGTCTAACTGAAATGGACAAAGTCAAATATCCATTTAAGTTCTTCCGAAGTCGGCGAATGGATCTTTCCTTTTGAATTCGATGTTTGGATCAACCACAGGATTTGCGAGAGGAACTCTTCGAGACCAAAAGGAGAATTCTCAGGAAAACAAGATTCCGGCGAGCAAAGAAACTTACAGGAAATTCTCAGTAACATGGCGCATGTTGGCCGTTGGATCGACCGGATCATCAAGCATGCCCCGACGGAAGGAACCCGAGTTTGGGAAAGGTTTCCGACCCAAACCCGACCGACAGGACCATACAGCTGGAAAGGACAAGGGCCCAACTCACAAGACGCGTTTTCCTCGGGGACCACGCAGACCAACTTTTTAAAAGATTCCCCGACAACCATCACATGGGTTGAGTCACGCGGAAAGAGAAAGAAGACAGCTGGCGAGCAATAATTCAGGAGTATGACGTAAGCAGTGACGTCTTACATCTCAACAAGATTTGAAGTCCGAATTTCAAGTCCGGACTTACCTCTATAAATTGCAGGATTTGAAGGAAGCTGAGGACATCGAACATTTTCCTTAGTTTTCTTACAATAAAATCTGAGTGATAAATTTGTAATAGTTTGAGTGTTTTAGTTTTAAGTTTTATGTATTTACGAGTGAAAGCCTCATCTATGAGAGGCTAAACCAGTATTCTCCTCCCAAAAGGAGATTACTAATGTAATAAATATTTCAATAAGTTCTTAATAAAAAGGGGCTTTCTGCTTCAACATGTCTTCATAATGTTCCATTAATTCATCCCGTTTAAAGATTACTTTTACGCCTTGAGTAGGAAACGAACCAAGGTCATGGCCGAGCGGTTTCGAAGGAGTCGGGACACTTGCGGATCATCTTCCCCGAGGGTGAGGTTGAGAGTGAGTGAGGAGTTGTTTGTCAAACGACCGGGGCGTAATTTTCCGTGGTGGCGTTTATAACCACTTAACCGGTCTTCATTTTGGTCAAAAGAGGTATGAATTTTAAGGGATTTATTAATTTTACGGAAGCATGTTGGGCTGATATATGGTCGTGATGGACTATATCTGTTTTATCAAAACCTTAGTCCGAAATCAAATTTATTTAGAATTATGAATCATTTACGAAGTATGTCCTATTGAGTTTCTGTTTGGAACCCGACATGATCCACTTAAAACCTCCGAACAGAGACTGGATCTAAGTAGGTGTAACAATGCCACGAACAAAATAGGTATCAGAAAATGTAAATTTTCATAATCTATGAAATTTGAGTTTATTGAAAATAGCTATGGTATGAAAGGATTAAAATTGCTAATTCTCAAAAATTATAGGCTATAATTGCTACCTTTGAAAAGAAAATGGACCAAAACGGCTATTTGGCTATAAGGGCAAAATTGTCCAGGGCATAAATTGCAACTTTAATAATTAAAGGGCAAAACGCAAAATGACCTAAGTTATAGGGCATATTTTGCTATTAAGCCATGTGTTTTGGTCCATATTTGCTAACAAATGGTATCGAGCCATTAGGGGTCGATCTCGCATATTTGATTTGCTTGGTTTTGATGATACTGTGATTTGATTTTTTATTTATAAAAATTTGAATCTGTACTTTTATTTTTATGCATGCATAATTCAAATTGTAGATCTTGAAAACACAATTGATTTGAAATATTATACATGCAAATCGGATTTAAAACGAGAAAGTTATGGCGATTCAAAGCTTTAGAGTTAAAACAAAATTCGCCTTGAGAACCGCGCCTGGGGCTGCAAACCATTCTTCAATGCTAGTGTCAGCGATGATATTACCCTATTTTTTAATTTTTTTCCAAAAATGATGTGGGAGCATCAGCCACGGCATTTCTTGGTTGGCTTTGAGGATGCCGACGTGGCGATTGAGTTGTGCCTAAGTGGTATATCCCTTTATTGAAAAACTGAAGGGATTGTTCATCGTTCAAAGATTTGAACCATAGATTTTTTGTTGTGGCTAATGCATACCCACCACTAGGCTAAGAAGATTATGTGTTATTATACCACGTTTTGTATTTATATAGAAGCCGGATAGCAAGTTGTTTTTTGCGCGTTGAGACGCTTGCACAATTATTTGTCCATTTTTTTTGTTATAGTATTAATAATGCATGTAAAAATATTTTACGCAATTTATTGCTTGCAAAAATTATTTTTGGGCATGAGAATGCTTGCAAAATTATTAATTGTGCAATATGATATATGAAGTATTATTTTTTGCACATATATAGCAATGACATTTATTTTCTTTCGCATTAGGTACATGAAAGAAAAAGTATTTTTGCGCATTAAGATGCTTGCAATAAATTAATATTTTTTTGTGCATTGTGATGCATGCGGAAATTATTTTTGCACATTGGTGCAGGGAAAATATTTTTTTCACATAAGGTTCGTAAAAAATTATATTTTTGTGCATTGAGGAGCAAGCAAAAATATTCTGTGTGATTTTTAATTTATGAGTTGCATGCTTTATAAATTGCTTGTGTATGCAATTTTTTTTGTGATGCAATTAATTTTGTTAATATGATATGAATTATCATGTGAAGGGAATGAATGGGCGTTGACATACAGGTGCTCATGTAATGTGAATGTTTACTGTTTAATATTAATATTATTCGTGGGAGTTAATTTTTGACAATGGTGATAATTAGGTATCCTCGTTTATTTTTTTTACTTTTTCTAGATTGATGTAGTAAGCCATAAAAATATGTAATTTTTTTATTTTTTTGAGTTATGTATTTATTGAGCCGATTTTTGGAGGCTATGTAACATCAATTTTACGAAGATTTTTTTTATTTACCTCCATTGGTTTAAATTATCTCTACATGATGCACCATATCAATGTCACCCATGGGGGTTATTTTTTGTAATTACTTATATTGCATGGTTGCATGCATGATTTATTTATGGACATTGATAATTTTATTCATGAATCATTAATTTTTATTGTGATCTTCAATTCGGTGAGAGATGAACTAGCTTTGGTGGCAAATTTTCGATCTCATTGAATTGAAGAAAATAACAAATATTACTTGGATCCAGAATAAAATTTTTAGATCGGTACCTAATTGTTTGCGCAATTTATTGAAGTGTGTTTAGACCAAATTCACCAACTTTAGTTTAGCCAATTTAGCATGAAAATAGACAAGGTATCCAATATTGTTGCGACTTAGACGCGGACAATATTGTGTGGATTAATGAAAGTATTTGCGCTTTATTTATTTAAGCGGCAAATGTAAGAATTTAATTGCTCGAAATAACCGCAGTTGAGATGTCGATGATATATTAGTGGATAAAGAATTAAGTTTGCGCTTAATTTGTTTAAGCTGCAAAATTTAAAAATTTAATAACAGAGCTTAAGCTCTATTTTTGGAATATGAGCTTACTCCCAAGTGAAAATTCTAGTTATTCAAATTCGCTATTTGATTTGAATTAAGGATATTACTAACTTATGTTATTATTAATGAAAATCGCCTATCTAGAGGCTGATTATAAAAAGTTGAGAAAAATACAAAAGTAAGTGCACTTGTCGCTTATGTTGACCGACATAAACCAATTTGGGTGAATGTTGGAATGCATAATGTAGTTTGACGAGAGCAAAAACTAAAACTAGAACTATAAATTGATCCATAAAGTGACAAGAAATCGTGTCACCTTATTGAATGAGGCAATTAAGTATCAACAAATATTAAGTGCACTTAAGATTGGTAACTTTGCTCGTAATTGTACTAAGATGAAGTTTGACTATTTAATTCTCTCTTATGTTTTCGCTAATATTTCCAAATCTCTTCATGGGTAGATAGTAGATATTGGTTGACTTAGCATACGTTTGAAATTGAGCAAATGTGTATATGTAATTATAGAGCGCACAAGAGGAGGCTAAAAATAGTCACCTCAAGCTCAATAGTTGGTGTGAGCAACTTGATGTGTCGATGTAGTCTTACTCGGATAAATGCACTTGTAAGATACTTGTTGAGTGAGAAGACTTGTCTATATTTTCTTTGTGACGTTTGGCTTTAGATAGTATTTCTTTTAGGTCTTCTATTAATATCGTGGCACGTGAGGTCCGGAGGACGACTATATTAGCTTGATGAGGCTTTATTGTCTAACTCACTAAGGTCAATCTCCCTCTGCATAAAATATTTTCCAGCGGGATAAACTTGCTAGAAGAATGAAAGATGATTACTTTTCCTTTAAAGCTAAGTCCACTAAATTGAGTGCAAACTTTTGAGTATGAGGCACAAATTAATGCATTATATTTTCCTTTATTGTTTTCTACGCTATAAGTTAGTACATTTCCCACTCTCATCATTAGAAATGCCAAATTGCTTTGAGCGATTCTTAATAGATGGAGATGTGCTAATAAGGAGCGGGGATAGCGTGTTTAATTAGTTTGGACACACGATTGAAGGAAACGAGTTGCAAGTTGAATGATGGTTGGTTCTAAACACTTTGCAGCTATATGAGCTCGCGAAGAAGGGACAATCACGTCAAAATAGTTGGATTTATGATGGCACAAATTTATTTGTGTATCTTGTTGTTGCCTACATCATAAAAACATATGTCCCCGAATAATTCTTCAACCTTGTATGAGCTTTAGTTTGGTAACAAGCCCAACTTAGTGGGTATGTGTCTATATAAGTTCGAGAATATATGTTCTCAAGTGGATAGTCAAGTCACACGATTTAGGTTTCCACTCAAAGGATTTCTTGGGCATATATATATGAGGTCAAAAGAGATCTTGAAACTATATGAGTTGCAAGATCTTTAGGAGGCGCCGTTTCTCTAGTGAGGATGTTGTACTTTAAACTCATCTAATAATCATTGGGATAGTGGGAACAACACTAAGTCGAGGTGGGAGCTAGTGTCTCACACGTAAAGGATTCTCAAATTCACGAGTAAAAAGGAGTGAATATGTAATATTCTCCATCATCTATACGAGATTGAGTGGGTGTCCTTCACAATTACTTTTATGGGTGTCGATGAGCCGATAGAACATGTGACTTCACTTGATGCCCTAACGGCTCATTTGCTTTCCTGGATAATGTGTGAGTAGATACTTAATCCCATGGAATCCTTTTGTTTGGATCGTTGGATGAAAGCCCATGATAATATTCCCGGCCCATGAGTGTATCACCAATATGTGATAATTGATCCTACCCCTCCCCCATGATAATTTTATCCATTTAATGGTTGTGTTGCTTTTACTTTGTGCCCCTGAAATTTGATTGTCAATTACTTGGTTGTCCTCGTGTATTCTCCAATTTAGTGACACTCCCAAATAAATATGCACCTCTTTCTCTCTCCCAAAAAGCCCTATCGCGCACAAACCCATTCCGATTAATATTTTCCCCGGCCTAATCCATCTCTCGCAATTTTTAATTTCTCCCATATCAAAGCATAATTTCCGTCAGTTTATGAAAGAAAAATTATAGGATTAAGTATTGAGCTAAGCTTTTAATCATTATTAACACCTCTTCTTCGTGAAATATTTTTCAAAGGTATTGAAGTTGAGAGGGCTACTTGTTGTGTTACCGTAAATCCTTTGAAGGTATGTATGCACATAAATTTCCTTGTTTAATTTTTCGATAACGAATGGGTTTGAAAAATTTTAATTGTATGATGGCTTGCTCGAGATTGTTGGTTTATTTTTCACTGTCTTTCTTGTGGATATTCTTGTGCCTACCCAATTTTAATTGTATCGACAATTTCATGTTCATGACAATTCTATTCCATTACAATACTTCATGGTTCTTTTTTCGACATGTCCAACTTTGTTTTTGATTTTTTTCATCCGGAAGAGAGAAGAAAAAGAAGGATGCAATAGACAATAATATAAAAATTTGATAAGAATTTTGAATTAATGGTCATTTGGGACACACAGTTAAATTTGAATATTCTTGATAGATTGTTTTAGTTAAGTGGCTATTTTAGATAGTTTTGTTAATTAGGAAAATGCAAAATCACCCACACACACATCAATGTCTATCTAAATTAGGTTATTTATTAGCTAGATTATTGTTGTAACTATTTAATCATGAGTTAGTAATCGGTTCTTGTTTTTATTATATATTAAAGACAATTAGTATTATATTTTAGTGAAATATACCAAATCGTGTATTAATGTTTGGCATGATGATTCGCATTGATAATGAGTACAACCGTAACAAAACCCAAAGTTGTTTATTTTGTTTCTTCACTTGTGGCAAAGTTATCCATAATAGGCTATAATTTACAACTATGAATATGTTGAGTCAATTTTCAAAAAAATTGCATAAATGAACAATTGATTGTGTAGCTCTTTTTTTTTATATATTTTAATTTAATTGTAAACTCGTTGATAGTGTGGGTTATTATAAACATCCTGAAATGGTTAATTTGTGATGGTATTATAGATGCCTTGAGACAATGTTAACATCGTCGTGATTGTAGAGGAGGTTATTACATTAATGAAGTTCTTCTTCATGTTTGTATGGACTTATGAAAGAATATTTATGGGTAGAGCGAAACCGGCGATGTAGACCACAAGATTAAATAGAGCAATCTATTGACTTGTTGATAGATTGCCTTCACAAATTAATCATATGCGTGATGTGATCAAGTAAATGACACTCGATTATCTTGAGCAACTCGAATGGATAGAAATAAATTTATATGCTATGTTTCCTTTTGGAGAATGTTGGTGGTCTAGTTCGAATAAGAAATGTGCAAATAAGTGAACAAGTAGCCATATTCTTGGTAATTTTGGCTCATCACAAAAAATCCGCCAAGTTCGATTTCAAAAGGTCCGGTACACAATAAGCAAACACTTCAATATAGTGTTTGAAGCTATCCTTAGGCTCCTTTCTTTCTTTGTTGGTTGATCAGAACTTGTTGATGAAAATTGCCTGATTTTCAATGGAATGGTTCGAGGTAAACACAACAACATATCAAGTATAACTATGATTCAATGAATGATTATTACTTGAAAATATAATCAACCAAGAACAAACATTTCAACTTACAAAGTCTATTTTAATTTTTATTAGGGTTGTCTAGGCGCATTAGACGGTACATACATTGATGTCCGAGTCCCTTTAGTTTGAAACCGCTATGGCCAAATGGTTTGAGGGTGCCTACTTGGTATGAAACCATCACAAGCCTATTTAAAATTTTAAAACATTCATTATTAATTCAAGTATTATTCATCTTGTTTGAGAATTATATCATTCTAACTAAATGTTTATACCGAATCTTGGATTATATTTCAGGTAATTATATTACTTGTGTGATTGTGGATACACCAATGGTCCATGATTTCTTGCTTCATATAGAGGTGTTAGATATCATTTAGACAAATTCTCTAGCAGAACAACAGCACCATGAGACTATTGGGAACTCTTCAACTTAAGACATGCTAAGGCTAGAAATATTATTGAGTGGTCATTTGCTTTATTGAAGTATAGATGGGCGATTTTTATCCTATTAAGACTCATAATCGTATAATTATGGCTTGTTGTCTACTTCACAATTTCATTCGCACTACAATGGTTGTTGACCCCCTAGAGGATGAAGTTCCAGAATACTTGGTAGGAGGTGGTGAAGCACAACCCGATCCTGATTATGTAGACCAATTTCAAACATCACAAGTATGGAAAAATTGGCGCGAAACAATGGCTATGGAAATGTTCAATGAATGGGGGGGAAATAATTAACTTCGATGTGACAGTGGGATTGTGGCAAAGTCATCATCAGTTGAGGACTTAATTAATGTTTAGTGTTTCTAATTTTTAATTTGCCAAATATTATTGGCATAAGCACTGTTGTTGTAATTGACCGCTTCTCAACTTCTATGTAGCTTTCTGTAGTGTCTTGTTTAACTTTCTGTTAAGGACAATGATTTAATGTAGTACTTTTGTGATTTTCAATTTAATTGAGGTGTTTTGTATCACTTTAATTTCATTTTGCATTTAATGAGTAATTCGATATTGTTCCTCATGTGTGAATGACAAATCAAATGACACTTTGTAAACATGTGTGAAAATGCTAAACACATTGAAAATTTCTTTACACGACTTTTAAACTTCTTTCGCTATTTTTGTCTTTGCTTGAATAGGACACATGGAATCATCGGCAAGTGTTGATAATCCACGGTGCACATAGTTGCGGGAGGTCTTAGACCCCTCAAGAGGAACAAGTTTTGTTACATGCATTAAAGGAGTTGGTAGCTACGGGTTGGAAATGTGACAACGGATTTAAAAATGGATACCAACTTATTTTGGAAAAATCGTGGTTAAGGCTTTTCCTGGAAGCGATTTAAGGGTCGAACCGCATATTGCCTCAAATATACACGTGTGAAAAAAAACTATGTTTCGCTCGCTATGATGTTACGGGCCTGGATTTGGTTGGGTGATACGACTAACACAATCATTGTGGATACCTATGAGCAATGGAATGATTATGTAAAGGTAATATTAATTGCAATTTATTAGCTCATGCAAATGTTGTTTAGTGAAAATTTATGCATTTCATTCTTTTTTTTTTTTTGGATTTAGACGGATCCAAATGCTAAGACCATGAGATACAAATCATGGCCTCTATTTAAAGATTGGAATGAAATATTCGGCAAAGATCGCACAACTGGGGAGAAGGCGCAGATATTTGCAGATGTTGTCCACGAAGTTTTAAGCACCGGACAGTCACTTGGAGGAGCATCGAACATACAAAAATCCACACACGACCAAACTTCTCCACCACCGAACTCCCAACCAAAACTCGCGGACACTAATTCTGCATGTCGAGGTGAGAGTTGTGCGACCCAAAAGAATCGAACATCCAAAAAGAGAAGACATGTTGATGAGCTCGAAGGTACAAAGATTTTGTGATGAGACTAATAGTCATCTTGGCGAGCTTGCTCAACGAATTGGGTTTGATCAAGACAAATCCAAAAAACGACAAACTGTATATGACGTCATTAAAGAAATGAATTTCTTGGCAGTGGAGGACAAGCTTAAAGTTGCAAAACAACTTTGCAACAACAGCAAAGATCTGGACCTTTTTCTAAGCCTTGACGATGAGTTCAAATCTGTCATGGTGAAAATGGTGATCGAAGGAAGACTTTGATCAGTTGGCGATTTCATTGCACTTGATTATTTCTTGCTATGTATTTTTGCATTTAATGTGATTTGAAACAATAATCACATGGATACTTTTAAAAATTCCCGAACATTATAGTGTGGAATGATTTTGGCAATACTACCTAGAAATGGGTGATATAATGATGATTCCTATTTCTCTGTGTTCGAGTTTGTTGATGGGAACCAAAAATATTTGCAGATAATATATCATATAGTTTGTGTAATATGAATTCCATGTGGCTTTATTTGTATGTTACAAGTTTATTTTGCTAACAATTCTCCTCCTAAAAAGTTTTTGATGACTCTTTAAAATATTGACATAAAAGCCAATAAATTCTTCTTCCCAACTTTAAAAACTAACGTTTTTTATAAAGGAAACTACCCAAATATATAATATAATATGCTTCCAACTACCACTTATTGGTTATTAATTATCATATATTAATATGAGAAGGCTACAATTATGGCAAAACCAAATCGTCACGTCAAGTTACACACACAAATCCATCTTCAATGAGGTAGGTTGGTAAGTATATGTCTATCAAAGAATAAATGTGAAGTGTAATAGTCACATTGGTAACACCAACCATCTAGCCAAGACTTTTTTATTTAAGTCCCAAAATTGAATCTGTTGACATACCCAAACAAAGAAAAAAAAGTGAAGAAAAAGGTGTCTACAAAAATGTATGTGTTTTGTAGTTCTGCACATACAATTATTTTTTTGTTTCCAACTGATGCTTATTTCCTTTTATTGACAAACACGGTATAATCGTTTTTGAAAAAAAAAACACGTTATAATCTTAAAAAAGTTCAAACAGTTTTAATACTTCATTTCATGCTCGTCAAATAACTCATACATATTTTGTCATTATACGAAACCAATTACCATATATTATGTTTTTGTCGCTATAATCGTTTTTTGTGTCTATTCCATATATTATGTTTTTGCTCCATATATGATGTTTTTGCTCCATATAAGTTTTAACTTTTTTTTTTCACAGAAAAATGGTGAGGACTAGAAACCAAATTGCAGCGAGTCATTTGCGCGGTGTCGAGTGGACTGAACTGGAAGTGCATCATTGCTATGACATCTTTGTCGTGCTAGGAACAATTTCGATAACTTCTGTGTTTTCAATGACATCTTCCCGGATCTAGCTCGGATGTTGTCTGAGAGGCTCCGAAAAAATTTCTCTATTGATAAGGTTAAGGCCAAAATATATAGGCTTCGCACACACTACAACGCATTTGTCGATTACACTAAAATTACAGGAAGTCGAGTTAACGAAAATGAATGGATCAGTAGACATTGCACCACCTGTCTTTGGAGTGTTGTTGGGAAGGTAGTTTGTTTGGATTGAATTATTTAACAAAATATTTAAAATCAGATTCTCTTGTAACAACTAATGAGTATTTTTATTGATTATATAAATAGGAAACCAACATGCAACGATTCTTCCATGTTAATGGGCTTTCTTCATTTCAAGAATTCAAAGAAATCTTGAGATTAAACGTGCGACCCATATTAACTTTGGTGAGACTCGTGGTTATTACCCGAACAAACCACTTGTAGTTGAGGACTTATCTTCGGATGACTACGACTCCAATGAAATTGGTCGAGTGATGATGATGGAATATTCGAGAGGATACCCGACTGGGAGATTATTAGTGTGCGTGGACCACCGGCAAATGATGCAGAAGATGAACCCAAATCAGACGTTGATAGTAAATAAGAAGCTTGGCAGTAGGTTGTGATGTTTTGGGATCGGTTGCTCGGCAGAAGTTTATAAGTTTTTTTCTATGATTGCATGTAGGTGTATGCGTCGTACTTCGCTTGTTTTTTTAATTTCCTTGTGTTTAAATGTGTAGTTTGTAACAATCTGTCCAAATTTTCCTTAACTCTAATATAAATATAAATATATGGGCAGTTTGTGTTAACTTTCTTGTCATATAATTTAGGTTTAACGGATTTACAAGGCCACATTCTCATTAAGGTAGTAGGACACTACTGATGATGATGATTATAGATATTTTAGGCTTGTTTACTTATTAGTTCTTTATGAAATACGTTACATATATTTGCTCAAAAATGTTAAGCACCGTTTCCGTGTAATATCAGAAATGTATGCATGTTGACATTAATAATTTAGATTTCTGCGTTGTTTATTTTTTTTGAACACTAAACAATAATTATGATCCCAAAAAGATAATAAATACACTAAATCTCACACAAATGTACGTACTTCATTTCCTAGAAACATATAACAACATAAAATCACTACTCCCACAACATCGACATTGCATATACGTATGTAATCCAAACTGATCTATGGACATAAAAACGGGAATATGCCTAAAAAGTTTTAACACACTAATTTTACCAGGACTCGGACTATTGAATTAAAAAGTAACATACTAGCACAATAACGAACCACTTAAAAAGGACAAAATAAAAACACAACCTTCCGTCATAAGGTATACCGTAAATTGGAAAATAGGCACACCTACAAGCTGAGATATCCGTTACATACCACTGCCTTGCCATCACGGAGGAGCACAAGAACCACTTGTGTCGACGCTCTTTGTACTTTTACATGGTGACGGAAAGTAAGGTCGTCGAGGTTGACGTGGTAGGGTTCATTTGTTTTTTAAATCAGTTGGAGGCGGACCCTGATTTGATGTCCTAGACGGAGGTGGCTGATTAACAGAAGACTCTGATTGCGATTCATAATTTTCACAGTCAAATTGTTCCAAATACTTCCAAACGAACGTGCCCCGCTTGACTGGGACAAAGAAATGTTGATGATATTTCCTCGGCTTTGTGGTTTTGGCAAACTTTCCACATTGCCGATATCCTTAGTCTCACTATCTGAAGAGATTTCAATTATCTCCGACTGAACATTGGTGTTGTCATAAAGCAGTCCATCAAAAAGAACTTTCAAGTCATTCCATCTTGGCTCGCCGAATTCTTGATACGCAATGCTAAACTCGTTTCTCTGGAAAAACAAAATAAGGTATTATGGCATTTCATTTAATTTTAATTAGAATAAACACATTAAATGACCAAAAAATACAATCGTAGTATAAATAAAAAAAATTACCTAGAAAATGTCATCCCACACATTTTCAGGAGCCATGAGAGTGTTTGTTACCTCGTCGTACCTCACGCCATGCTTTCTTTTAATCCAATAAAATACACGATATCGCTTCTCTAACATGGCAAGCCTACCAATGAAATCCGATAAGTGAAAGCTCAAATGTCTTGTTTACCACATGCATGCCAATATGTATTGGATTCTCATTAACTTCGCCAGGTGAAATTACCAATTAGTTGTTGGTCAAGTAATACTTCAATGAATAACTTATCCATGGCATCGGTCAAAGTACAAATCATAGAAAAATCCTCTGCTTATTTGGATACCTTGGGGCCATTATGATCGAACGAGAATATTAAAATGGCATAAGCTATTTTATTTTGTTTTGTGTGAGGGTTCTTTGTGATTTTTATTCTTTACCATTTATAGAGCAAAGTTTGGTACACAACCCCACTTGCAACATATGTCGTGACCCCACGAGTTAAATTAAGCGAGTTGAATGATTTTAGTGGTTGAATAAGGCACATCTAGAATCTTTGAGTCGGAAGAGTTGCAATGAATTGTCTTCTTTTTAAGTATTATTGTCAAAATTCCATTTATGGCCTTCTTGAAAATTAATGATATGACAATTCAAATATATATCTTTAAACAAACTTACCGGAATGGTTGCCGACTATCTCCACCAAGAACGACTGGAAGAGAAAATATACAATATCATTATAATTGGGCCACATATGATTTCTTATAATATAGTGTTGTAATTTTATGTTGATATGTAAATCACATGGTACATTAATGGAATTCTCAATAGTCCTTTCATGTACTAATTTAATATAAGAAATCGATTAGTCTTTGAAATATATAAATATAACATCAATATTATTATTGCTATATAATTATATTAAATAGATAAAATTTACAATATCGTATTTAATGGCAATTATATAATGACAAAAACACAACAGCGTGGTAATGATCGCTTCTTGGTTCACATGTAAACAAATTTACAAAATGCAAAGTACACTACAAGAGTGCATAATAAATTGCCACCATGTTTTGCATCAAACATATCCAAAAATTACATGTTCCAGCTGCTAGATCTAAAGTACAAGGAATATTTTGCTTAAAATACAATGCACAATTGGAAACCAAATATTACACCCAACTTTGTTCTTCTCAAAACATGCATATTGTGTCTGTCACAAAAGGTGATACATATAGCCGTAACCTTAATAATTCTTAACAACATAATTCAGCTACTAATAATCAAACTATTGATACTATAGAACTGGAAGTTTAGAGACAATTCAATTTGTGATGCACATATGCGGCAGCCAGGGTGGCAACTAATACAATCCATGACGAGAAGCACGGCCGCATCATCAAACGTATTGCTCTCGCACTTTGCCATTTGCCAATGCAAGTTTATATATTTTCAGTTATCGTACAACTCAGCCACAATGTTTTTGAACGATCGCATATTGGTGGAGAGCACCATCTAAAGAAGCCACACTTATCCACTGCAATAAGATATATTAGATGCGATATATTTATTGAACGAGGAAAATCACAACCCAAAAGCGGAACATGACTACAAATATATGTGATTTATCTTACCCCTCTTTGAGGACATGAGATAAACAAACTGCACTGGATTGGACTTAGTTTTGAAGTCCGAACCTTTAATACAAATCTACAATGACAAGATCGGACCATCACAAGAACAAATTTTATAATTTGAGGCATCATTTGTTACCAATGGAGAATGGAGAGGTATTGGTAGAGCTCATTAACAAGACTTATTGTCTACAAATACGAGTGTCCACTTTAACACCCAAATAAATAAAGAGCATAATAATATATTAAAATCAAAGTAGTAAATAGGCAATTAAGGATTGCTAAGAATTTAAGCGAGATTGACTCACATCCATATCAATTTGATTAAAACTAATAAACCACCATATTTACTCATAGGCAATATAGGATTATTCATTATGCAATAATTGGACTTGGAAACTATGTATTTCAAAATGACAAATTTTTTTTGAGAAAACTGACAAACTACTTTACAAAACCCGAGGTGAATTAAAATCATTCAACACGATAAGCTATAGGAACAATTTCTAATACAAGAGTTTATCATTCAATGAAACCTGATATATATTAATGTCTATGAAAGCCAATATGAAGAAAAAGTTACGAACAAGTATAATGTTTCCAAAAATTTGTCGGTGAAGGCTTTTCCGACATTTTCTTTCGGGAGGAGAATAAATTGTTTTAATTGTGAATAAGGCATACGAATCGATGACGAGTTCGAAATAAAACTAGGATACTCTCCACAATTTTAACCTAGGATAGTCGATGGTTTCTTTGGCAAAATTGATTTCCAAAATCAAGATGTAAAAACAAAACTTACAGGATAATCAAGTCTCAGGGCATAACTTACTCATTCGAGGATGGAGACGCATAATAACATGCCGCAATCGCCTTTTTTATTGATGAAAATTTGGTGATGAAATCCCTAAAACAAAAGACCTCCTTTGAAATGATTTGAAGAAGAAGAAGAAGCGCATGTATCAATTCTTTAAAAAACAAATGGAGATGGTGTTTTGGTCATTTAAAAGTTTATCCTCCTTAGTCCTTTATACCAAATGCAGGAATAAGAATTAATCCAAAACAACACAAAAATATTTTCTTAAAAACCAAACACAATATAACATATCTTATGAATAGTATAATCATATCCTATCACATATACTTATCTAATCCCATCCAAGAAAACAAACGAAATGTAAGTGAATAGTTGTTGTGAAGGAAAAGATGAGTCGATTGACTAAGAATAAAGTCTAAGAGCTTGTTGATGTTCTGTTTAGATTCAAGACCATTTGAAACATGTGGTTTTGATAGGTCGAGTGCAATATAGATGGGTTGATTGACATGTGTGTAGCTCGACCCAAGGAGAAATGTTTACGCCTATTAGAAGAGCATAAACTGTTTTTAGATGTTCTCCGTAAGTGGTGGGATTGTGTCGATTCACCGATATGTTATCCGTTATTGCAACTTTCATCTAGGTTTGTCATGGATGATTGATATTGACATATTTCAATGAAAATTGAATCAAGAGATCTATATAGATCACCAGGATGAATTTCGAAGTGGAGTAAGAGCGCATTGATTGTTGATCAAGAAGCACCATCGTGACTTGAGTCATCATTGATTTCATTGAGATATCATTTTGATAGGCCTACGATGGTCAATTAATTCACTAAACATATGTAAGAGTCGTATCTCATTATATATGGAAAAAATGTGATATTTGAAAAGAACATGGAGTTATCGCCACTCAGTGTTGGCTGTCTTTATACTCCATGGTCAAGATCATGTTCTTAGTTAAGAAAAGATGTCTTAGGAAGAAGAAAAAAAAAATGCTTGCTAGTTTATATAAATCTTGTCGAATGTTTGGTGGCGGATATCAAAGTGATCCATTCATTATTGTGATGCCAACATGTGGATACTTAGATAACATATTGGTCTATAATTTGCTAAAGGTATATTTGGCATCTTGAAAAATGATGCGCATTGCGCGCACATCCATGATGTATTTTGTTATCTTTGTGATAGTAAAATCACTTTCGTGTATGGTTTGGGCGCCAAACATGGCTGGTAGACCAAACATACTTACTCGAGGCTTTACTTCACTTAAGAGTTTTTGTGCATAGTTAATATTGTTCTCAGACATACTTCTACCACCCGGTGTGGGCGCTCATCGTTTTTATGAGCCTTTGTTTGGAGATATGCTCCAAAGGCATGTGAGTCATTAGCGATTATGTAGAATTGAACATATGGTCTATGAGAACATATTATGATTAATGAGATATGTTGGATTCTCTTTATGTGTTTGGTACTGAATTTGTGAGTTGTCATGCACGGACTTTGATTGGCCCTTTTACCCGGGCAATCGCCCTCGCGCTAACAGAGCGGCGAGGATGGGACATAAAAGATTGTGTCGCCTGAGAGGTTTGCGAATAATTGCCTTTGCGTTAGAGCGGTGAGGAAGGTTAATAAGTATAATTAATTATCGCCTTAGCTATAGGTTAAGATGAGATTCGAGTTGATCAATTATAAAGTATGTCCAAACTTCATAAAATCATGTTTATAGCTGAATGTGCGAACTATCGTATGACACTTTGGGAGTGACTACGAGTAGTACGCAGTCGGGTGCTTGAATAGCGACTGGACTAAAATTTGTATGATGTCTAGAGCGTGACATGCCTAAATTTAGTGGGAGCTCCATTATAGCATGTATTCATAATACATGTGCTTTGAGGCGATCGCCTATGGGAAGTATTTGAATGGGTCCCCGATTCGCCACCATTTGTGTGAGACCATATTATTTTCTTGTACCCTTTGGGACTTTGGACTATGTCATGAGGTGTAAGCTTGATTACGCTACTTTAGCATGTATCCAATGGCCATGTGTGATTCGGTATGTGGGAGCATGTCTAGGAAAGCTGTCAAGATCAAGCTAATTGGCATGTGGGGCCGAGAAAGAATTAAGTTGGTAATGCACTTATGTTCTATGATTCATAGCCCGGGCGACTATGTCGAAATGTGTTTGACTAGCCATGAATATAGAAACATATTTGAGTGAGTCGAGCATGCTCGATTTATTCCAATGATGGATCAAGAGATGCTTGACTAGGTGCAACCATTTGGTTTGGTGTACATAGCGAGTTATTGAGTTGTAGGGTTATGTTAGTTTGATGATGACTTAATATAACTCTCATCACCTTTACTTTCTCGCTTGGTCGTGCGTTTTATTCCTGTGTGAAAGAAGAGACATTAGATGAGAACTTCGAGGATGTGCTTGAATGAGTCGAGTCAAATATGTATGAGTGGAGATATTAGGTGCAATTAGATTGCATCCATATTTGAGATAATATGGAGTCCTATTTAGATGAAGTTTATCTAGAAACCTCTCACATTAGGACTCTAACTGGGATATGAGATTGATATATATATATATATATATATAGGGATGAGATCTATGAGACCATAGCTATAGGTAGGAACATGAGACTCAATCTACACCCTTCAACCAAATAAAATAAAAGGCTAGGATTTAATGGCATTTTAGAGTAATTAAAAAATAGTGGGGACCAAATAGGGGTACAATTGGAATGTTAAAATCAGCCAAATAATTGTTTTCCTAAAATCAAGGAATAGAATCTTACCATAATCACCATCTTCTTCTTCCAAACGTGAAAGCATCGTCAAAACCAGGAAAAAAAAACCCACGATCAAAGCAACGTCTTCTCCCAGCGTCCAAATATCAGCCTTCATCATCGTCTTCTCCCACGATCAAAGCAACATAAAAAACACAGAAATCCTACGCAAAAATCGAACCAACAAATATTCTCGTGATCAAAAACACCAAAAAATCCACATCAACGGGATCAGTATTGCAATGTCACAGATACATGATACCCCCTCCACAAAACAGTCCCAACAAGGTAATATTTGACACCAATTCATCAGCAAAAATGTGAGGTTCGAATGCATGTAATGTTGAACAATCAAAAAATTCTCCAATTAATTCTGTACATATAGCTTTGGAATTCTGTGCATATAGCTTTGTAATTCTGTGCATATAGCTTTGCAAATCTGTAACTCGTGTATATTATATGCTTAGAGCACATGTGTTTAGTTCGTATTAATGATATCCGTGTATAGTGTTTCGAATTTGTGTATTTATTATGAAAAATATGTATCACATATAATGTAACACATATAGCTTCTGTACATATGTGTGTTTAGTTAGTATTAATGAAATGTGTATATAGTGTCTCGAATCTGTGTATTTATTATGAAAAATGTGTATCACCTATAATATATCCAAAATAGCTTCTGTACATATGTGTGTTCAGTTGGTATTAATGAAAAATGCGCATAGTGTCTCAAATGTGTGTATTTAGAATGAAATATATGTAGTACATATAGATTCTAATATATAGTGTCTCACATATAATGTATTCCCTAAATACGTTTTTGCCTATTAACAATGCATCTAATATATGTTTAAAGTATTAATTATGAACACAAATGGCATTAAATATGTGTACTTATACAACAAATATTGGTGAGTTCAATTTTGCACCATACGTTCATGTTCTGTAAATATGGATTTACACGATACATTTAAAATCTGTGTAAATAGTATTCAGAATTTGTTGTTTTAATATCTAAATATTGTGTTTTGCGATCAAGATCCAGATACAGTTCACGTTGGTCAGAGGCTCGAAATCTCACCTGGATCAACTAAATATTGGATCCCAGAGGTTGAGCAAGAAAAAATCCCTCGTGCCAACATGCATTTCCATACATTGGAGGCAGGAATACAATTTTATAAGGATTATGGTTTGTGTAGTGGCCGACGTTAGAAGAAGCACTACGAAGAAATTCAAAACGAGGATTTATGATTTGTTTACATAATTACGAACATAAACATACAATATACGCAACCTATTTACACATTATCGTGTATTACCCACACATCGTCCTTCAATGACAACATCAAGATCAATAAACGTATGTTTTGGAATTATGTGTTTAAAGATGTAGAATTATGTATTTTTAGTTATGTAATTATGTTTGTTTAGTAATAGCATATTGTTTTTTGTTATTTTGTGCAAGCATGTATATTTGGTTTGGAATTATGTGTGTTTTTAGATGTAGAATTATGTGTTTTTAGTTTTGCAATAATGTTTGTTTAGTAATAGCATATTGTTTTTTGTTATTTCGTGCATGTATATTTTGGTTTGGAATTATGTGTTTTTAGATGTAGAATTATGTGTTTTTAGTTTTGCAATAATGTTTGTTTAGTAATATAATTTGTTTTTTTTTTTTTGTGCGAACATGTATACTTGTTTTGGAATCATGTGTATTTAGCAATAGAATAATGTGTGTTTAGTTATATAATAATGTGTATATAGTTTTGGGTTAGTGGATACTTAACTGTACATAATTTTGTGCGAAACACATACAATGTAATAACTACAATACAATATTAACTTATTTGTATAACAACATTCGACCATATGAACGTGAAAAATGCAAATTTATATTGATTAAAGAGAAAACACCCCACGTCTGAACCATTCATATCCATAATTCAAGAAACCATCTAAGTCATATGCAAATGGCTCCCAAAGACAAAAAACACCAACGATAGTAAACTAACTATACAAAAATGATGAGCACAATTTCGCATACTACGTTGTCTATTTAAAACAAAACTACAATACGATCTTCCCGTCCCGAACTTTCGGCTTCTTCCAAACATCTATCCTTTAGCTCATTGCTATGGTAGAGGATTATTGCAAATTTGAGTACTTCGTGCGTAAGTTAGCGAGTTGAGACGCATTATTCTTCTCCAAACCACAATCCCATCAATTGGTGCCACCGCCCATGTAGCTCTCCATATGCCTCATGGCATATATACCACAATCAACTTTGTTTGTGGTATCTCTCCAAGGCATGCATAGTCTAGACGGGGTGAATTTCAGGACAACACTAGCCATTTGCGGGCGCCTTTTAGTCTCCAAGTAGTTTGAAAACATCCGACCTGCAAAATATACAATGGAAAACAACTTCAAACTTCGTAGACTATATATTATAATTAACCATATCATACTAACTAACTACACATAATTTCAAACTTAAATACACACAATTACATACCTATATAAACACACTCATTCTGCACTCAAAAATTATCTTCTCATATCTTTAACTCTGATCACTATAAAATCCAAAAACATGTGGGGTTGGGGTGGGGTTGGCCTGGGGGTGTGTATGGGTGGATTGTATTGTATCAAATAATTTATTGTTTAGTCCTTGACTTTTCAATTCAAATTTTAAATTCACGAGAAAAATACTTTAATGTATATATCTTTGATGCAATGGTTTGAAAAACTCTTGTGCTATTACTAAATAAATATTATTACGAAACTAAAAACACATAATTCCATGACGAGTATGCTATCCAAGACATATAGATCTTTGAGTAAAAAAACATAACGGCCAGGACAAATGTTTTGAAATCTTGTACAAATTCTAATACCTTAGAACACAATTTAGAACTGATAAAAAAACAACATGCATAACTGATTGAACGCAAAAAAAAGCTCACCAACTTGTCCGACAAATCTCCATATTTCTCCAGCTTCTTCCACGAGCAGACGAGTTGTCGATAATATGGCAGTTAAACCTCTTGACATCAAAGGTCACCAGAAAGATGTGCTCGCTCTTACAAATCGGGAAGAAAAACTGAAACACACTATACATTAGGGTCTTGGTAATTAACAGAAAAGATTTGAAAAAACAATGAGATTAATTACCAGTACTTACCATGTCAAAGTTGTTCAATTTATCGGAGCTCGGGTCACCGAGCTCTGTGTCGAGTCCTTGCACAAACGACTGATACACAGAATTCTATAGCTAAACACACAGAATTCTATATCTAAGTTCACATGATTCCAAATCAAATATACCTACACACACAGAATTCTATAACTAAACACACAGAATTCTATAGCTAAACACACAGAATTCTACATCTAAGTTCACATCATCCAAAAGGGCAAAGCGAGGCAAGGAAATGCAACACATAAACCATAAACACATTATTATATACCTAAAACACACGAATTCTATATCTAAGTTCACATGATTCCAAATCAAATATACATGCCCCCACAAATTATATCTCATTCAACAATCCCCCAAAATTAAAACCCACATAAAATAGAACATTATACATGCCCAAGGATTTGCTAAAATAATCCCCTCCTTAACACGACAATTGCTCTATTCAAGGCGATTGTAATGTTTAATAACATGATCAACTATCCCAACATACATAAAATGTTTGCAGGATCGATTCTGAGTCCGTAAATTGGTTAAAAATATCGGCAACTACTTCATTGCTCGGCGAATTAATCAAACAATCCAATAGCCTCACATAATCGTAACAAAATTAGGCCGATTATTCAAGCAAATATTGCTCAGTAAACATTTAGGTTTGAAAGAAACACGTGTCCTATATTGATGGTCGAGGTGGAATTAGCATAAATTCCTTTTGGAAATCTATCAAGCTTCAAAAATTTTGCAAATCTCTTATACCTAGAAGTTTATTCCCTAAAATTAAACAAATAAGAACAATAGAAATCAATAATAAAAACCCAAATTGGAACCCTAACATCAACAAACACAAAAATAAAAAAGAAAATAAAAATCACAGATAACTTACAATATTTTGTGCGAGAACCGTGATGAAGATAGGAGATGATTCGTGCCGGTTCGCGATTGAGCCCCTACCGTGGTGAAGATATGAATAAGAATCGTCTGATTTAATTATCCTTTGAATAAAATCGAAAAGACGGGGACGATGTCGTGGAGGAGACGGTAGCGAGGTGAATAAAATGCGGAGAATAGCAACCGGTGTCGTGGTGGAGAGATGAAGATACCTATTCGGCCAATTCGAGAATTAGGAGACGGCACGATGGAGTGAAGCGAGATGAAAGGAATCGGGTATGCGGAAAGAGGGAGAAAATCTCGGGATATGAATAAGAATCGATCTGATTACCAAATTCAAAAATTAGGGGTTTACAATTATATCCTTGGAATAAAAAAGGCAGATTACTTTCCTACCCTTGTTTGCCACTACCATGACTAAAATAGATGGGTAAAATCGGGACCATTGAATATTAAATCAAATGGTCTACAGATGTGGTCTCATGTTCTTACCTAAAGGCCCTGGTCTCATTTGATCATATCCTATATATATATATATATATATATATATATATATTGATATATCTCCCTACAATATCGAGTTTAATTGAAAATATCGTATCCCACATAGAAAGAATAATCTCTCTCCTAAAATTTCTCTCTACGGTTTTCTTCTTGGAGCATCACCAAAGTTCTCCAATGGTTTAAGGTGTGCATATCAAAGTGAATAATTTTAGTAGTTATTTACACCAACGAGAAAGATGGTTCGTGACCTTGTTCGTGGTTCAATCAAGAGAAGGCTTGTAGATGACTTAATCATGGATTAAAAGAAAGCTTGTAGACGAGTTTAATCCTGGCTATGTGGATCGCTTGATTCATTTTGCAAATAGGTATACTCGATTCACCTTATGTGCAAATATGTGATTTATGTGTTTTGATCCATATTTGCTAACAAAAATGCCACCAAAGTGTATAAAATTACCAAAAACCCCGATTGGATTGGATCTATCTAACAGAAAAGACCCGTAGAACGGACTAATCAAAGTGTTTGTCCTATCAAATATGGCTAATGCAATTCAAACTTCAAACATTTGCAGGTTTTACAATGTGTGACAAAAAACTTGAAGCTCCAAAGATGAGTTTAATTCTTAATTGATGGAGTGTTTGCTAACACTAAAAAAAAAAAAGTGATTTTAGCTTCTAGCTGGAAAAATAAATTACTTTTTAGTATTTGCAAATGTACGTTTTGCCTTTATTTAACTTTTTAATCAAAATTTAAAAGATGGGTTTGAGGTGTTTTTACTTTGGAAAAGTATTTTTGTTAATTTTATAAATAAATAGAAATTTCTTTTTGATATTCTTATCCTCAATTTTTTTACAATTCCGCAAATGCCCCTTCTCTCCCTACACACCCATATCATTGATGTGCTCAATTCTGTTTTTAGTAAAGCTCATTTGGAATTATTTTTTTACCAAACACTTCAACTTTTATCTTTTCAGTTTTTAGCTTCTATTTGCAAACAACCCACTTCTAGTTGTCAACTATTTTTAACTTCTACTATATAAATCAATTCTAAAAGCAGAAGTATTTGCAAAGATTTCATAAGTCGGGCCTTTACACGTCCACGACTCAACTTTGAGATTAAATCTTATCACCCTCATCTCCATACCCCATTGAGCCTGCAAATTGTCAAATGCAAGCTCCAACAGTAACAGTGGGAACTAATTCTCACTTCTGAAACAGAATCTACAATTCAAAACCACTTAAATCGGACAGATAAATCACCCCTGCATATCAAGCAAGTAAACCACAATATAATTCTCCATCACTGTATTTGCTGCAAAAATTCCAATGACACATACCTCTAAGAAGCTCTAAGAATAGATCCACCAAATGATACAGATGGGCATTGACAAAGAATACAATTAAGTACAACGACAATCTAATGTCTCCGGCTAAGAATACTCTCAATCAATCACAACCAAAATTCATCACTGTCAAAGGACAAGGAGAACTTTACACATGCTTATATGGTCCGATCAAAATATGATTACGCACAAAATGAAGTTTTCACATTATCAGCAGGCACACCCTCCGGACTGTTGTGATTGAGATGCATTTGTGTTGCTAGATTTGAGGTTGACATCAACCATATCCTCTTGCTTAGCTGATGATAGAGTTTCCATTCCAGGCAAGGCTGCAGCAATCTTCCTGAATAGTGCCTGAAACAATAAAAAAGAGTTTAAGACCTTGTTAGTTTATGTTTCCAAGTACCCATTTCCATTTTCTATCCATCCATAAAAATGGAATTGTGTTCGTTTATAAATTTTTCAATGAAATAATCATTCTCATTTTCCATTTTTCACATAAACATCATAAACCTATAATTTTAATTCTCAACCGGATACACCCCTACCCTACATCACTTATCAATCACTATTCTCATCTTTTCATTCAATTATGCATGTGGGACCCATCAAGATCAACTCTATCTACTTAAAATATTACTATTTTTAAATTATATATATATCTAATAGGACCCACCACTTGTAGTCTTACAAATATAATATAATATGTTTAAATTAAAATATTGAGAGTGGGCCCACTACTATCAATTTCAAATTATTATATACATAAAATAATACTTCAAAACTACTCAACCAAACATGATCACATTTCCAAGCCTACATAGGACTAATTCTCGTTCGTTTATCCAAACATAATTCCCTTTTTCATAAAACCCAATAAATTTCAAAATTCATTTGCAACACTAGAAAGCTGGAAATGGACCATGAAAACATAACCATACATGACCTAAGCGTCGAAGGCTTGTAGAAACTGCCAATTGTTACAATAATTAATTTGTAATAATAGTAAATTTATATAGCAATGGTTTAGAACAAGACAGTATAAACCATTACATGAACCATAAGAATTGGGGAAAGAAAAAAAATTCCAGAAACTGAATATCACAAGAGAATTGTTTGCAACTTGTTACCTTTATATTGAAACCAGCCTTGGCACTAGTTTCAATAAACATGACATTAAGGTCACGAGCTTTGGCCTCTCCTTCCTCTATGGAAACTTGCCTGGATATAAACATGATGTTGAATGTATTAGATACCAAAATATTAATCTTACAAATAATAAGTCCAATTCCTATGTCATATCTAATATATGTCTAATGTCACAAACCACTTGATTGGGCTCAGGCATTGCAACAGCAATGACTCATGCCGCAGAAAAGATAAGTAATAACCATGTACGAAATCAGGGATGTATGTCCAAGTTGAAAAGGAGGGGATAAATTACACGCTATAACCACTTTCACATGATTATGTATCAATTGGATTGTCGTAGGGATTATCTTGATAATTATCATCTTAGACAATACTTGGACTACGTTCCTCTCTCTAGACTTGGCTGCCCTACCCAACTTACCTAAGCTTTTCTGACAACATAATAATGTTTGACAGCTTTTGGGATAATAGTAATTTACTATTAAAATTTTAGTAGGTTCATCCCACTAGCTACAACATCCTTTTGAAACATATTAAAGCTAGAGCTGAAAAGATATATAAATTATCTGTCTACAGCTGAGAATCATCTCCTACAACATTTTGATATTTTTCCTTTTGCATTTTTACAATTAGTAAAAATTGAAATTTCAACAAAATTCTTATGTTATTGTAACCAGCCAGTACAATTGGATAGATTTGTTAATTAGTTTCTTCTACTCCATTATACATTTTAAATTTTGGAACTGGGACCTCACACAAACCAGAAAAACCAAAAGAATAAGCAAAAAGAATTTGTTGGATGACTCTTTAGTAGTGATCTTTTCGAAGGAGAAAACCATAAATAGATAAGAGAAACAAAAAATAGAGAAAATCCGTACCTCTTATCCACCAGGTCAGTTTTGTTGCCAACTAGCACAATAATAACATCACTTCCTCTCTCAGTACGAACCTCCTCGATCCATTTTGAAGTATTAAGAAAGGATTGTCTGCCTAATAGTCAGTAAAATATCATTAATGCCAAAAACTTAAATTTATATTATACAAGTCAAGCCAGGGGGCAGACAAAAGATCCGAACACGAATAAAATATACATTTTGCACAAGTCAAACAACATTTTCTCAAAATGTTAAGTAAACTTGAAATATATTTAAGAAGAAAGAACCCCATACTTGCAACATCATATACTATGACTGCAACAGAGGAGTCCCTTATATAGCTTGGGATGAGACTCCTAAATCTTTCTTGTCCAGCAGTATCCCTGAAGAAGCAAGATAACAAAGATTTTTTCAGAAAAGTACACAACTCAGAAGGGGACAATATAATTGAGCATTAGAAAAGAGCGAAGGTGGTTCCCTGTCCAAAAGTTTGATGATTAAATAACCTTCTGATCAAAACACAGCACTGAATGAGGAAGATGAATATATGTGGTCTACGTCATATCCAAGCCAAAAAAAAAAAAAAAAAAAAAAGGGAATTTCATGCCCGGGCGGATCTTGCCATGAGACCAGAAGATCAAACTGACTTTGACAGAAAAATGAACAGATATTTGGCGCTGAATGTACCAAAAAAACAAACAATGCAATGCCTTGATAGATGAAATGCATACACAACCTGTTCTCTCTACTACCCACAGTAACTACTATATCTCAGCATGTGCAATAAAGACAAACAGAAGTGTGGTAACCCCAACGGCTACTAGAAACCCATTGTTTCCAGTAAAATATTATCATTAAGAAATTGGGATGCAAACGGTTTACACAAAAATGTATCTCAACAAGACTGCAATGTTATAAGTACGGGTCAGAGATCATAATTCTATCAAGAATAACATCTTACCACTGCAATGTTATAAGTACGGGTCAGAGATCATAATTCTATCAAGAATAACATCTTACCACAACTGCAATCGTACAGTTCGATCTTCAAGATACATAGTCTTGAAAGGAAATCAATTCCAATAGTAGCCTGAAAAGGAAAATCAGAAAACATGAATAGAGATGTGAGTTTTTATTCCCGCTTTCCTGCAATTTTCTTTATTTACGTTTCTATCTTTCCATCATCATAATATAAACACCTGTAAATGAAATTCTTTCTTAAAACTCCTTATCTATAAACTCTTTACGATTTTTCGAATTCAAATAGCTCAATTACATTGATTATGATATTCTTAGAGAGGTTTCAGAATGAGAGATTGATACAAAACAATGAAGCATAAGATCATTAACACCTCAGAGAATCGCCGCAGCTGTGGGATAGCTACTGGATGATCATCAATTACTTATAAGAAAGAACCATCTCAATTATTAGATCACTGACAAAAAACAATACTGCAAAAACTAAAAACTGATTGGAGCATGAAATCAAGCGGATTAACGACAGAACTAACACATCAGCTAATACAAGACAAAACTACTTAAAACTAAGAGAAATGCGATTTAAAACAGAGATACTAGGCAACAGATCCATACGCACATAAGCAACAATGTCTCTAACAAAGCAAAAATCGAAACACTAAATATAAACTCCGCAGCAAATTGATTGCACACCTGATAAGTGTTATCAAATTTATCGTACATGAAACGAGTAATGATACTCGTTTTTCCGACGGATTGATCTCCCAAGAACACTAACTTGTACTTCGCCAGAGCCGAAACCGGAGCCATCAATGAAATTCGCGTCGGCTGAGATGTAAACCGTATCGGATCTTCAAGTTCGGATCAGGAGCAGTTTTTCCGACGGGAAGATCAGGATCTCGCCGGAAAAATGAACGGAGATCTTGCTTGAGTTCGATGAGGTGAAATTTGTAGTTTTGCGCGTAGGTGGGTATTCGAATTGAAGGGGTTACTGTCCGTGTTTGAGTCAAGTAATGGACAGTGGAGAAGAAATTAAAGTTCAGTTTTTCAAGAAAAATAAATATCATTAATTTTATTTACCATATTAATTATCTTATAGAAATTGATAGTGATGACAAACAAAAACTTATATCTATCCGTGAGACGGGTCGGGTCGGTCAATCAGTCCAAAAAAACCCCGTGGGTCAACAGGCGCAGCGTCAACAAAAAAAGTCAATTTGTCCACCAATATATCCGTAATACTTTTGAGAAAAAAATAATACTTTTAAGACAAATAATACTTTTGAGCAATAAAATAAGAGATAATTATTTTTAACCACACGAACTTTACCCCTTTTTACACTTCACAACCTATACTTTTATTTTTAACCTTTTGCATCCCGAACTACGAAAATAATTACTCTTTGCAACTTTTGGACCATTTTGCCCCTAGATTTTATTCTTTAATAACAATAGTTCTAGTTATCCCTTTAAACTATAATTTGTAGCGATTGCTCCATAAGGATAAATATATTGCATTATACCATAATCAAAAAGTTTTCACTCGAATCAATTTGTTTTTGACTTTTTAGAAATAAGAACCCGATTTTTACGTAACTTGTTTTGTTCGTGGCATTGTTACATCTACTTAGATCCAGTCTCTATTCGGAGGTTTTAAATGGATCATGTCGGGTTTCCACTTATAAACTCAACAAGACATACTTTATCAAGATCTTATTTCAAGTATTTTATCCGTATACAAATTGGGTCTTTAGACCGAAAATGAAAATAGTCCATTACGACCATATCGGGATGACATGCTTAGTAAAATTAATAAATCCCTTAAAATTCATACCTCTTTTGACCAAAAAAAGACAGGGTTAAGTGGTTCGCAACGCCACCAAGTCGGAAAATTACGCCCCCGGATCGTTTGACAAACGGCTCCTCACTGTTCAACCTCACCTCGGGGAAGATGATCGCAAGTTATCCGACTCCTTGAGAAACTCGGCTCACGCCTTGGTTCGTTTCCTACTCCAAAGGCGTAAAGTAATTCTTCAAAGGGGATTGATCAATAGTACATCATGAACACATGTTGAACAAACGGCCTTTATTTTATTAAGAACTTAAAGAAAAATTTATTACATTAGTAATCTCCTTTTGGGAGGAGAACTTGTTTAGCCTCTCATGTATGAGGCTTGCACACTAAAAATACATAAAAACTTAAAAACTAAAACACTCAAAATATTACAAATTTTTCACTCAGATTTTATTGTAAGAAAACTAAGGAAAATGTTCGATGTCCTCGCCTTCCTTCAAATCCGCAATTTATAGAGGTAAGTGGGACTTGAAATTCGGACTTCAAATCTTGTTGAGATGTAAGACGTCACCGCTACGTCATACTCCGAATTATTGCTCGCCGGTGTCTTCCTTCTTTTTCCGCGTGACTCACCCCGTGTGATGGTTGTGGGGAATCTTTAAAAAAGTTAGTCTGCGTGGTCCCCGAGGAAAACGCGTCTTGTGAGTGGGCCCTTGTCCTTTCCGGTTTGTATGGTCTGTCGGTCGGGTTTGGGTGGAAACCTTTCCCAAACTCGGGTTCTTCCTGTTCGGGGCATGCTTGTGAGATCCGATCGATCCAACGGCCAACATGCGCCATGTTTACGAGAATTTCGGTAAGTTTCTTTGCTCTTAGGAATCTTGTTTTCCCGAGAATTCTCCTTTTGGTCTCGAAGAGTTCCTCCGCAAATCTTGTGGTTGATCCGGTCATCGAATTCAAAAGGAAAGATCCATTCGCCGAATTCGGAAGAACTTAAATGGATATTTGACTTTGTCCATTTCGATTAGACAAACCCAAAGACCCATGCTCGCCTGGTAGAAGCTTCGTCTTGAGAAAATGCTCTACTAACATCTTGGTCCTTCTTAGGTGAAGCTGCTTAATATATTTTAAAGCATTTCCATCCGGTCTTCTTAGCTTGATGAAATGAAAAGCTTCATTAAAGCCTTTCTTTCTTGAGTTCGGAGCCTTTGTTAAAAACAGTTCCAAAATATCACCTACGGCCAAGTGTGGATTATTGGCCCAGGTCTAAAACGCTTCCCCAATCCATTTCGGTAATTTTGAAATTTCGGGAATCTGGTGACACGGTATAGATTGAAGCTAAAGCTCCAAAAGTATACCATTTCGTACTTCATTTGGATGACTTCTGGTTTCATCCAAACTCGGGATACTTGCCCGAGATATCAACCATTGTTTTCTCTCGGGTTAATACCTTGTCTTGTAACTAGTTTCTCCCATTGCCGCGATATACCCGCATAGGAGAAATCTTAATCTCGTCGATTTGAACCTTAGATTTGCCATGCGTGGCCTAAGATTCAACTCTCCCTCTTTACCCCAGGTCTTTGGGTTGACTTGAAGACTCGGGTTGTGACAGGAGCTTCAACATTCGTTCGATTTGTACACCCTCGGGGATGCATCACCCGCAACACTTGTGATTATGGTACTTGAATCCATAACCTCCGGGTTAGAGCCCCGTACTCTCTCGGCCCCTTTTTGCACCGTAGGAGATGCGGCTGGAAGAGAGGCCCTTGCGGCCGCTTAAGAACAATTGTCCTTGAGCGAACCGGCATGCTCGTATTTGACTAGAAACGGTTTGGTCGCTGTTGAAGTCGTCCGAAGAACTCTACGCATTGAGACATAACGTCCCAAAATCTCGTTCCTAGACTCTCCAGGTTTTCCCTCGAGATGTCTTACTCGTTTAAGGACCTCGTCGCCGAACGCGCGTCCTTCCATCTCGTGTCAAGAAATCGCAAGAATATTTTCATGAGATTTTATAATGACAATATCATAATCATAATATTGACATTGACTTGCCATCTAAGTAATCGAGCCTTTTCTCGGTTTTGATTCAATTTTGTTTTTCGTAGAAAAGCCTTGACACTTGAATTATCAATTTTAAAGTAAACTTTTTAGCCAAGTAAAAATAGAGGCCATTTTTTAAAAGCCTTTACATTTGCAAAGAATTCTTTTTCGTTAATGTGCCACCGAGTTGCTTCACTAGGGGTGAATAAACCACTGCAGATATCTGCATGGCACTTCTTCGTTTGGTGTGACTTTCGTAAGAATCGCCGCCCACCAATCATCACATGCATCGTATAAAGAACCAGTTCATCCTCGTCTTGGGAATCGCAAGTTTTGGAAGCTTTTTACAAACTTCTTTAAGTTGCTTAATTCCTTTTTGATGTTCATCTTCCCATTTGAATCTTGCATCCTTTTTAAGCAATGGGCTAAACACTTCCTTAACGTAGTATGCTAGATTGTTAATGAACATTCCAAAGAAAGTTAACAACTCCAAGAAAACTTTGAAAGCTTCTTGTCTTTCGGTGTATCGGAAATCCCCTGTATCTTTTCTACAATATGACTTTGTAGGATGATTCAGATTCGTCGATCTCAATTCCTAGGAATTCAATCTGTCTTGTTGCAACCACGCCTTCTTCTCCGAAAGCACTAATCCTTCTTTATGACAAACATCCGAAAATATTTCCAAATGTTTAAGATGCTCCTTCATGTTCTTTGATGCGATCAAAATGTCATCGATGTACACGAATATGAAAGCGAAATAATCTTTGAAGAGATTATCCATCTTCCTTTGATATATCACGGGGTGCGTTAGCCAATCCCATAGGCATCACGTTCCAAATATAGTGTCCTGTGGTGTAGAAAAAGTCAAACTTCTTACTTTCTTCCTCCATCTTAATCTGGTAGAATCCGGACTTGCAATCGAACTTTGAGAATATCTTGGCACCTTTGATACGATTAACAGATGTTCTCTGCTTGGGATATAGTATCCGTCGAACTCCAAAATGTTATTAATTCCTTGTAATTAATAACAAGTCTCGCTTTCCTCTTTTGATTTCTCCATGGTTTCGACTAAGAATCCTGGATTTTTATGGAGAAACTCCTGGTGAAATTAACTTAAGGTCAAGATGTTCCTTAAGTATCTTCGCATATCCTCACGATCCTCCTGGTTCATAAGGATTGGTTTGAATCTTACGAACTCGTACTCCTTTCCGGTTTAACCTTTAAGGAAGCTTTAAGCACGTTCTTATCCCACCAAGCCAAAGGATCTTCATTGTAATTCCTTTGGATCTTCTTCTTGATATCCTCGAGTGATATTTGTTCCTCTATGGTTACATCACTCTGTGGATTCTCCATTAGACTCATCCATAATTCTCGCAATGGCTTCTCGGAGTGACTCGTTCTTCTCCTTGTACTACGAATGAATACAAGTTATTATCCCATATCTTGATCCATACGGATGGAACCAAATTGTCTATAGGATAATAAAGCTTCACCAAATTTCCTTCGATCCGCCATTTTTGGATTGAAGTTTGGCTTCATCACCACGCTTTGCTGCGAAAAGTAATAGGCATTTTTCGTAAAATGCTTCCCGCGATCTCACGGACAATGATCTTATGATCACATAAGGTTGTGAAAATAAGTCTTCTTGTCTCGTTCTCTGTGTGAACCGCTTGAATGTTTGTAGGAAATTGTTTCCAAAGAAAACATGCGCACTGTGTCGTGGAAATAGATTGGTGGCGTTTTCACTTTGTACCATGGGTCTGCTGCGCCTCCGATCATGATTTACGCTTGTTTAATTCCCCGTTAAGGATAAGAATCCTTTTAGAGAAATCTCTTCCCGCAATAGTGGTAAATCTTCTCCAATTTCTTTAGGAAAAACATCAAACTAAAGACATATTCCGGCACTGAATCAATATAGGCGGCGAAATACTCGGCCTTGTATTCAACATATAACATTAGATAGAAATGTATATGGAAAATGGACTAGTGGTCATCGATTCTCAGTATCTTTTATTAGCCACTGTGAACTCCATTCCGTCTTGTAATCTTTCCCAAGGTTTATGTTCTCAAGAAATTCAATTCCCGGTATTAATTGTTTCCGGGACCTTTCCGCAACTCCTGTGATAGTAAGCTCAATTTCTCCTATCTTGAGGCTTCCTTGATACCTTCCAACAATTGGTTGTTGGAGATAATATAATACATCACAAGGAAAAATGTTATCCTTTTGAGTGATGTCGAATATTACTTCAACCTCTCGCCATCTTCGGACATTTCAGCTCTCCTGCTTTGTTTTAAAAACATCGGGGATGCGTCGAAATCATTTCTTGGTCTCCTTTCTTCCCAACGGCCGCTACTCACCATTCTCTTCTTTGCCTGGAAAGACATCCTTCTGTGCTCAACTCGAGACTCCGACTTTTGTTGAAGATGGTTGATCTTGAATTATCATATCAATCTCCTTAATAGTTGGAGATTCAATGATTTAGTAACACCACCACTGGCAAAGTCCTCAAAGATTCTTAGGACTTCAATAAATTCCTTTCTCAAGAATACTTTGAATGATGGGTATTCGAGAGAGCATAGGAAATCTTGTATGTGATCGAGTAAGGCTGTTTCCTTCTTTCATCAAATCGACTCTTTTGAAATCTTGATGAAGGGTTAGGACTCTCTTCAAGTCTCGATCTCCCAAATTATATGCAATTCTTGGATAGACATTGAATGCTAATTTTCCCGCATACAAATTTCGTGACCGCTCCAAGGCATGAATCCTTAGATGTGAGATTCGCTTGTCAAAAATAGCAAGATTGAGTGGCGAATCTATTCCTTCTTTGAATGTTGCCTTAATAATGATCCTTATGGCTCCAATGTGAATCCATGAGAGTGTATTAGCAACTTCTCTTTTAACTCGCTTTTGATCTCTGTATTTCTCTAATAGGGACCAAGCGCATCTCGATCGAGTTCTGTGTAAACTCCATCGAATGGCAAGTTCTCCAGCTTGTTACCCCGTGAATAATTTGGTGTTTTCTGTTACGAAACCCAATCTTATCCAATGCTTTTTCCATAGCTCCAATTGTAAATCCATCATAGACTTGAAGCTTTGGATCTTCCTTCATGATTCTCATAAGAGTTTTATGAGAAACCGTCGTGTGAGAGAGGAATCGACATATCCTCCCTAATCGTCTCTGTGAAGAATTTCTTCTTCACTCGATTACATTTGAGTCACTTCCATCATCAGAATAGATCTCTTCTTCATAGATGCTTTCATCCGAGGGAATATCCTCAAATTGATTTTTGTATTAAATCGATAATAGGCAGCTTCTTCGATTTACGGTGTGGCCTCGAACCTATCGACTCCTCGTTTTTGATTGTCCGGGCAATCCGATTTGAGATATGCCCTCTTGCTCGCATGTCCGGCCAATTACTGATCTTTGAAACTTTCATTAGCTCTAGTGTGAGCACGCCTGAAAGTTCTTCTCCTGGATTTTTCTGGTACTTGCTTGATTAGAACCTCGATGATGAGGCTCTACTCCGCTGGGTAATCTTGGTCTTTGCCCCGATTTATAACCGGGCTTTTTGTTTTGACAAAACCTTCTAGGTCTCCATGAAGACCTACTTTTTTATTCGCTTTCTCGGCGGTATGGATGGCTTCTCTCCTTCTTCTTCTTGTGCCGCCTTGTTTGACCTCCCACAACTGTTGGGATATCATTATCCACGCAACATAGAGGAACTGCTTTGTTAATTCCTCTTAATCTCTTGTAATTCCTGTGCAGAGCTGCTTGATAGCACCATTCAGATAACTTGGCCTTTAGGAAAGACATTTTTTCGCCACGTTTCTACTTGACTCCACCCTTGTATTCCCTGATAAGCATTTCTCTCCAGGGACTTGGAATTTTGGCAAAGAATAGCTGTGCAGCTTCTTTTTCCTCAATCTTGGATTTCCACCGGTATTCGGTGAACAACTTGATATATTCGTCAATATGACAAATATCCAGTAACTCAAGGCTATAGAGGGCTTGTTTATATTTCTTTCTTTTTTCATCCTCTAATCCTTCAAAATAACCCGTCTTTGATGAATTAGATTTTGAATAGTTTTGCCATACCATCGACAATTCCTTTAAGTGATTCCCACGATGTGGCCGAACTTTTCGTACTAGCATCGGTCATATCGAGCAATCTTCACCGATCCTTCAAGACTCATTTCAAGGAGTAAAATGAATGAATCTTTCGTAAGATCGAGGGTTCTTTGAAATTCTCATAGTCAAGCCCATTCATCAATGAGAACTTCTCTGTTTTTAAAATCGGGATGTCCAGATTTAACATCAACCCATACGGATGTATTGGGTCGAGGTGCGATCTTCCATAAGGCGTCGATAAACATTCGGCCTTAGGTAGGTTGTGCAGTTCTGCAAGGGGTTTCGACCTCCTGTCCCGAGAAAGTGGATCACTTCGCCGTGAAATCCCCGGCGTGTGGCATCCTCTCGTCCGCCCCGAGTTCCATGATGTGAACCCGTACTTTCTTCGACGTTAGGATTAGCGGTGGCGGTGGTGGAGGAATTGGTCTACCTTGTGGGTCATAGGTAACCAAAGCGATTCTTCACTGCGTTCATCTTTAAATCTACAATACCTAATCCCGCGAAGGATTACGCCGGTCGTGTAGATCTTTAAGATTCATCTTTTCCATATCCATCTTTTTAATTTTTGATGGATTTTCCTTTGATTAGAGCAATGAGCTTCTCCTCATCTGTCATCTTTCGTATAACTTCGGTGGGTTTCCTTTTTGGTGTAAATAGGGTACCGTCCCAAAATCAATACGTTTCCTTCCTCCCGGATGAACTTGGCGGTCCTCCAGGTTCTTGACTCGTTTCGAATATCATGTAGGAGTTCAAGAGTTTCTTTCGATATTTCACCATCGTCTCCATCTGGTTCGGATTTCTCTAAGGTCTTCGGAGATCTTAGATTTGTCACGGAAGTATCTCGTTCCACTCGGGTACTCCATCGGGAATCATTGTTCGATGGGAATTTTCATGAACCGTTTCTTGAAGGTTCATCAAGTGAATATATAAGTCTGGTTAAGCATCCGAATCGCTTATAATATTCTCGCTTTCGCATTTTGCATTGCCTTAAGGTTTCCCCGTCGGCTCGCTTGTTCCTTTTCTTCATGTTGGTATTCCCAATATGAAACCTGGTCAAGGTGTTCTTGTGCATACATCGTCAATATTTGACGATATGTCTGTAAGGGTACATCTCGGACATCGGTCCGGATCCATAATCTCGGAGTAATTTCTCCTCACCAATTGTTAATTACATAAATATAATAAATTTAACTAAAAGTTCTTAATAAACCAAGGCTCTGATACCATTTTCGAGGATCGCAAGACCTTTGGGAGTATTCAAAGAAAATGCAATGAAATTTATCGTTCGGGTTGCAAAGTGAAACAACTTTAAAGTTTAGAGTGTAAACTACAAACCATCTTTCACGAAACCAGGGTAAAACCGGAATTTTATGCAAAGTGTAAAATTTTGTGAAGTTTAGGTTGCAATCAGTAACTTTTCAAAGTTCGGGTTGCAAAGTGTAAAAACCCGTATAGTTTGGGTTGATTAAAAACGTTATCCCATAAAATAATACTTTAATTAGGAACATGTAATACTTTTGACACAAAAAGTGATACTCATTGTTAAAAATGGTCTTGAAGATAATTGATATTTTGTAGTTTAACAAGTAATATTTTTCACTTAAATATTTAGTACGTCTAATATATTTCCACTAAAATGTGTAATATTTTTACTTAAAACTCTAATACTTATTAGTTCAACATGTATATTTTGTAGTTCAAAGCATGTAATAATTTTCTCTTAAACGTGTAATAATTTTCATTTAAAATTATAATACTTTTAAGTTCAATATGTAATACCTTTTACTTAAAATTCTAATATTTTTCAGTTCAAAAATTTAATACTTTTCAATTGAAATTTGTAATACTTTTCACTTACAACTATAATACTTTCGGGGGTAGTTTTTACGATATTTTTCTTTTTCCTCTTTTTTCTTCTTTTCCCCTTCGTCTTCTACTTCGTTTTTCTCGTATTTCTTCTTATTTTCCATTCATTTCGTAAGCGAACCAAAGTTCCAAGAGAATAAAAAAAATATTCATATTGGAAATTTAAAATCTCCATTAATAGTGTATCGCGCTCTCGTGAGCCATTAGTTTCTTCTCTACAGTTGAATGTGATTTTCTACTTCCCTTGTCGGATCCACGATCATATTTTGCTTATTGGGGCACGATCCACCCTCCATTGAATGATTACATTCACCTATGTATAAAAGCTCACTTTAGCACCATATTTAACATATTGTACTATTTTTGGGGAAATTATTTTTTGCAACTGTCGTACTATTACCATTTTGCGGGTTTGGTACCTAAACTTTATTTTTTGTTGGAATTTAGTACCTAAACTTTGTGGGATTGTTAAATTGCAACCTCGGGCATCCCGGTAGTGGAATATTCGAAAAGATGTCATCACGTGTGCAACACGTGAGGGCAAAATTGTCAAATCATCTAAAGTGGTAAAACTTATTGCACTTTACAACCCAAACTTTACGTTATGTGTCAACTTGCAACCTAAATTTTTTACATTTAAATTTTGCCACCTCACTCTAAAATAAATAATAAAAATTTTATTAATAAATATATATTTATCTCTGTTTATTCACGAACATATATTTTAAGTTATTAAATTAAATATATATTATAATAAAATTTTAACATTGAAAATGCATTATAAAAATATTCAAAGTTTTCTTATTAAATATTTTTAAAACTTTCAAATTTAAAACTGTCAGTATATTTATTATTTATTATTTTTTATTTTTTATTTAAAATTTTATTTTTCAAAATTCTATGAAGTTACTTAATTAATAGAATTCATACTTTAACAAGAAAAAAATATAATAAGAATAATATTAAAAATGTATTATAAAATGTGTGAGATCCCGTCTAGATAACTTGAAATCATCACTTTTAAGGTACTCAACAAAATTTGGGGAGATTAGCTTGGAATTGAGAACTAAGAAGGTTTTGGACCCGATCAAAGGTGGGCAAATTATCGTTTCCTAAAGAAAAATTGGTTTGCTTATAATTTTGTAAATTTCACGATCATCATTTTCACGTAGCTCATAATATAAGATTGTTCTATGATTGTTGTCTTCTTGTTTCTTTCGGGAGTATTTAGTTTGTTAAGGAAAATATTAATTGCGTTATTTATGATTTGAATGTACATTTATATTCATGTCATAACTCTAATTCTTGCTTGACTTGACCTTTGGGCCAAATAAATGTCATGTCGACAAAAATATTTCTTGATCGAGTTCATTGCGGCGTGGGTAGGTTAGACAATGGATTGAGCAGTTGCATGTGATCCTTGTTTGACTACCCATTTGCCTACTCCCACTTTCGGGTCGGCCGGAGACGGCGATGATAACTTGGGTCGTAGAATGGTATATTCGGAATATGACGATCTCACGGGTAAAAGCCCATAGCTAAAGAGACGCGTCGAGCCAACCGAGAGGGATAAGGTGACGAGCCGCCAAAATCTTTGTTAGGAGTTATAAGGAGAACAGAAAGAGCGTGGTTCGATCAATACAGATCCTACGTTTACGATTCACGGATCGATCGATTGACAAACCGATCGACTAAATCAACGGCTAAACCGAATATCTAATAAATTGTTGTTGCTTTTCTGTTCTAAGGGGTGATCACTTTATGAATGTTTGTTTATTGTTTGTGCATCATGAAATCATAAAATAAAATTATCTTCTTAATCGTGCATTCCACTCCCCCCACTCACTTTGGGCTCGTTTAGCTCACCCCACGTTTTGTTTTCTTTTTCTTTAAAATGTTTTGAAGGTGGCGAGATCGACACAGATTTCTCGCGAGTAACAATAGTTGAAAGCTAGTTTTCTTTTGAGCCATGTTATGACTTGTACATATTTTTGTTATGTCCTGCGAGGACAACTTGTAATATATGGGCTGATTTCGGGCTTTGTACTTAGGACTTCATTTGTATATTAGTTTGTTATAATAAATGTTGTAATGTCGAACTATATATTCGAGAAGAATATGGCTTGTGTGGTTTTAATGGTTTGAATGACTATTGTATGGTATTATAGTTTACTTTATTACATTTCATATGTCGGGCGTGACAAAATGTTAAAAAAATTATTACTCTTTTAAATTTTATTAAACATAAAATTTACATATAATTAATTATTTTTCTTCCCTTTTAATTTTTACTTTATTTTTTTATATTCTATAAAATAATTTAATTATTAGAATTCATAATTCAACAAAAAATATAAAATGAATATTTTATGAAACTTAAATTATCGTGTAATTATCTAAAAATCATACTTTATTTTAACATATGAACTTATTAATATGTAGTTTTATATTAATTCTTCTTTGTTAAATATATATTTTACAAACAAAAAGAGATAAATACATATTAATTAATGTAATTTTTATTATTTATTTTGAAGTGAGGTGGCAAAGTTCCAATGTAAAAGTTTAGGTCGCAAATTAACAAATAACGTAAAGTTTGGGTTGCAAAATGAAAAGCTTTTATCACTTTAGATGATTTGACGATTTTGCCCTCGCGTCTTTGGTGTTGCGCACGTGATGGCATCTTTTCGAAATATTCCATCGTCGGAATGTCCGAGGTTGAAATTTAGTAATCCGCAAAGTTCGGATACTAAATTCCAACTAAAAAGTTTAGGTACCAAAGCGGCGATATGGTCATAGTACAGGTTGCAAAAAAAAATTCCCCTTATTGTTTTTTATCAAAAGTATTACATTTTTCAAATAAAGTATTACTTTTTTACTCAAAAGTATTAATTTTTCTCAAAAAGTATTGCCGAGTGGATTTTAGCGATTTGTTGACTTTTTTATTGACCACGGATCCGTTGTTGACCCCACGATATATGTTGATTGGATCCGAATCGACCCGTCTCACGAATAGAGATCCGTGAGACATACTCACAAGAGACCTCCTCCAAAAATATTACTCCCTTCTATTCAAAATAAGTGACTTTCTAGACACATATTAAGGATCGTATTAAAATACTCAATATTCCTTAATTAATCAAAGATGTTGTTTTGGAGAAAAAAATTTCGCATTATTGTTAATAAGTATAAGGGTAATTTGAGGAAAATATTTTCTCATCAGCCTTGAAAGCATCAAAATGTCATTCTTTTTGGAGAATTTTTCATGTGCCAAAACGTCACTTATTTGATAGGAGTGAGTATTATATATGGGGTATATTTAGGAATTAGGATGACAATGGATTTGTCTTCTTTCAAATCGGCCGCGTTTTTGCTCCTCCATCTTCTTCGTATTTTTTTCCATAAGAGGATGGGGTTAGCCTTTAGTCTCAACAAATTTGTGTCTAATATATGGTTTTTATTTGGAGCGGGTCTCTTGTGAGACCATCTCACGGATCTATATGAGACCGAGCCGCATTATCCAAACCCAAACCAAGTCCATATTAAGCACAAAACTCAATCACATGCTCTCTCTTCTTCGCAGTCGCATACAAAATACAAACTCTCTCTCTCTTCTACGCAAGCTACATTCAAACCATCTTTCTATTTTTATACAATGTGATTTTAGACAAATAATTGTTTGACTTATGTGAAAAAATTAGATGATGATTAAGGTTGCCTCTTAACAGAAAACATTTTTCCATTTCGTTAAGGTTCTTAATTTTATATACCGACATTTTTTGGTGTATGTGTATGCATGGGCATTCTATTGAGGCAAATAGTTATATATAGGCAAGTTGAGTTGCTTCACCTTAGTTTTTAGTTTAAAAAAGCTTTAGAACTCCATTAATGGAGGTTTTAATTTTCATATTTGAAACTTCCCTCATCCAAGCTTTTAAATCAGCCATGAAACAAATGGAAAAGATGAAGAAATGAAGGAAAACGAAAGGAAGATGAATGGATGAAAACAATCGTTGTCGGTGCACGCCGTCGTATACCCGCCCATTCTCGAAACTATATACTTTTTTCGCAAATAAGTAATCCTTTTTATTTCAACATGTAATACTTTTTAGTTCAACGAGTAATACTTTTTCGCTTAAACGAGTAATATTTTTCTTTTAAAAGCGTAATAATTTTTAGTTAAATAATATCAATTTTGTTACTTTGAAAATGTATATTTTTCGAGTAAAAGTGATATTTTTTTAACAATAAGTGATACTTTTCAAGCCTAAAGTGATATTATGCCATTGCCTCAATAAAATTAGAAATATGTAAATGACCTAAACGTGTAGTTTTTTGAGTAAAAGTGTTACTTTTCGTGAAATATCTAATACTTTTTAATTATCATCACACTCACCGATACCCCTAATATTCACGAAAATGTCACCGGTCTTTGAGTTGGTCGGGTCACGGGTCATGGGGATCCGTCTCACTAAACGCGACCTATGAGACGGTCTATATAAGTGTTTACCTTTTATTTGTCTTCAATAGATGACCTTTTTTTCCAAAGAAATAAGTTTTTCCTATATGTGATTTTGTACAAAAGATTCGAGATGAGTTATTACGATACATGATAGAAGAGAGATCAATCGAGATCAATTTCTTTGGTACGTATGTTTTGTTTAGGTTTAAAAATTTATTTTAGATCCGAATATATTTATGATTATGTAGGACTTTTAACTATTATTCAGTCAATGTAATCGGTTGCAAATTTCTACTAATGAATCCATCTCACTTGTAATTTGTCTTTAAATTTATAAATTGGTATGCCTTAAACTATGTATTAGAAAGTTGACACACTTATTTCGGATAATTTTCTACATTTGTATTAGATAGGACTTAGGCCGACTTAAAATCGCCAAGTAGAATTGAAGACTTGTTGAAGAAGACATTAGAAGATCCTTGTAGCTGATTTTTGAAAATTGGTTGATTCGCGGTGAATAAGTTGTCAAAAGACTCTCAATAGAGTATGCGATCCACGTCTTTCATAAGATCGACATCGAGTACATCGAAGACATTCTCAAAAGACTTGGATATCAATCATCAAGGGGTAAAGCGGTGAAGGACAATATCAATCAAGAAGTTTGTTGACTTTGTGTCAAGGAAGATATACATCGAAATCAATGAAGTACAATATTTGACCATAAATGTGCAAGGAATTTATGAAGGCAAGGAGGATTAGCCTATTAGAATGCACATGCAGATCGCTATTCCAAAAAGATGCAAAGAAGCATAAGAATACAAGGAAATGTCGGCATTAAAGCGCAAGAAAGGACATGTCAATTGTCCGATGGTAGGATTTTGAGTATTGTCTATCTCTTCAATGGACAAAATTCAAATCTTCACTATAAAAGCCGAGGATTTTTCGGAGAGAAAAAGAGATACAACACAAGTGAACAAGCAAGAATCTAAAAATTTAAAAACTCTCTCTCGAGCTTGATTGTAATCCTCAAGCTTAATCAAGAACACTTCATCCAATACTTTGGTGAAAGATCCAAGTTGTTTATACGGTTGAGAAACAAAACGTGAAAACCAAGCCCGGGTCTATGCGCTTGGATTGAAGGGGTGCAGTGAGGTTCCTATCGAACCAAGGTTACGATTTGTGTAGGAGGGTTGTGTGAACAAATCCCGCAAGTTCGGATAGCTCAAATAACTAGGCAGCGAGCCGGTGAAGAGTCGAGTCCGTATTGTAGTTGGTTGTGTGATCAAGACTACTAGGGTCGTATTACTTTGTAAGATAAGTCACATGTTACTTAGTGGATTCCTCATGGAGTAGGAGAATAGTGGAGTAGAGGAATTACCCAATCCTCGAACTATTATAATTATTGTGTCCTTACATTCTTGCATTTATATTTCTCGCAAGTTATATTCTATTTTTATTTTTGTTATCGAGTGAACTAGGTTTTGGTATTCCTTCTCGAGCTTCTATTTCTTCCTTTAAAGAAGATTCGAGAAAAGATGGAATAGGAAGACGGCAGGGGCAATTACCATGTTATTAATGTTCGCCAAAAATATTTTGGATCTTACAACTGCAAGTGTACGAGTGTAGTAGGGGCAATTACCATGGTATTAATGTTCGCCGAAAATATTTTGGATCTTACAACCGCAAGTGTACAAAGTGTAGTTTATAGGATAATGACAAGCAATGTCATATTCATCGGGATTGACTACAAAACACTTACGGCATGATTGGTATGCGGGAATGAGGTGGGAATGGAATGGACATTCCCAAACCGATTCTCATTCACATGATTGGTATGTTTTAAGATGGGATTAGTCATTCCATGGGAATGAGTATACCACGGCTATAGGATTAGCCATACCCTCCCACCCCCATGGTTTTACGTATTCCCAATCCTCCAGGAATAAGCTTATATTTTTATTTGACAAAAATATCCTCAATTATATATTGTTTTGGCAAAATTATCCTCATAAACTTATAAACCTAGATGCTACAAATCCTTTTTCTTCCGTCAATCTTGAACGTCATCTCACAACAAATCGCACTTCTCGCACTTCTCGTCTTCTTCCAGGTAAATTTTCTTCTCTTTTTTTTTTTCACAAATTTATTGATTTTACGAAATTAAATTTCTAGGTTATCATAATTTTTGCAAGTTGTTTGGTCAATTCAATTGGAAAAGAAAGCATGAATAGTGTTTGGAATCAAACTTTTGGAATTGTTCTTGGTCTATCATTAATCTTTCCCTGTTTTAGTGTTTCACTTTTTTTGGATTGTTTAATTGCTCTGGCCTATTTTCATATTTGAAGTGATGGAAACTAAAGTCTAGGTTGTGCTAAAATTATAAGATTATACAAAAGAGATTGGGGAAAATAAAGATATTTCAAGAAAAGATGAATTTTGATGAGATCAAATTAAACATGTAAAGATTTCATTACTACATAATAAGATTAACAAAAATAAATAGGTTAAAGGAGAAAAGAGGTGAATTTGCTTCATGAATTGATTTATAAGGTATGAAAAATATCAGCGTTCTAAAAATTACTTTTGGGTTGGTTCTTGTAAGCTTCATACGGAAAAACTTTTCTCTGTTGATCGATAGTTTTTTTAGAAGCGCTTCACATTTCTCCGAATTAACATGTTTGAGTTGATATTATTTTCATTCTAAAAACTCAATATTTTGATTAGAATCTCACACCAAGCAAATTAATTACATTAACAATATAAAAGTAATTAAGTGTGCTTCAATTGGGCTCAATGCGCACTGCTTTTTTAATGATCATGTCTGCTCAAATGCACGGACTTGCGAAGATAAATCTTATGAGATTATATCATTAAGGGAGTGTTTGCGAACACTTTTACTTTTGGAGGAAGTGATTTATCTCGCGGAAAAGTGATTAAGTTAAGAGAATGCTTGGTAGATAAGTTGTAAAAGTACTTTATTTGTGTGAAAGTAAAATCGAAACAAAATCGAAATCTAAAAAATCGATTTTTTTAGTGTTTGCAAATACTCCCTAAATATCATCCCAAAATCCAAGTATCTTAATCAGTTCTTTGAAACTTTGGTGGCCTCGGCAATTTAATTTTCATTTTCTTATTGATCTTTTTGATTACTTATGTAATTATGTAATTTGTTCATTGTTAATCCTAGCGATGTACTAATGACTTGAGCGGATCGATTTGCATTTTTTATTATATTTGCGATTTATGGCAAGATTAAGTTTAGCAACAAGAAAATTAGCAAGGAGAAAAAAATACATAGCAATGTTGTCATATTGGTTGAGCATAATGCAATTAGTAAACTGGTTTTGGCTTATTGTTCTTAATTTAATAAAATATTTTAACAAACCTACTAGTATAAGACCAGTGTATCAATATAATTTTTATGAGAGGAGAAAGTATATTCAAAAAATAACATATGCGAGTGATAGTACATGCAAAAACGTAACGAGAATGAATAGGCAAGCCTTTGTTCGCTTATGCTCTAGATTTGAAGCAATGGAATAGTATCTTCAACCAAAAATATGTTATTGGATGAACAAGTTGCTATGACAAAGTGCATATTTTGGCTCATCACCAAAAGCAGAGAATTATAAATGTGAATTTTGAACATTTAGGAAAACAATTAGTAGGCACTTTAGACAGTCATATGCTATAATTAGAATTCAAGGAGAATTACTTAAAAACCCGAGGCGTACCGGATAATTCTACAGACGACGGATGGAAATAGTTCAAGGTATGTTATTTAATTTATAAATAAAATAATTTATACATATAAGTGTAATTATTCCAATCTTATCACAATAGGGGTGCTTAGGAGCTCTAAATGGTACCCATATCAAGGTTCGAGTGCCTGCGGAAGACAAACCTCGATATCGAATGCGTAAAAATGAAATTGCTACAAATGTATTAGGAGTGTGCTCCCAAGATATACAATTTATCTACGTATTACCAGGATGGGAAAGATCAACGGTGATGGTAGAGTGTTAAGAGATGCAATAAGTAGGAGAAATGGGTTAGTGGTTCCTCGTGGTAAGATTCATAAATCTTAAAAAATAAATAAATATATATATATAAACAAATATCATATGAATAGCTTAAACTAACTCATAATTATTAAATAATTTCAAAGGTACATATTATCTTGTGGATCTTTGGGTATACAAATGGTGAATGGTTTCTTGGACCATTTCGAGGTCAAAGATATCATTTGAATGATTGGAGCGATAGACACCAACCTACCACTGCCGGAGAATTCTTTAATATGAAGCATTCTTCTGCTATAAACATAATAGAGAGGTTGTTTGGCTTGATAAAGAGTCGTTGGGGAATCCCGAGAAGCTCTTCATACTATCCAATAAAAATTCAAAATCGCATCATCATGACATGTTGTTTACTTCACAATTATATAAGGCAAGAAATGGGTGGCTATGATGATGATGATGATGATGATGATGATGATATACAAGATGAAGAAGGAGGGCAACAACAAAATAATAATGAAGATGATGAGGATGAAGAACACATTACTACGATTGAACCTTCTAATGAATGGACAACTTTTAGAAAAGATCTTGCAATCGACATGTTCAACACTTGGAGAGCTCATAGAAATTCTAGATAACTTCCTGTGTTTTTTAGTCAAAAGTTTTTAATTTAATACTTTATTGATGATTCTTATATTATTTTTGTAAATGAAAGCTGATTGGTGAACTTAAATAACATGGACGTTCGACAATATTTTTTTTTATGATTGTTATTGATTTAGCTCTTTTATGCCTTTAGTTTAGATCGATCATGTCATAATATTTTTAAATATTTGTATTGATCTAGTTATTATTTATTGTCATATGTATATCAATATTTGTGTTCTAAAGAATGGAAACAACGCAAGATGCAAGAGGCCGTGGTAAGAACAAGAGAAAATGGAAGCATGAGGAAGACACGAGGCTTGTTGAGACACTTCTTGACATGGTGAATCTTGGCATGTATAAAGCTGAAAATGGTTTTAAACCTGGCTACTTGAACTATGTTGAAGACAAGATGCAAACCTCTTTGCCTAACTCGGTCTAAAGGCTAAACCACATATTGAGTCGAGAATTAAGACCTTAAAGAGAGATTTTCATATTGTGTATGACATGCTAAATGGCCCCAATACAAGTGGTTTTGGTATGGATCCGATCAAGAAATGTATTAAATTGAAAAAGGTCAGTATAGGATTCATATCTTGAGGTTTGCATATATAACTAGTTAAATATATGCTCATGTTAAATATAATATAATTATATGGAAAACTTATATTAAGATTTAATTTTTTGCAGAGTCATCCTACACATGCAAGTTGGCAAAACAAACCATTCCCATTTTATGATGATTTAATTACTATTTTTGGAAAAAGATCGTGCAACAGGATTAAATGTCAAGGTCCTAGATATGATGGAGGAGATACAAAGAGAAGAAGCCAACAATGATACTAATAATGGTGTTGAGCCAACAAATGGAGATGGTCTTGATGACTTAGATGCTTCTATTTCATTTTATCCTTTGCAATCTCCACGATCCGAAGTGAGTCACAATCAAAAGAAAAGCGAAGTGTTGATAACTTGACGATTATGGAAGATATCAAAGCGACTTCAATTATTGGAAGTGAAATTGCAAAAGCTAGTCAAGTTTTTGGAAAAGCTATTGGAGTTGATCTTTGAAATTTCGGAAAAGAGACAAAATATTGATTCCGATATAAGGAAGATCCCCAATCTTACTATAGGGGAAATTATCAAAGCGGTGTGCCATATAGCTCGATCGCATGAGTTAACCGACGTATTTTTTTAGCATGATGAAGAAGGAAGAGAGCGAGTTAGTTAAAGCTATTCTACGTGGTGATGTTTGAAGTTTTTCTCTCTACATAAGTATTTATAATAGTTTGTTAATTATTAAAAATATTATGACTCTTTTATTTTTGGCAAATGAGACATTGATAAATGTGTTGGTTATTTAAATATTTAATTGGACTCTTTTGGTTGTTATGGCTTGTATCTTTATTTTCCTACAATTTGTAATTATCCTTTAGCTTATAATATCATCACGTCCCAATTTGTAAAACTAATTTTTTTTTGAAAGAACGTCTTTGTGGATTTTGGTAGGTTAGCCTAACATCTCATTTAAATACATAAGTTAAGCTATGTGCCCCTGTCATAGTTTCGATTGGGGGCAGTGAAGATGGTGAGGAAGTTAAGCTGTTCCTCGTACATTACGCGAGTGAGGTCTGCAGCATTAGCAACTAGGAAATTGATGCAAAAATATGGACATATGAATGCGGCACAAGCTAGAATTTGAGAGATTTGTTTTTAGAAGATTTGATTAATAAACATTATTGTGATTTGTGAACTCTCTTAATGTGGATTATCTTGATTCTTGATGGAGACGACATTTGTATTGGGATTTTAGAGAAATTGGTGAAAAAAGTTAATAAAACTTTGAATAAAGTTAAAAATATGGTTAAAATAATTTTTACAAAATTCTACTAAAGGGTAATTTTGTCATGAAAACATTTCATTACATTCCCATCGTTTTTAACTTACCAATCATGAGATTGGAATCAAATCGGGATTAACTACTTCATTCCTTTCTCATTCCTTGTTGATACCAATCATAAGAAAATGTATACTTGTATCATTCCATTCCTTTGTTATTCCATTCCTAAACTCATTCCATTACCACATAATTTTATTCCATCATACCTCATGCCGTTAGGCTATAATAACATCGTTTTCCAATTTTATTGAAGCGGCCAGAATATCAAGTGTTGTATAAAAAAAAATTGAAAAAAAAAAAAAAAAATTGCGAACCCCACAAGTATTTTCAACAACCACGGAAGCAACCTTAGGCACATAATCTCAACATGTTTATTCAAGATTAAATCCAATTAATGTTTCACAAAACCAATTCATGCAAGTCTATGGGTTCAATTCCTAAGTTAGTCTATTCCCCCTCTGGGCGGTGCATAAATAATAGATTAATAACAATTGTAGGTCTCTTATTATTAACTCCCAAAAGATCTATGAATTGAATGACTCCCCATAAACTTGATTGTAGGTCTCGACTCGATACACCCGTTTATGTCCGAATTCGATTTAGTCTTTGTTAGAACCCCTCTTCCAAATTTCACACTAACAAATATGACATGCTAATTATTGATCATATAAAAAGCAATTAGGAATAAGCACTCGAATTCATAAAATAGAAAAACATGAATCAATTAATGTAGGTCCAAGGGGTGTGAGTGTAAGGTTTAGAAGGGGGGGTTGAATAAACCTTACCAACTTTTCAAATTAGTCCTTTTTAAAAATTCAGAGTTAATACTTCACAGTTGTGTCCTTGATGGACAACTAAGTTAGTTAATCAGCAGAGTTAGTCACTCAACAGACTCGACTGAGCTGTTGATAGAATAACTCAGTTGTTTTGACTAAAGACTTAACTCTGTTGTGATTTGTTTTGAGCGGAAGACTTAACACCCTTGAATAAAGTTAAGTTTGTTTTAATACTTGGTTTTAGCACTCGATTGATTATCAATTAGATAGCAAATTTATCAAACAGATAAAATAAGATGCGAGAAATTAAAGTCTTTGAAATGTAAATGACACAATAAGTTTTTATTGAGGTTCGAAGATGGGGTAATTCTTCTACTCCTCTCTTCTCCAACTCCGGAGGAATCCACTAAGTATTGATCAATATACGAGTGGTTAATGTCCCGATACAAGTCTTGATCACACAAAGTGACTTGATCCTTTGGGACTCGGTCCGGAGATGCCTTGGTCACGCGGTGGCTTCTCGACGACTCGAAGCCTTCTTCACAGGCGTTGCGCTTGCTACTACTGACCCACTTGCTCAAGCTTCTTGGATTTGATCACGAAGCCTCCAAAAACTTGAGACTGGTTCGATCTTGAACCTTCCTACAATCCTCCGTGGAATGTAGACCCCTCGATTCTTCAAACATTTCCTCTTCAACCGATTGAAGTTATCTTTCCTTCACAAGTGAGTGTTGGATTGATTTCCTTCGTAATGTAGGCTTGAGGATTGATCTTGAATGATTTGAGAATATATTAGGTTCTGATTCAAATGTTTGCTTGAATGTTCGTGGTTGAGTAACCTTCTCTCAAAGTTATTCCTCGGCCTTTTATAGTGATCTTTCAAAAATCGCCCGTTGAAGAGATAGACTTATTTTTGAAAGTCACTTGTGGTCGTTGGCTTGTCTTGTTGCGATCCTTGGAATTTCCATTTCCTCGTATGAATGATTCTTGACTTTTGAGTTCGACATGGTGCGAGTGCTTCCCATTGGTTTATTCCTTTTGCACGGCTCGAACTGCACTTCAAGAAAGGCAAGCGATATGGAGGTATTACTTGTTTAAGTAATTCTCTTGATTTGTGGCAACGGATCTCTTTCGATTGTCTTGACTTGACCGCATTTTCTTAACTTCCCCAGGTGACTTGAGTCGACTTCCAATCATTTGATGACTCTTGTCACTTCAACCTTGAGACTTGGCCGTCTTGAGTTGACTTGATCGATACTTCACTCAAGCGCATCTCGCCTTCACCTTGATCGAGTTTAGTCTTTTCTTCTTTGCCATACTCATTTGCCTCACAAGTGAGTCTTCCTTCTAGTCTCCGAGTTGTCTTCTTGCATGTTTAGGCATAGGCGACTTAACTCACCGACCACCTATATATATTTTTTTTACAATGCAATTTACAACAAAAATGGGGTGCCAACTTCTATTCTAAGTTTTACATGGCATTCATCAAAATCTACAAAATAATTTCCCAACAATTTCCCCCTTTTTGATGATGCCAAAACTTAAAACATTCATACAATTATTTAATGAGCAAGGATACATACGGACAAATGTAGAACCACGAGAATGTATGTTTAGAATCGATCTTTTATTGATCATAACATTCTTGTTCTTTACATATTTGTTTCTGAGTGTATCGAGCTTAAGCCAAAAAAAAAATTGTATCGAGTTTAAACGAGGCTTAGACTAACCATGTTGTTCTATATCTACTCACGTATAGAAATTGCATAATTTTATTCAACGTCTGGAAGACTTACATAAAGTGTATTTACATAGTGAAATACATGAAGAGGTGGACAAAGAACACTTCATCTCCTTCGCCCTCCTTCTTTTATCTTCTTGACTCTGTCATCTTGACCTTTTCCTTTTCTTCTCATCTTGCTTTCTTCTTTTTCTCATACGCCTTCCGGCGACTTCATCTCTTTTCGAGTCTTTCTTATCTTTCCTCCCATAGCTGAGTTTGTCTTTTATTTTCTTCTTCAATTCTCTTCACATACTCAACATTGTTCTTAGCCACTTGCGGGTTGGCTACTTCGTCACAAATCCCACCCAAGTAGATCCCTCATTTCTTGCTCGGATCTATGTACTCAATGTTTTTGGGCGAGATCTAGGTCTGAAACCTCTTCCTCCACCCACGCTTCTTCCTCTCGCCTCCGGGCGTGTATTGTAGTGGGGCCTTCTTTTTCCCAGTGAGTGACAGCAGAGTGATTGCCGGTGGTTTGTTTGTGTCGGCTTCTTCACATAGTGTAAGACCTTTTTCCAAGACAAATCCCAGGCTTGAGCCATGGACATGTTTGCGAAGTAACCTTCATATGCGAGCGTCTTGAATTCATCAACAGATCTTGGCTCGATTCCGGCATCCGAAATGGCATAGGTATCTCGTCTATTGGAATGCCTCCATGTTGTTTGAGAATATCCATAACTCGGGCATTCATCCTTCCTTCCACTTCCTCCATCCTCGCTTCAACTGTTTTTCTCTTTTGACCATTGGTACAATAGAGTGTTGGAGTGGCTGAGTCATGGGAGTTTTGATAATATCACATTGTGACAAGACCTTGTTGGGGGTTTTAGCAATCATCAAGGTCACATCTTTCGAAACTTCCCCCTCAACGGACTTCCTTTCTTCTCTCTTATTACTTCCTCGCCTATCTTTCCCTTCACACCGCTTCCTCCTTCTCCTTCTCGACTCGGATCCCTTCAGTGCCTTTAGGTATTCCTCTTCCCCCTTTTTGGCATCATCAAAGGAGAGAGGAACCCTGGAAACAAGCTAGCAAGCAAGAAGTCTAGTCTCTTGATAGTTGAGTTCGTCGCTTAATCTGGCTGCGGGAGTAAGTGCACGAAACTCAGAGCGGGTGGCATTGGATTGAGTGCTACCAACTTCATCTCGGCCATGAGGAGACGAATTTTTGATCCATATTCTCTTCCACACGCAGGAGCTCGTTCTTATTATGTTCACGCAGTAGCTTTATCTCTCGTAGTATGAGATTCATGCATTTGTTCAATGTGCTCTTGCAATTTTGTCTTTGCAGCATTCTCACCCCGGACTAACAACTTGTTGAACAATGTTCGAAATATCGAGCTTGTTCCACATGCATTGTTTGTTCTTTGTTGCCACCACTCACGGATCCCGACTATTATGCCTCTTAAGTCGGCCCAGTAAGGTTGGCGTCCCTGTTATCCACCTCATGTCAAGTGAGGCTGGTGCCTCTCCATCCGTTCAATCTCAAATAGGGCTTTGAACACCTCCCGAACTTCTTGCTGCTTTCTTTCTGTTTGTGCGGCCAAGCAGCGTCAAAGTCATAGTTAGCTGGAACAATGGTGTCGATGGAATGACAAGATCGATCGTGGAAGCGCTCGCGATCTTTGTCTGATTCTTCAGGGAGGTCAGGTACCTCTAAGGAGAAGGGAAATGATTCTACGAAAGGATCATCACGGGCAACTGGAATTTGTTCAATGATAAGCGGTGCTCGTGAAGTCCCTTGAGGAGTCGAACTCGCCGCAGCTTGGGAGCCGCGATGGACTGTTTTTCAGCCGTGTGGTCATTGTGAAGTCGACCCGACTTGCTGAGCCTCTTTTGTCTCCAACGGCTTCGTCGGTCTCAGCTAGTTTTTCCAAATGAGTTGACTGGTCCTCGGCCTTATCAGAAGCGTCATCGGACGATGATGAGATTTCCATGGGTGGCTCATCATCAAAGTTGAATGATTGGCGAGTAGTCTTGAGGTCAGACTTACTCGTGGTTGGAACATCCTCAGCTGAGTCTTTGGGATCAGTCACAGGGGATGACTCAGCTTCATCGTCTCCTTCCGATCCTAGAAAGGTTACATCAGGATTATCCTGGGAATCGTGAAGAGCACTTATCTCCTTTTCTGATGGATCAATGATAGCAGGAGGGATGTTCTGTGCTTCAGTTTCTCTACCCCGGGAAGTCTCAACCTCCCGTTGGCCTTCATTACCTCATGCGTCTCTCAAGCAGCGAGGCTGGACATCCCTTTCGACAGTGTCAGCTGTCTTGGGGTCTTCTGCGGTGGCATCCATTGGAGTCTCAACTCCATGGATTGCACTTTCATCGCCCAGAGTGTTAACTCCCAGGGTAGTTCCTTCCTGTGCCTCGACTGCATCAGCAGCGTCATTAGCCTGCAGAGCAGTTGGCACTTCAGTGAGACAGTCTGGCTATGTCTCCGAGCCTCATCGTGACAACTTGTTGTGGATTCTGTGATTGTTCCTTCTCCACTTCGCCTCCTAAATTCATTGTGGAGTCACTGCATCATCCTCCGACCTTTGCTGCAGTGGGGAGTTTCCCCCTGGCACACCAGTGAGTGACTTGGAATGGGGTCACTCGTCTCCGACTCCCACTGTTCCCACCGAGTATTCAGATTGTTGGGGCAGGTGGTAAGACACTTTCATTAGGGGTTGGCTCGATTGGGATCCCCACTATCCCAGTTTCATCGCCGGTTCCTTAACACCTTCCTCGAATGAGTCGGGAAGTGGTGGTGGCGACAACAATGAGTGGCAATATCTTTCGCACCACTCCCATTGGGTCTATTTCGTTTGTGATTTGGAGGACTCTCTGGTCCCTCCATCATTATTTGCTCATGTAGGATTCTGGACTCTTGCATTGCTTGCTGCATTTGCAACTCTTTTGTGGAAACAGGGTCCGAGATCCTCATCACTCACTCGAGAGGACGTCAAAGTGAGAGTGTGTATGATCGGTGGTGCCGGTGAGAGGGCAGATCTTTGGCCTTCTCACGTGCTTTTGCGTCCTCACCGCTTTAGCCCGTTCGTTTTCTTTTCGAATCTGCAGTATATTGATGCAATTATCCTCATCAAGGGCTTGCAACACTGTGTCCACCTCAAGAAACCTGAAGAGTTCTTCTTCCTCAGCAATGAACTCTGGACTTTCAAACTGCACTCTGGATAGGCTCAGCTTCCATTTTCTCCACTCTCGCAGACGATTTTGGATGTCTGGATACAATGGAGAGTACATGATTACATCGTCTTCATCATTCTCTTGCTGGCCCTTGTTTCCAGGGATTAAGGGTAGCAGACTTGCGCTCAACATCCTCGGTAGCTCTCTTACGGTGGAGAAACAACCCCTGTCAACAAGTGATTCGGTTGTCTCGGCCATTCCTTGTTCCTCGGTTGTTCTGTCTACACTGGTCTTGAGTTGCCTTTTGCTGATCGCCGGCAGACTTGGCCGTTTCATCGATCACGTCGGGAGACTCTACTTCTCCATAGTCTCGGGTATCTTCTCCGGTGAGTGGTCGACTCGGTAGGTTTCTCAAGCTCGAACGCTTGAAAATTATTCTTCTTCTTTTTGTTTGTACGGAGGGATTTCGGTTGGATAAGGTTTCTTCCGAGTCTGGGCGCGGGGTCGGTTCTATTGTCTTCTTCGAGGAGTGGCCGTCTTGGCTTATCGTTCTCCTTTTCTTGACGAGGAGAAGGTATTTGAGATTCATTCTCCGCTGCGGCAGCGCAGGGCAGAGACACGGCTGCGGGGGGAGTGACTGTTTGTAGGGGCGGAGCGATTTCTTTTTCTTTGCTCAGCAGGGCAACAATCTTCTTAGCAATTTGCAGGAGCAACCTTTTTCTTTGGAGGAGAGGAAACAATTTGTATCTTGGGTCACCCGATTCCCCCTCACTCGTGATCGCCTCTCTTAGCGTAGGCTCTCTCACGTGCGCCGAGAGAGGTTTGATCTGAACATCCTCTTGTTTACATGGAACGCCTTTCCATGTCGAAGAGGGACTCCTTTTGCTCTCCATCCCCCGGCCAATCACCGGGCCGTATCTAGGGAACCTCCAAACATTCCATCCTTCTTGAAGGATTTGTTCCCAACGTTCGCGAGTCTGCTTTGTGAGACAAACTCGGCCGATTCACTTTTCTGTTCTTCAATGATCGCAGCCATTACGATCAACTTTGCTTTGGGACGGTGGTCAAAGTTGCCGAATTTGATATCTATGCATTTGGCAACGATGTCCAGCAATTTGTGGTAGTCCTCCTTCAATGACCTCTTATTAGTTGTGTAGACTACTTTTCAAAGATAGTCGGACTTGGCTACTTCCTTGAAAGCGATCAGTCAACATCGCTTCATTAATTTCCGACACTCCTTCCGCCGGTAACAAGCGTGTTCGCCAAATCCTGGCGTAATGATGAACTCCTTTCCATGAACAGAGGACTTGATGCCCTCATCGTGAACCTCGGCGTTCACGTAGAATCGTGCGACCTCTTCCACATAGGTCATCGGAAACTCCATCGTCGAAACGGTTTCCCCCAGGCGTTTTTAGTTTCAAAGAATCTTCTTCACTAGGGTGTCGTCGGACCCTGTTTCACCATACCATCGAAATCCACAAGAGACCCAGTGTGGATTTGATTTCCTAGCTTGGCAAAATCATGAGTGGATGCCATTTCTCGTTTTTTACCGAACAAAACTTAGAAAATGATCCGAGGATTGAAAGGGTTTTGAGAGAAAATATTTTCTTTTGCTTTCGAGAGAGAGATGAACAGTTTTTGGTAAAGTGTGAGAGAAACAGAGCGAAAATGGTTTAAGTATGGTTCATGAAAGGGCGTGCGGGTGGTTTTGAAATGTGATCAAAATCAACGGCTTAGATCTTGCACGCCGATTTGCATTTAATGTCTCGTATTTAATGCGGCAACATTTATATCCAATCATAAGCTTTGTGCGGCTTTTTTGCTGTACACGTCATAATTATGCTAACGTCATTCTTAAAAACATTCCCGCTTAGTAAAAACGATTGCGTTTTTGTCACTTTGCTCATAAATGACTCGGCTTGTCCCTTAGGCTGATTTAACTCTTCTCTCCTCGCATGTAAATACTCATTTTGTCGCCTAACTCGGTACAACCTGTCTCTTCCGATACGGTGATTCACTTAGCCGATTTAAGAGTTCAACTCTTTTTCCTCTTTTCGTGTTTCATTTCTTTTCTTTGAGTCTTTCGAGTGTCAACTCATTTCAATTAATCCTAACTCGTGCTTGAGTTCTTCAAATCTTGACTCACATAATGGTTTTGTGAATATGTCACCAACCGCTTATCGGTTGAAATATATTCCAAGTTGATGTCCTTATTTTCAACATGATCTCTTATGAAGTGATATCGGACATCGATATGCTTTGTTCTTGAGTGCAACACAGATTTTGAGTGATTGCAATTGCACTTGTGTTATCACACATGATTGGAATTTCCTTTTCTTCAACTTCATAGTCTCTCTGCTTTCTTTGTCTCATCCATAGGACTTGGGCACAACAATTTTGTCGCCAGACTATGTATTCTCGCTTGTTGTGGAGGTGGCTATTGAATTTTGTTTTTGCTAAACCAGGAAATTAGCCTATTTCAAGCATTTGACATGTACATGAGGTGCTTTTCCTATCAACTCTACATCCACCATAGTCGAGTCGAATAGACAATTAGCTTGAATCCACCTTCCTTTGGATACCATAAGCCAACTTCTTGGCTTCCTTTCAAATATCTCAAGATCCTTGGCTGCCGCAATCATGTGGCTTTCTTTTGGAGCGATTGAAATCTTGCACATACACCTACAAAGAAAAGTGATGTCGGCACGCTCTTTGTAGAAGATAGAGCAATGATCCAATAAATGCTCAGATCTTGTTTGATCTACATGCTTGCCATCCGCATCCATGTCCATTTTGATGATGTATTCATTGGTATTTTTACGTAAGACTTCTCTTCCATACCAAATTTCTTCATTAATTCTCTGGTGTATTTTGTTTGACTTATGAAGGTTCCATCCTTGACTATTTCACTTGGAGTCCAAGGAAGAATGTCACTCTCCCATCATGCTCATTTCGAATTTGCTTTGCATGAGGTTTGAAAATTTATCACACATGACTCTTTGTTTGTGGATCCAAAAATGATGTCATCCACATATATTTGAACAAGCGGTATGCTATTCTGTCTTGAATTCTAAAGAGTGTTCTATCCACTTTTCCTTTTGTGAATCCATTCTCGATCGGGAATTTTGATAATGTATCATACCATGCTCGGGTGCCTGTTTCAATCCATATAGAGCTTTCTTGAGTTTGTATACCTTATCTCCAAGAGTCTTCTGCTCAAATCCTGGAGGTTGTTCAACATATACTTCTTCTTCCAATAAACCATTAAGGAATGCACTCTTTGCATCCATTTGATATACAATAAAGTTCTTGTGAGTGCATAGGCAAGAAACATCCTTATAGCTTCCAATATTGTGCAGGAGCAAAAGTTTCATCAAAATCTATCCCTTCTTCTTGGCAATATCCTTTGGCTACCAATCTTGCTTTGTTTCTTTACACAGTAACCTTCCTCGTTCATCTTGTTTTCGAACACTCATTTAGTGCCAATAACATTTTGATGGGTGGGTCTTTGAACCAATTCCCATACTTTATTTCTTTCAAACCGATTCAACTCTTCTTGCATAGCTTGAATCCAATGTGTGTCATCCAATGCTTGTGACACATCTTTAGGCTCTATTTGTGAGATGAAGCATGTGAACATTGCTTCTTGTTGAGTTCTGGATCTCGTTTTGACACCTTCTCTTACATCTCCAATGACTAGTTCCGGTGGATGGTCTCTCAGCCCATCTTACATAAGGTTGGAGTAAGTTAGTGGATTGATCGTCTTGTTTGTGTTGCTTTGATCGGCTCTCTCATCATCACTTATTGCAGATTTTCCATTTGTTTTTGAGACTCGGCTATCTCATCTTCATCCGGGTTTATAATTCCGGCTTGACTTCAAAGATAGGGACTCTTCTCGCATGGTTGGTTGATTGAACTTATCGGTGACTCTTCAATGTCTTCTCCATTTACATTTGGCTCATCAAACACCACATGAATGGATTCCTCTGTAACCATAGTCCTCTTGTTGAGTATTCTGTAGGCTTTGCTTTCAGCTGAGTATCCCAAGAAGATACCTTCATCAGCTTTAGCATCAAAAGCCTTTAAATTATCTTTGCCATTGTTATGGATGAAGCATTTGCATCCAAATATTCTAAAATATGCAACATTTGGCTTTCTCCCTGTCCAAATCTCATAGGGAGTCTTTGTTAGTCAGTCTTTTATCATGCATCTATTTTGAGTATAGCATCTTTGTGTTTATTGCTTCAGCCCAAAATCTTTTAGGTAGCCCTGCTTGACTAACATGGTCATTCTTTGCTTCTTTGAGAGTTCTATTCCTTCTTTTCGCAACTCCATTCTGCTTTGTGGAGTCCTTGTCGAGATAATTCATGACCAACACCATTTTCAATACAATAATCGAGTTATTATCTTGTTGACAAACTCGGTTCCTCTGTCAGATCTTATTTTGATAATGGTTTGACTTTTCTCATTTTGAATCCTCTTCATCATCTGTGGTAGTTTCTGTAGAGTTTCTTTCTTCTTACACATGAATATTGTCCATGTATATCTTGAGTAGTCATCTACTATCACCAAGGTGTATTTCTTCCCACTTATGCTAGCTGGTTCAATGGACCAAATAGATCCATATGTAGCGGTGCAATATTCTTGTTGAAGATGGACATGTCTTTTCTTTGAATGATGATTTGATTTGTTTTCCCTTGGCATGCATAACATATACTCTCCTTCTTGTATCGAGTCGGAAGTCCTTCCACAAGATTGCTTCTGGCAAGTTTGTTAATTGTTTTGAAATTCAGGTGACTCTTTTTTCTTGTGCCAACGTACCCCCCAACTTGATTGATTTTGTGCTCTTTTTTGTCAGTAGACAAGTGCTTGGTGTTGCAATTGACCAATCTACCACATACATGTTCTTTTGTATGCGCATCCTTGCAACACAATCTCATTGATTGATGTTCTTGATTTGGCATGTACCCATGTTGAATCCAACATTGTAGCCTTTGTCACGGAGTTGGCTAATACTTAGCATTGAATTTGAGTCCTTCAACATATGCAACATCCGTGATTTCTAATCCATTTTCTTGATGGATCCAATGCCTCTTATTTCTCCTGGAGCTTCATTTCCTCCAAATATGACTTTTGCACCTCGACTTCCTTGAATTTTGACAGATTTTTCTTATTTCTGTCATGTGTCCGGAACAACCACTATCCATGTACCAGGTTCCTTGGCACTCAACTGTTCTTGAACCCGCAATCAAGGAAATTAAGTTTTAGGTACCCATACTTGCCTGGGTCCTGAGGGGTTAATATTGTAAGATGATCCAACCAACCTATAGCCAAATGATTTGACTGTAAGGGGTTGCCATCTATCGAGTGCCATAATCATAATTAATTTTGGCAAACCGCTTGGGGGTTCTAGGTTCATATAGTTGTCTCTTTGTCCGTATGCCTGTGTATGTGTTTTAGCAATTGCCTTCTCTAGGTAGTTGTGATATCTCCGAGTGTAGTGCCTAGGTGTATATGTGTCTTTGATGAAAGCTCTTATACCTTTGGAATGGCCTTTCTTGAGTTTCGTGCCTTTGCCATTTGGGCTTATATTCCATAGATCTTTTGCCGATAGTTCACATTATTCCAATCGGCTTGGCTTGGGTACTTTCTACCATTCCCTTCATATGTGTTTTTTATAGAACTTCTGGGGTTTTTGGTAGCTCTGTTTCTTCTTACTGAGTATTTCTCGCTTGGAGTTTCTTTGAGGAACTCGGGCCGGATTTTTCTTTTGTCCTCTCAAAGACGCTCAATCGGCATTTTCCTTTTCCTTTATAACCAAGGCCAGTTTGCTTGTGATTGTGCTTTGAAATAAATGTGTGTGCACCATTTGGAGTTTTGGATTTTGAGATACTTCATTACGAAGATCCTTTTTCCAAAATCACTTTTGGAGCTTGACATAGCACAGAGGAATTAAATCCTAAGCTTTGTCTTGTCTCCACATTCTCTTTAACTCATAATAAGATCATCCAATGATTTAGATGCCTTAGTGAATGAGGCAATCACATTTTTGAGGTCATTTTCCCTCTTTTCTATAGCAACTATCTCTACTATTAGCTTAGCATTTTCGGCCTTTAGACTTTCATTCTCATCGGTTATTTGACTTAGAGTACTCGGCTCCTTAGTCATTTTGTGAGTTTTGGCTCTTGAGTAGGCTGTTTTCCTCATTTAGTAGTGTGTGTGAGGATTTAATGTGTTCAAAATCTTTCATCATTTTGCCTAATGAATCATAAAGATCGAGTGGGTGATGAAGTGTGTGTGTCACGATCACTATCACTAGAATCGAGTGTGATGAATTAGAGTGTACCTCATCTTCTTGGTCTAGTTGGTCTTGTTCTTGGCCATTAAACGATCAAGGCTTCTTCTTCGAGTCACTTGAGTAGTCGGCTTCACTACTACTCAATCACCGTTGTGTCTCTTGACTTGTTGTCTCTGATCTCTGTGACCAACATTGCCTTTTTCTTTTCTTGTCTTCTTTCTCTGAAGTCCTTTCTTTCTTCTTCATTCCTTTATTTTGTTGACTACAGGATATGGGCAATCAATGGCATAGTGACCTGGTTGCTGCAGTTCCAGCATAGATTTTCAACCTTTTGATCAGCCTCTTTCCATTCTTGGATTGTCACCCTTTGATATTCAACTTTTTGATGTTTCGCTCTCTTGGTTGGCCTATCTTCCTTGACTTGGGAGGAGCCGAGTGTCTTCCGGAGGATTCGCCCTTGCCTCTCTTGTAGTTCTTATTAAAGAACTTGTTAAACCTTTTAACCATCAGGGCTATTTCCTCTTGGTCAATGACTTCTTTGACCTCAGCTCTCTTGCCATCCTTAACAATTAGAGCAGTTGTTTTGGGCACAGCTGTCTCCTCTCGGTCTTTTCTTCTCATTTCAAATTCGTAGGCTTTGAGATCCGAGAATAGCTCATGGTTGGATGTCTTGGATAGGTCCATGGAATGTCTTAGTGCCATGACCTTCATTTCCCATTCATTTGGGAGACTTCTTAGAATCTTCATACACATTTCTTCTGTGTATATTCTTTTCCAAGTGCGAGATAGCTCGTTGGTAATTTCGTGAACCGAGCATCCGGTTGATCTAAGGTCTCTCTGCGATCATTTTGAAATTCTCAAATTTCAGACAAAGAATCGATAGTTTATTTTCCTTGATTTGCTCCGAGCCTTCACAAATCAATGTTAGCTTGTCCCATTTCTTTAGCCGTTTTGCATGATTTGACTTTATTGAACATGGCTTTGTCCAAGGTTTTGTAAAGAATGTCCTTGGCCACATTGTCCAAGTTATATCTTTTTTCTGTCATCATTTGTCCATTGACTCTTGGTTTTTCAACCATGGTAGTGGGAGCAACATCTTCTTCACCTTCACAAATGCACTCTTCTTACAATTTGTGTTCACTTTTAAAATTTGCAGTGGCCCATCCTCTATTACTATCCACATCTCATCGTAATCTTTGATATATGAGCCTGCATACGAATTTTCCAATCATCAAATTCTTCAATTGTGAACATAGGGATGCGTGTCAAATTTGCTTCCATGATAATAACTTTTTTTGAAAAAAGTTTTGAAAGATCAAGTACTAAAACAGGACTTTGAAAAATTTGGAGATCTAGTTCAAGGCAGTCGAGAAGGCTCAATGAACCAACCGCTCCGATACCACTTGTAGGTCCCAAGGGGTGTGAGTGTAAGGTTTAGAAGGGGGGTTGAATAAACCTTACCAACTTTTCAAATTAGTCCTTTTTAAAAATTCGAGTTAATACTTCACAATTGTGTCCTTGATGGACAATGACTAAGTTAGTTAATCGCAGAGTTAGTCACTCAATGACTGATCGAGTGTTGATAGAATAACTCACTGCTTTTTTTGAAAGACTTAACTCTACCTTGTGATTTGTTTTTTGGAAGACTTAACACCCTTGAATAAAGTTAAGTTTGTTTTAATACTTGGTTTTAGCACTCGAGTTGATTATCAATTGGATAGCAAATTTATCGTGAGATAAAATAAGATGCGAAATTAAAGTGTTGAAATGTAAATGACACAATAAGTTTTTATAGAGGTTTGAAGATGGGGTAATTTTTCTACTCCTCTCTTCTCCAACTCTGGAGGAATCCACTAAGTATTGATCAATATACGAGTCGTTAATGACCCGAGATACAAGTCTTGATCACACGGTGACTTGATCCTTTGGGACTCGGCGGGAGATGCCTTGGTCACGCTTGGTGGCTTCTCGCACGACTCGGCTTCTTCACAGACATTGCCTTGCTACTACAGCCCACTTGCTCAAGCTTCTTGGATTTGATCACGAATCCCTCCAAAAACTTAAGACCGGTTCGACCTTGAACCTTCCTACAATCCTCCGTGAAATGTAGACCCCTTGATTCTTCAAAAATTTCCTCTTCAACCGATTGAAGTTATCTTTCCTTCACGGTGAGTGTTGGATTGATTTCCTTCGTAATGTAGGCTTGAGGATTGATCTTGAATGATTTGAGAATATATTAGGTTACAATTCAAATGTTTGCTTGAATGTTCGTGGTTCGTAACCTTCTCTCGAGTTATTCCTCGGCCTTTTATAGTGATCTTTCAAAAATCGCCCAGTTGAAGAGATAGGATTATTTTTGAAAGTCACTTGTGGTCGTTGGCTTGTCTTGTTGCGATCCTTGGAATTTTCATTTCCTCGTATGAATGATTCTTGACTTTTTCGAGTTCTAACACGGTGCAAGTGCTTCCCATTGGTTTATTCCTTTTGCACGCTTCGAATCGAGTACTTCAAGAAAGGCGATATGGAGGTATTACTTGTTTAAGTAATTCTCTTGATTTCTATGCAACGGATCTCTTTGATTGTCTTGACTTGATCGCATTTTCTTAACTTCCCAGGTGACTTGAGTCGCCTTCCAATCATTTGATAACTTTTTGTCACTTCAACCTTGAGACTTGGTTGTCTTGAGTTGACTTGATCGATACTTCACTGTTGCATCTCACCGCACCTTCGATCGAGTTTCCATCTTCTCTTCTTTGCCATACTCAAATTGTCTCGCAATGCCGAGTCTTCCTTCTAGTCTCCGGTTGTCTTCTTGCATGTTTAGGCATAATCGACTTAACTCACCGACCAGCCCTATATTTTTTTTTTACAATGCAATTTACAACAAAAATGGGGTGCCAACTTCTATTCTAAGTTTTACATGGCATTCATCAAAATCTACAAAATAATTTCCCAACAATTAAGAAGACTATTAATCAAGATTTAACATGAATTCACAGTTTTGATTATGCCCCTAAGACCCGAAAGATTAGCCAAACATTGATAAAAATTCATAGACAAACTTGAAATCAATATTATGACATCGTTTAAGCACGAGACAAGAGATCTAGACTAAGAAAGAAAACTCTTTCGTGTCAGGATGGATTCTCCTTCCAAGCCTTCGAACCTCTTGTGCTTCCATAGATGCGAAAGGCCTTGTGGTGCTATTCGTGACCTAGCCCTCCTCTCTCAAAAGACCTTGAATCTTGTATTCCTATGAAATTTGGTGTGTTGTATGTGGTATGAATGTTGTTATTTTAGTGCGACTGTGGGTCCCTTTTATAGATGTTTGGAGAGATCACTTGTAGAGTTGGAATGGGAAAAGAACATTGAAATCAAGACAGTGCATCACACGGCCCGGCCAGTAGCCTCACACGGTCGTGTGGCTTTCACTTAGACCAACCTCACATGCCCGTGTGGGTCCCACATGGTCCGACCATACTGCCTTGTTTTCGTTCCCCTGCTTCTTCTCAACTTCACACGGACATGTCATTTTTCACATGGGTATGTCACACGGCCATGTGGTCCCACATGGTCTGGCTGTGTGGACGTGTTTTTGTCCGGTTTCTTCGTCTTTTCGATCTTCCCTTCCCATTCATCAATCTTATCCGACCTTTCAACTGATATTTCTTCGGTTAAGCTCCATTTCCTGTAGAAAGTTATAAGAATACGCAGTATCATGTCCTTCTATGAAAACCAAGTGAAAACACACTAAATATACATGCAAATGTACCAAATATATATCATTTTAAGCCCCAAAATGCACGTATATTTTACACGCATCAATTAACTCGATTGAAACTTTAATACAACCTTTTTTATCCTGTTTGGAGGGGAGACCCAATATTATACCAAAGATCTCTTTCGCTTATTTGGTTTTAAATGGCCCTTTTCATCATGTATATAATGTACTCAATGTGTCCGAGCGTGTCCCACCGATGTATTAGAAATGAAACCAGGGACGGATGTAAAACTAAACAAATTACTTTTGCTCCAAGGACCGAGAACTTCGTTGGTTGCAAGAGATGTGAATCCGCATGCCCCATGGATTTCTTGAGTGTTCGAGTTTATTTATAGCATGAAACAACTTTAAGTATGGGTCTAGCTTATTGATATGTTCTATAAAACTCTACTTAAATCCATTTTTTTTTTTTACCGACAAAATCCGTGCTCAAAATATTTTAATTTGAGCATGATTATGATTAGGGAATCATTGAATATACAATTCACAAAATTATCAATCCGATTTTTGTTTTCAATTCAAATAAGAGGTAGAAAAATCAAAATACGAAAAAAATCGGATTGAACGGAGCGTCCATTATCTAATGGATAGGACAGAGGTCTTCTAAACCTTTGGTATAAGAGTTATGAATCGAATCTTTTTAGAAAGAAGATCTTTTGTCTCATGGTATCCTCGCTCCAGTCCCCTTACGAAACTTTGGTTATTGGGTTAGCCATAAATTTCACATCTTTCTAGCGATTCACATGGCATCATCAAATGATACAAGTTCTTAATCGTAACGAGAAAAGGCGAATCTAGGGCAATTGAATTTGCATGCTTAGCGGACTCAAGTTCCTAGATTGTGTAAAATTAGAGTAGTACAAAGAATAGGAACAAAAAAATCAAAAATTACGATATTAGAGAATTGTTAAAAAAAAAAAAAAAAAAAGAAGAGAGATCTTTTAGATCTTTCTCCAAAAATTATCTTGCGAGTCTAAACACCTATCAATTGTGTTAGTGAATGAGCAATCACCCCGTCTATCCTTATCTTATACTGATTCGAGTTTTGTGCATTTTGCAGGGAATTCAGAACACAAATGAAACTACGAGTTAAGACTTGGCCTATGGATAATAGTTACGAGCATACTATGTGTTATGATTTCTTTATTCATGATAAATAATAAATAAAAAAGGCATTCCAAAGACCGACCCCCAAGAAGACCAGGGATTCAAAGAAAATTTTCTTTAAAAAAAGCTTTCATTCAATACTCCATCTTTCGATACTTCTTATTCCTTCCCGCCCGCACCTTGCTAAGGGGATGTACATTTTACTTCTTCTACTATTCAAAGAAGTTCTTCTCGACATGAATATTTGTATAGGTATTCATGAAAGCTTCCCTGTGTATTTTTGTTCTTGTGGGGGTTGCAAAGGTGTCGTGCGGTGAAAGAAGATTTCTTCATTAAGGGAAAAGAGGTTCTACAAGAATCGACTAAATTCCTTTAAAGAAGGACAACTCTTTCCTGGCTACTTCTTGCCACAACCACGCCTACGGGCCCCTCACCGCTACGAGTCGTCCGACGGAAAAGACTTTTTGAAAGGAGTAAAAGAACTTGGGATCGTCGATTTCTTCCTTAAAGATTGAGATGAGTCGATGTCGGTCGATGTATGGAATATATGACAAAGGTGGAATATTTCTATTGATCGGTCATATAGGCCCAAGTTGAACATCCAATTGCTTCAATTTGAATTATCAGGAGAATGCCTCATGTATATTTCAAAATGATGACCAATCAAACCTATTTTATTTCTCAATTCAATAGAAGCTCAAACTCGATTCAATAGAAGCTCAAAGAGGTGAATATGGTCCCAAAAATAACGAGAGATATCGAAAAGGCAGGTCCGATTATGCCTATTCCTAATCCTAAATGGAATGGAATGACGTAGGGATCCATATGTAAACATAGTATCTATTTAGATACACTCAAATGACCCATTGAGAATGTATATAACCATATTCTAGAGTTCCTCTAGCTGGAATTGGATCGTTGATCTTTGATTCGAGAGTCTTCCTAAACATAGAAATTGAAACTCACATTCCTTCGATAGGGCCAAATAGAGAAGGGAAGTTCTCATAATTGGCTTGGGTGAGATAGCGGGGCTACCAATTAACCTCTTTTCATATAGCTAAGATTTCGTGCCTAGCCCGTGGGAAGAGACTTTAGTCATTGATATCCATATTAAAATGGGGTATTCCCACAAAACAAAAGCGCTAGACCCTTGATTCCATGAATATGATATCTAATCTGGTGTGATGTATGGAATATATGACAAAGGTTCAAAAGCGACTAGTCGGTTCCCGAATGCCTCGTAACTTTAGTTTAGTATAGTCTAGTTTGTTTTTTTGGCCAATGTACACTACTAGGCAACAAAGTTGGCAAGCTAGCTTGCTTGCATTCTAGAAATGGTAGCTTCCGTGCCCTTCCTCGCCTTTCTTTGAAATTTATGCGAATGATCGTGATAGCTCTTCAAATCCTACTTGCTTTCTTTTTGTCCACTAGTCGGGAATGGAATCGAACGAGCCGAGAAAGAAAAAAGTGGAAGAGAAAAAATGAAAAAAGCTCTCGAGGGGAGGAGATAGTGGGATTCGAGAACAATGGAAAGCCCGTATTATGGTTATTTTGGAGGATTTCCTAAACCTAAAGTGGCATAAACTTGCTTTGGTCTTCTATTCCTTCGATGCATGTGAGTATTTCTATTGATTGGTCACCGAGCTGGTCACTTGAGTCTATAGGCTACCTCTCCTATCCGCTTTTCTACAAGGTCTACTTTCGGACCGAGCCAAGGGTAACCCTTTTTGGGGTTTAGCCCCGGCTTCATCGACATCGACCGCGGATGCTTAAATTTTAGGAGAGGGAGTGAAGTTTGTGAAGGGAAGGATTGAGGCTTGTTCTTGTCAAGAAAGGGCATCGGTTCGCAAGGGTATGTATCATGATAAGTGCATAATCCGATAGTAGAAGAAAGAATAGATAATCGTTCTTCTTAGGTCGGGGTGGTCGGACCGGGGTTACCCGGGATTGGTAATGGCATAACCGAAGAGCAAGCTAAAATCGTATCCGATACCTTTCAATCCGGAGTGAATGCATCTAGTTCTATTTTAACTAATCAACTGTAATCGAGTAAAAGAGGAATATCCTCTCTCAATTCTTGAGAGAGAAGCCCCATGACCGATCGTGGCTAATCACGAGAAGGAGGACCAAATTGTGAAAATTGTCCTATCATATATACCTAATACTTTGAGAAGACCTTATATAGCTCTATGAACTCTTTAAAAGCAACTCAAAGACATAGAAAGCTCATGCAGCGAGTTGCGACTGCAACTGAACCGAGGATGGGTTTTGGGGTTAGCTCACCCTCGTGGGATCGCGACCCTTTGTCCCGCCATTGTAGCACGTGTGTCGCCCAGGGCATAAGGGGCATAATGATTTGACGTCATCCCATTGACGCGCTAATCCCATGCATATTGTATGTATCTCTGGTCGCATAAATTTCATAGTATCATAAATAGCTACTCCAGGTATTACCCATCCCCCATGAGAGTTTTTAAACAAATAAAGATCTTTGGTATCATCTTCGATCTTGAGATATACCATAAGACCAATAAGTTGATTCGAGATCTCGCTATCAACTTCTTAGCCTAAAAAGTAATCTTTCGCGATAAAGTCGGTTGAGTAGGGTCAAATTGTACCCTTCGGGAATCGTACATGCATCTTTTGATGCATACAGTTCAAAAACATTACGAAAAAAAAAGAATCAATGTATCAATTACGAGAATGGGATACGATGAGATAGAAACAATGACAGGAACGGGTTCCCTACTCTTAACGGTCAAACGAATTGAGAATGAATCAAATCTCCCCTTCTCGAGGAGCTAGAGCGTGAGGAGAATCGGGAGGTGAGGAAGAAAAGAGGTGCCATTTTCGGTCAAGCTCTCATAATTGATTGGAACTATGTCCATTCCGTTTCGGCAAGCATCAACCTCGAGACCCATTTAAATGTAGCGGATAATAGTAGGGCTCGAGAATTGATGTGTATTCGAATCATAGGAGCTAGTAATCATCGACATGCTCATATTGGTGATGTTATTGTTGTTGTGATCAAAGAAGCGCACCAAATATGCCCCTAAAAATCAAGAAGTAGTCGAGCTATAATTGTTCGCACTGTAAAGAACTTTAATGTGACAACGATATGATAATATGATATGGTGACAATGATGCGGTTGTGATTGATCAAGAAGGAACAACCAAATACAAGTACAATGTTTCTCCGTCTCATCAAGCTTCGATATGATCGAGTATTCATCAAGAATTCTTCAATTCTTGAAGGCTTCCCGACACTTATCGTCCATACGAAAGTTTTGTTTTTCTTGATAACTTGAAAAACGACTTAGCTAGGTTTAGGGAGAAATCCTATCCTCTTTCTTTAGTTTATGCTAATCGATTGAGACTCACCAGCAATGGAAGCATAACCGATCAAAACCTAACGAACGAGTTGCCCTAACCCACCATGGCATGAAAATCTCCACCTTGGGGGAGAAGGCTTTCATTGGTCGACCGTCCACGCGCTAAGAACCAGGATGCACAGATCAAGTTAAGGCTCGCTTTTGCCATTGCTAGTCATTCTTGAAGAGATCTTGGTCTCGCATAATCGGTCTACAAAAGCCACGGCCAAAACTTTTGTCCTTATTCAAACTGTGCACTAGAAAATAATAACCACAATCGCTCGAATCGGATTTTTTTGAGGAATGTATCGAGAGGGAATTTGATTTGGTTAGACAATATCGGTTAGTAAACAAGGATCGATTTTTTGAAAGGCATGAATGTATCGTCAAATATCCAATATGATTCCACAAGATCCAATTTCGTTCAAGTAACGGATTCTAGCCAACTAAAAGGAACTTCCGATCAATCCAGAGATCATTTGGATTCCATTAGTAATGAGGATTCGAATATCACACATTGATCAATCAAAGAGAGATTCAACCACTAAAAAAGAAAGATCGATTCTTTGGGATCATTCCTTTCTTCAAATGGAAGGAACAGAGATAGAATCAGACCGATTCCCGAAATGTCTTTTCTGGATATTCCTCAATGTCCCGGCTATTCACGGATTAGAAAAATTGGTTGACAAATAGTATTCAGATAAAAATCTTATTTTTTTTTTTATGCGAAACCTTGGGACAAATCGAAAGTAGGATCTAATGAAAAAGAAAAAAATTATGATTTTTGTTTTTTAATGGTTTGGGGAATGGAAATTGAACTTCTTTTTTGGTTCGCCCAAAAAACGACCTTCCGTTTTAAACCCATTCTTAACGAATTCAAAAAAATGGAAAATTTAAAAAGAAGTATTTTCGAGTTCTAATAATTTTCAAAGGAAAAACAAAATTACTTGAAAAGTTTTAAAAGAAACAAAAGAATGGGTTATCAAAAGTGTTATTTTGACAAAAAAATAATAAAAGAACTTTCAAAAATCACCCAATTTTATTATTTCGATTAAGAGAAGTAGAAGTATACGAATCAAAAGAAATTAAAGAAGAAAAAGATTCCATAATAAGCAATCAGATAATTCATGAATCATTTAGTTAAAGTGGATCTCCGAATTGGACAAATTTTCCATTGATAGAAAAAAAAAATGAAGGATCTAATCGATCGAACAAGTACAATTGAAAATCAAATAGAAAGAATCAAAAAGAAAAAAAAAAGTAACTCCAAGAATAAATAATCTTAGTCCTAACAAAACAAGTTATAACTTATAATGCTAAAAGATTCAAAAAATGGCAAATATTAAAAAGAAGAAATGCTCGAATAATTTGTAAATTACCCTTTTTTGAAATTTTTCATTGAAAGAATATACACAAATTTCTTTTTATCTCTCATTAATATTCCCGAATGAATACAAAATTTTTCTTGAATCAACAAAAAAATTATTGTTAGGAATTTTATTGTTTAGATTTTGATGAATGCCATGTAAAACTTAGAATAGAAAGTTGGCACCCCAATTTGTGTTGTAAAATGCATTGTAATAAATAGAGTGGCCAAGGCCGAGTTAAGTCGCCTACGCCCTAACATGCAAGAAGACAATCAAGACTGGAAGGAAAACTCTGCGTGAGAGCAATTGAGTATGGCAAAGAAGAGTAGACAGAACTCTCTTGAAGAAGCGGTGAGATGCGGTGAGTGGAGCATCGTCAAGTCAACTCAAGAAAAGCCAAGTCTCAAGTTGAAGTGACGGATGAAGAGTCATCCAATGATTGGAAGTCGACTCTAAGTCACCTGGGGAAAGCAAGGAAATGCGGTCAAGTCGAGATAATCGTAAAAGAACCGTTGCCACGTAAATCAAGAGATTTACTTAAACAAGTAATATCTCCATACCACCTTTCTTGGAGTGCTCATCCCGAAGCGTGCAAAAGGAATGAACCAATGGGAAGCACTACACCGTGTCGAACTACGAAAAGGTGAAACAACAATTCATACGAGGAAACAAAGAATTCCAAGAACGCAAGCCAACGATCGCGCAAAGTGACTTTCAAAAATAAGCCTATCTCTTCAACGGGCAAATTTTTGAAAGTTCACTATAAAAGGCCGAGGAGTTTGTTTGAGAGAGAGGGGATGCATGAATGACACACACGTGAGATATACAAGCACATTAGAAAATCGAAACAATCTCAATCCTCAAGCCTACATTACGAAGTACATCAATCCAACACTCACCTTTGTGAAGGAAAGAGAACTTCAATCGGTTGAAGAGGAAAATATGAAAACAAGGGGTCTACATTCCGGGAAGGATTCTAGAAAGGTTCTAGGTTGAACCAAGTCTTAAGCTTTTGGAGGGCTTCGTGATCAAATCCAAAGAGCTTGAGCAAGTGAGTCAGTAGTAGCAAAGCGCAACGCCCTGTGAAGAAGGCCGAGTCGCACGAGAAGCCGGTGAGTGATCAAGGCGTCTCCGGTGATCGAGTCCCTAAGGATCAAGTCGGTTGTTGTGATCAAGACTTGTATCTGGACTTTACCACTTTGTAAACCGATCATTACTTAGTGGATTCCTCCAGGAGTTGGAGAAGAGAGGAGTAGAAGAATTACCCCATCTTCGAACCTCTATAAAAACTTTCTTGTGTCATTTACATTTCAAAGATTTAAATTCTCGCACTTTTAACGCTTATATCCGCCGATTAATTTGCTATCCATTTGATAATTTACAAGTACTAAATCAAGCTCTAATATCTTGCTTAATCAAACTTAAGGGTGTTAAGTCTTCGTGAAAATAAAACCACACGGTGAGTTAAATTGTAGCCAACAAATTGAGTTACTCCATCAATGCTCATTTGAGTCTGTTGAGAGATTAACTCTCTTGAGTGACAAATTCGATTGTCCATCAAGACACAAACAGTGTGTAGAATTAACTCTGTAGATTTAAAAGGACTAAATCGAAAATTTGGTAAGGTTTATTCAACCCCCCTTCTAAACCTTACACTTACACCCCTTGGGACCTACAAGTGGTATCGGAGCGGTTGGTTCATTGAACCCTCCGCACTGGCAGTTCTTGAACTAGATCTCTAAACCTTTTAAAGTCTCGCTTTAGTACTTGAACTTTCATAACTCTCCTTTATCATTAAAAGTCATTATCATGGAAGCAAATTTGACACGCATCCCTATGTTCACTATTGAGGAATTTGATGATTGGAAAATTCGTATGCGAGGCTCATCTATCAAAGCATTACATGATGAGATGTGGATAGTGATAGAAGATGGGCCTCTACAAATATTAAAGGTGAACACAATTTGCACGAAGAGTTGCGGTGAAGGAGAAGAAGATCTTGCTTCCTAGACCGAGTCATGGTTGAAAACCAAGAACTCGAGTGGACAAATGATGACATAAAAAGATACAACCTGGACAATGTAGCCAAGGACATCCTCTACAAAACCTTGGACAAAGCCATGTTCAACAAAGTCAAATCATGCAAAACGGCTAAAGAAATGGGATAAGCGACATTGATTTGTGAAGGCTCGGAGCAAATCAAAGAAAACAAATTATCGGTGGCGGTACAAAAATTTGAAAACTTTAAAATGATCTCAGGAGAAAACCTGGATCAACTAGACGCCGCTTTTCGTAGAAATCACAAATGAGTGTCTACACTTGGAAAGGAATATACACGAGAAGAAATGTGTATGAAAATCCTAAAAAGTCTTCGGTGAATGGGAAATGAAGGTCATGGCACTAAGACACTCCATGGACCTATCAAAGACATCCAATCATGAGTTATTCTCGGACCTCAAAGCCTACGAGTTTGAGCCGAGAAGAAAAGACCAGGAAGAGACAATTGTACCCCAAAACAATTTGCTTCTAATTGTTAAAGATGGGAAGAGAGCCGAGGTCAAAGAAGTCATTGACCCGTAAGAAATAATACGATGGTTAAAAGGTTCAACAAGTTCTTCAATAAGAATTACAAAAGAGGAAAGGGTGAATCTTCCGAAGACACTCGGCTCCTCCAAATCAAGGGAAGACAAGCCAACCAAGAGAACAGATCATCAAAAAGTTGAGTATCAAAGGGTGACAACTCAAGAATAGAAAGAGTCGATCAAAAAGTGAATATCTATGTTGGAACGTAGACAACCAGGTCACTATGCCATTGATCGCTCATATCCCTGTAGTCAACAAGACGAGAGATGAAGAAGAAAGAAAGATCTTGAGAGAGAAAGAAGACAAGAAAGGAAAAAGGCAATGATGGTCGCAGAGAGAGGCAAAACAAATGACCAAGTCAAGGAGACGGTGATTCAGAGAGCATGAAGTGACTACTCAAGTGACTCTGAAGAAGAAGCCCGATCCGCTTAATGGCCAAAGAACAAGATCAAGAAGATGAGGTACAATCTAATTCAACAAGCTCGAGACACTAGTGATAGTGATCGTGATGACACACACTTCATCACCTATCGATCTTTATGATTCATTAGGCAAAATGATGAAAGATTTTGAGCACATTAAATCCTCACACACACTATTGAATGAGGAAAACAGCCTACTTAAAAGTCAAAACTCAAAGTGACTAAGGAGCCGAGTACTCTAAGTCAAATAGCCGTTGAAAATGAAAGTTTAAAAATTTGAAAATGCTAAATTAGTAGCGAGAAATTGCCGCTATAGAAAAGAGGAAAATGACCTCAAAAATGTTATTGCCTCATTCACTAAGGCATCTAAATCATTGGATGATCTTATTATGAGTCAAAGAGAATGTGGAGACAAGACAGGCTTAGGATTTAATTCCTTCGTGCCATGTCAAACCTCAAGAGTAATTTTGGAAAAAGGAACTTCAAGTCATGAAGAGTCCGAAAAATCCAAAACTCTAAGTGTTGCACACACATTCACTCCAAAGCACAATACTAAGCAAACTGGCCTTGGTTACAAAGGAAAAGGAAAATGACCCGAGTTGAGTATCTTGAAAGGACAGTGAGAAGAGATTCACCGAGTCCTCAAAGAAACTCCTAACGAGAAAATACTACTGTAAAAGGAAAGAGCTACCAAAAATCCTTTAAAATCCATAAAAGAAATACATATGATGGGAATGGTAGAAAATATCCAAGCCAAGTGATTGGAATAATGTGAACTATCAAAGATAGACTTATGGAATATAAGCCCAAATGGCAAAGGCCTAGAACTCAAAGAAAGGCCATTCCAAAAGTATAAGAGCTTTCATCACACACATATGCACCTAGGCACTACACTCAAAAACACCAAAATTACCCAAGGAAGGCAATTGCTAAAACACATATGCGGCATACGAGACAAAAGAGACAATCAGTATGAACCTAGAATCCCCAAGCAATTTGCAGGATTAATTATGATTATGGCACTAATAGATGGCAACCCCTTAGAGTCAAATCATTTGGCTATAGGTTGGTTGGATCATCTTACAATTCTAACCCCTCAGACCTGCACAAGTATGGGTACCTAAAACTTAATTTCCTTGATTGCGGGTTCAAGGGAACAAAGTGAGTGCAAGGAACCTGGTACATGGATAGCGGTCATTCCCGGACATATGACAGAAATAAGAGAAATCTGTCAAAATTCAAGGAAGTCAAAGGAGCCAAAGTCATATTTGGAGGAAATGAAGCTCCTGGTGAAATAAGAGGCATTGGATCCATCAAGAGGAATGGATTAGAAATCACAGATGTTGCATATGTTGAAGGACTCAACTTCAACCCATCGAGTATCGATCACGTGACAAGGGCTACAATGTTGGATTCAACATGGGTATATGCCAAATCAAAGATATTGAATCAAATGAAGTTGTCTTTGCAAGGATGTAGACAGAAAAATATGTATGTAGTGGATTGGTCAACCGCAACACAACCAAGACTGCCTACTAGCAGCAAAGAGCACTGGTTTGAATCAAGTTGGTTGTGGCACAAAAAGCTTAGTCAACTGAATTTCAAAACAATTAACAAGTCGGCAAGAAGCCATCTTGTAGAAGGACTTCCGGACTCGATATACAAGAAGGAGAGTATATGTGATGCATGTCAAAAGGAAAACAAATCAAGTCGTCATTCAAAGAAAAGACATGCCCATCCTCAACAAGAATATTGCATCTACTTCATATGGATCTATTTGGCCCAATGGAACCAAACAAAGATAAGTGGAAAGAAATACACCTTGGTGGTAGTAGATGACTACTCAAGATATACATGGACAATATTCATGTGCAAGAAGAAAGAAACCCTACAAAAACTACCACACGGTGATGAAGAGAATTCAAAATGAGAAGAGTCAAACCATTATCAAAATAAGATCGGATAGAGGAACCGAGTTTGTCAATGGAATAATAACTCGATTGTATTGAGAATGGTATTGGTCATGAACTATCAAAGCAATGACTCCCTTGTGAGAATGGAGTTGCGAAAAAGAAGGAAGAACCCTCAAAGAAGCAAAGAAGGACCATGTTAGTCAAGCGGGGGTTACAAAAAGATTTTGGTCAAGCAATCAACACGACTTGCTACACCCAAAACAGATGTATGATAAATAGACGGTGACAAAGACTCCCTATGAGATCCGGATGGAAGAAAACCAAATGTTGCATATTTCGGGATATTTGGATGTAAATGCTTCATCCACAACAATGGCAAAAACAACCTAAAGGATTTTGATGCTAAAGTCGATGAAGGTATCTTCTTAGGATACTCGGTGAAAGCAAAGCCTACGTAATACTCAACAAAAGAACTATGGTTGCAGAGGAATCCATTCATGTAGTATTCGATGAGCCAAATGTAAATGGAGAAGACATTGAAGAGTCGGTGATAAGTGAATCATCCAACCATACGTGAAGAGTCCTATCTATGTCAAGGCGAGTTATCAATTCGAGAAGAAGATGAGATAGTGAATCTCAAAAAAATTTGGAAAATTTGCGGCTAAGTGTTAACGAGAGAGCCGACCACACCAAACAAACCGCAAGTCGATCAATCCGGCTAACTTACTCCAACTCGATGTAAGATGGCTGAGAGACCATCCACCAGAACTTGTCATTGGAGATATGAGAGAAGGTGTCAAAACAAGATCCAGAACTCAACAAGAAGCTATGTTCACATGCTTCATTTCGCAAATAGAGCCAAAAGATGTGTCACAAGCATTGGATGACACACATTGGATTCAAGCTATGCAAGAAGAGCTGAATCAGTTTGAAAGAAATAAAGTATGGGAATTAGTGCAAAGACCCATACATCAAAATGTTATTGGAACCAAATGGGTATTCAGAAATAAAATGAACGAGGAAGGATTTGTGGTAAGAAACAAAGCAAGATTGGTAGCCAAAGGATATTGCCAAGAAGAAGGGATAGATTTTGATGAAACATTTGCCCCTGTAGCAAGATTGGAAGCTATAAGGATGTTTCTTGCCTATGCAGCTCACAAGAATTTCATTGTATATCAGATGGATGTAAAAAGTGCATTCCTAAATGGTTTATTGGAAGAAGAAGTATATGTTGAACAACCTCCAGGATTTGAGCAGAAGACTCTTGGAGACAAGGTATACAAACTCAAGAAAGCCCTGTATGGATTGAAACAGCACCAGTGAGCATGGTATGACACCTGTCACAATTCCTGATGAAAATGGATTCACAAAAGGAAGAGTGGATAGAACACTTTTCGTAATTCAAGACAAGAAGAGCATCGCTTGTTCAAATATATGTGGATGACATCATTTTTGGATCCACCAACAAAGAACTCGTGTGAAAATTTTTCAAACCTCATGCAAAGTAAATTTGAAATGAGCATGATGGGAGAGCCGACATTCTTCCTTGGACTTCAAGTAAAAGCAAGTGAAGGATGGAACCTTCATAAGTCAAACAAAATATACCGTAGATTTAATGAAGAAGTTTGGTATGGAAGAAAAGTCTTCGTAAAAATACCAATGAACACATCGGTCAAAATGGACATGGATGAGGATGGCAAGCCTATAGATCAAACAAGATACTGAGCACTTATTGGATCATTGCTCTATCTCACAAAGATGCAGGCGGACATCACCTTTCTTTGTAGGTGTATGTGCAAGATTTCAATCTGCTCCAAAAGAGAGCCATATGACAAGAAACTAAGAGAATATTGAGATACTTGAAAGGAAGCCAAGAAGTAGGCCTATGGTATCCAAAGGAAGGTGGATTCAAGCTAATTGGCTATTGATTCGACTATCTTTGGATGCAGAGTGGACAGGAAGAGCACTTGAGGCACATGTCAAATGCTAGGAAACAGACTAATTTCCTGGTTTAGCAAGAAGCAAAACTCAATAGCCACCTCTACTGGTGCGAATACATAGTGCATGGCATTGTTGTGCCCAAGTCCTATGGATGAGACAAAGCGGTGAGAGACTATGAAGTTGAAGAAAAAGAAATTCCAATCATGTGTGATAATACAAGTGCCATTGCAATGACTCAAAAATCTGTGTTGCACTCAAGAACAAAACATATTGATGTCGATATCATTTCATAAGAGATCATGATGAAAAGAAGGACATTATCTTGGAATATATCTCAACCGATAAACAACTAGCCGACATCTTCACAAAACCATTATGTGAGTCAAGATTTGAAGAACTCAAGCATGAGTTGGGGTTAATTGGAAAATGGTGACACTCAGACGAATCAAAGAAGAGTATTAGAAGAAAAAGGAGTGAAAAAGAGTGAAAACAAAAATCACGAAGAATCACCATCGGAAAGACTGACTACACCAAGTCGGTGATAAGTGAGTCACTAAGAGAACCGCGAGGAGTAGAGTTAAATCGGCCTAAGAGATAAGTGAATAACTTATGAGCAAAGTGACAAAAACGCAGTCGTTTTGACTTAGCGGGAATGTTTTAAGGAACACGTCAAAGCATAATGATGATGTGTACGACATAAAAGCCGCACACTAAGCTTATGATTGCATATAAATCTTGCCGCATTAAATACGAGAGGCGTGAAATGTTCAATAGGCGTGCGAAATCCAAGCCGTTGATTTCGATCACAATTCAAAACCGTCGCACGCCCTTTCATAAACCATATTTAAACCATTTTCGTCCGCTTTTCTCTCTCACACTTCTAAAAATTGTTCATCTTTTTCTCTCAAAAGCAAAGGCAAACTACTCTCGAAACCCTATCAACATTCAAATCAATTTCGAGATTTTTTCCTTGATATAATTCCCGAGAAATGGCACCAACTTATGACTTTAACAAGTTAGGAAAGCAAATCCACACCGGTTCGGCCGGTGGATTTGACGGAATGGTGAAGCAGGGGTCCGACGACACCCTGGTGAAGAAAATTGCCGAGAAGTTGGAAACGCCGGACTAAAACCGTTTCTAACGCTGGAATATCGATGACCTATGTGGAGGAGGTCGCACGATTCTACGTGAATGCTTTGAGATTCACGATGAAGGAATCAAGTCATCTGTTCACGGAAAGCGGTGACTATCACCGCAAGGATTTGGTGAATATTGTTCACTACGTGGAAGGAGCAACCGAGATTAAGGAAGCTGATGTAAACTTGGTGACGCATGGAAAGAAATAGCCAAGTCCGACTTTTTGCCGATAAAATAATATACACAAGCAAACAAGAGACTACTTTGAAGGAGGATTATCACAAGTTGTTGGATATAGTTGCCAAATGTATTGACATCAAATTTGGCAGCTTTGACCCTGTCAAAGGCAAAGCCGATTGTGATGGGCAATCATCGAAGAAAAGAAGATAAATCGGGCTGAGTTTATCTACAGCAGACTCTGCCTTTAACGTGGGGAACAAGTCCTTCAAAGAAGATGGCACATTTGGAGGATCCCCGGGATATGGCCTCGTGATTGGCGGCTATTGGAGGTGAAAGGAGTCCTCTTAGACATGGGAAGGCCTTCCATGTTAACAAGAGGATGTTGAGCTAACCTCTCTCGGTGCTCGAAGCGAGTTTACGCCAAGAGAGCGACACCGGTGAGGGGGAATCAGTGACCGAAGATACAAATGCTTCCTCTCCCCCAAGAAAAAGCTGCCCCTGCACTGCCAAAAGATGCGCCCCAAAGATAAAGAAAACCAAACATGCTCCCGCCCCGCAGCAGAGTCACCCCCCGGCCCGTGTCACCCGCCCCGCAGCACGGCGGTCGAGAAGGACTCACAAATGCCTTCTCCGATCGTCAAAAGGAGGAGAACCGACAAGCCAAGACGGCCGGCTCCTCGAAACAAACACCAAGACGGCCCCCCCGCCAAGACTCGAGAGGACACCGCCTCGAACAGTAAATTCCCCTGGTACAAACCAGGAGACGAAGAAGACTCGTCAAGCGGTCCGAACAGAGAAACCAGGTGAGTCGATTACTCGGCTAGCACAAATACCGGAGACTACATCGGAGAAGTAGAGTCTCCGGATGTAGTTGATGAAACACCAAGTCTCGGGCAAGAAGCGTCAGAGGCAACCCGAAGACACAATCTGCTGTAGCTCACACAATTTGAAACATAAGAAGAACCAGCCCAAGTGGATAGTGATGTAATGATCCTATCTCCACCTTACCCGGACATCCAAAATCGTCTGCGTGAGTGGAGAAAATGGAAGTTGAGCAAGTCGAGGGAACAGTTCCAACGGCCCGAGTTCATAGAAGAAGAAGAGGAACTGCTAAATTTCCTTGGACTAACATCGTGCTCCCAAAGACTTGATGAAGACAATTTGCCAGACATCCTGCAAATCTACAAGGACGGGGGGAGAGAGCAAAGCAAGTCAAGAAGCCGAGAAAGACGTGAGAAGGCAAGCATCCGTCCTATCTCCGCACCATAGAACACACACATCCTCTCCTTGATGTCTTCTCCGAAAGTGACGAGGAACCAGGAGAATGCGCCGCCACGAAGAGTTGCAAATGCAGCAAGCATTGCACGAATCAAGAATTCTTCACGAGCAAAGACTAATGGAGGGACCAGGAGAGTCCTCCGAACACAGTGAAATCGACCCTATGGGAGTGGTTCAAACAAATAGCCATTGATGTTTTCTTTGCTACCATGTAATACCCGAGCCTCTCACTACTCGCTAGGCCAATTTCATGCATTTCATGTTGGTTATGTGCTATTTGCATAATCTGAATATTTTATATGACATGACTAGTTTTATAATTTTGGAACTCACTTATGGTATTTAGTTGTCGGATGATTAGGTGTCAAACTATCAAATATATTAGTTTACACGTGGTAACATTAGAAATACGAGAATTGTAAGATTGCACGTGGTAAATTAAGGGTAAAAGACATTTAGGTGAATATTGAAGAATATATATAGCATATGGAATAAAGTCGTATATTATAAATTATATATGTGTATGTAAATATTTTATAAGAATCATAATAACAAGAATATAAATAATATCATTAGAAGCATTAATAGTAATACAATAATAAATTCATATATTAGCTATATATTTAATTAGATTACACATATATCGACGTGATAACAATGACTTTTAATATAAGGTGTACTTTAAAGATAGGGTACAACTTATAAGTACATGCATCCGATTGAGATATATATATATATATATATATATATATAACTAATTATTTATATTACTAATCAATACATGTATAGGATTTTTTTAAATATAAACATCCAGATATGCATGATTGACTTTTCTTAATTAAGAAGCATATGATTAATATATTAGATTTCACACCACCGCCTCTCTTTACTAAAAATAAGACAAGGATAAATATACTTAACTTAGGATAACATATCCATTTCGCTCATACGTCTTCTCGTGCGTGAGATTCTCGATATCCTTGTAGAGGTACTTCTTATTTTCATTTCGATACAACTAATATCTTATGATTTTAGAAATTAGAAAGCTTTGTTAGTAAACTTATAAGTGAACTTGAAATGGTGGTGCGATTTCTATTGTTAACTTAATAAAGAATGTTATTGTCCAAGAAATTAATTAACCTGCATAATTTCTATGGAAATTAAGGAAATAATAACTTTTGAGATGCATGACTATAAAGAGAATTTATCCTCCAAAGATGTGCTTATTGATTCGAGTGGGATGGAAAAGAAATTGTAATAGTAACAATGGTTAAATAGGAATCAATTATTTGCCTTGTCTTGTAAATTAAGAAACTAAGTGGGTTAGTACATAGTTGATGTCCTCTTTGTAAGGTTAGGTGCGATAAATTTGTTGATTTAGTGTTAGAAATTAATAATTCATATTATTACAGATTATTGAGAATCGAGACGGGGAAAGAAAATTAGCTAATTCTCGTAGCTTATCCACGGGTAAAAAGGTAAGTAAAAATCCATCTGCAACTGTAATGCATGAACATAGTATTGTTTGAATTGATTGCATTATACGTGACTGTGGTGTCTTGTGGAATATACGTGGATATTATATGTTGCATAATTGGCTTGTATGATGTTGCAATATGGTGCTTGGTGAACCATTGAACATGCCATTCACAGCATTTGCATGTGCATGCATATTAAAGAGGATGTTCGCATGCACGAAAATATTTTCTGGAAGAAAATAGATGTTTGCTGACCACTGCTAGGGCATGCTTATGATATATATATATTTAGGTATAGCAAGTGGGATACTTCCTGGTGAACACAGAGCTAGATAGGAGATGGGCTCTTGGTGGGTCACAGGAGGATGGTCCATTTGTGAGTACCTATGTATGGCACTGCGGGGTGGGATACTTCTTGGCGGACACAAGGGACGCAAGTAGGGGACCCTTGGCTGGGCCGCGGGAGGATGGTCCACACGTAGATCCATACTGATATTATTGGCCATTTGATTATTGCTGTGTGCAGAGCTCTTTTCCGGTGCATAGTAGTTGGGTCAGGGGCCCAAATAAAAGAAAATGATTTTGAATAAAGTATTTTGATTCATGGATTTGACATACTAGCATTACACGTTGGAAAAACATCATTATTATTTGGACATGCATGATTTTTACTTCTTGAGCTTTAGCTCATGTAGTTCATGCATTGCGGTGAGCATAGGAATGTCGAGCTTTTGGGCTTCTTGTGCGATCTTGGAGTTCCTTCGAGTTTTGCGAGATCATGGATATGGATGACGACTTTGTTGGCTAGGTTGATGGGTCACTTTCTTTTTGGTTCGTATTATATTTTGGTTTAGGGTTGTACCCTCTTTTGAAAACTCTTATGTAAATATGTACATGTAACTAACTGGGTGATGTGGGTTATGTGTTTGGTCGATGGATGTCTGTTGTGTTTAATAACGGGGTTTATTACATCTTTGCTTGTGGATTTGGGTTGTCATTTTCTTACAAGTAAAGTGATCTTGCTTGTTTGTTGTTAAAATTTCACGGGGAAAAAAAAAATGTACATGTATATAGGGTTTACGTTGTCAAATTTCACTTTTTATATTGCTAGTAATGTTGTAGTAGGGGTGGGTGTCACAGAGTGGTATCGAGCCCTACACCATGTGTTCGTAGACTATCCATGTGCATGAACTCAAAACTTGTGGAGTACAAAGAATGCGATAAGTTTTACTTTATTGTCCGATGCATTTTACGTTTCATGAAATTATATTGGCCATGTGTTATTAGGTTATCCTAAGACAAAGTGTTTGATCATGGTGAGAACTAGAGGTGAGAGTAGTGGTGGGGATAGAAACCAAGGAGGGAGACCCCTATATTAACCGGGTGATCGAGATAATGTCATAAATTGACTCACGAGCTCATCCAAATGACAATCAACAAATTCAAAGAACTCATCCATCGAGAGATATAGTGGGGAACAAAGAGCATAAATGAATCAACCACACCAAAGGGCGGATCAAATCGAGATAGTAGGGGAAAGATTCCGAAAGCTAAATCCACCAACCTTTGAAGATGCAAGTAGATCCTACAATTTGTACCTGGCAGAAGAGCGGCTAAGGACTTTAGATAACATGTTTCAATACTGTAGGGCCCCGAGAAGAAAAAAAGTAATGTGTGCCTCGTTTATGCTTCGTGGAAGTGCGGGACATTGGTGGGATACGATAAGGAGCATAGAAGATGTCACAACAATGACACTGGGAAAGATTCAAAGAACTATTCGTAAAACAAGTACTTCACGGCTCTGTTCGTATAATGAAGATGAACGAATTCATACAACTACGTCAGGAAACTATGACGGTCGGGACTATATTCGCAAATTTGAAGAATTGTCCGGTTTGCTACTCATATGGTCTCGTGACCGACGCACTAAAAGTAGAAAGATTTCTTGAAGGACTAAGGCGAATTATATAGAGATGTCGCATGGGAATTCAAGGAGTAACGTATTCACAAAGTTCCGAGAGAGCACCGTGGCGTAACGTCAATTAAGGATTTTTCGTGCCCGAGGAAGCTAGACGTCAATTCAAACAGGGCGGGGACGAGAGATGGGTTGGAAACCCAAAGAAGAGAGTTTTCCAAGTTCAACAACAACAAAGACCTAACTTTCAACCACACCAAGGACAACAACAATGGGAACAAAATAAGCGTCAAAGAGTCGATCGGGGGAAGGCACCTATACCACTACCTTTTTGCCCTAGGTGCAAGACTCAACATAATCTTTGGAAGTCGCATGGTAGATAATGAGAAGATGTTTTACGTGTGGGATGCCAGGACATTTTGCTAATGCGTGCCCAAATAAATTTGAACCCTACAGACAAAAGAATGTGCCCGGCCAGAGCATTTACTATCACGAGAGAAGCGAGATGCAGAGGCAAACCCATCAAGATGGTTACTAGTAAACTTTTTATCTTTGACACCCCAACATTCGTACTCTTTGATTCGGGAGCGTCACATTCATTTGCATCCACCGAGTATGTGAGGAGACCGGGTAGGACACCGATGTAGTCAAGTGGGTTACAATGTAACAATTCCTCGGGAGATTCTAAACAAACTAATCAAATTTTGAAAGCTTGTGCTATTCCAATCGAAAATAGAGAACTTTATCTTTGATCTAATTGTGTTAGCCATGAATGACTATAATATCATTTTGGGTATGGATTGGTTATCAAAGTATGGTGCTACAATCGATTGTCGAAAAAGACAAGAACCTTTCGACCACAAGGGGAAGATCCATTCACCTTCATTGGAATCACGACATGTTTTAGATTTCCAATAATATCATCACTAAAAGCGCAACGTTTGTTGGACGCCGGCCGTGAAGGATACCTAGTAAGTGTCATGAGCATCGATGAACAACACCAACCAACCGTTGATGAAGTTCCAATAGTGAGAGAGTATCCCGATGTATTTCCGGATGATCTTTCTAGATTACCACCGACCGCGAGATCGAGTTTGTTATTGACCGATTCGGAACGTCTCAATCTCTAAAGCCCCATATCGCATGGCTCCATTGGAACTAAAAGAACTAAAGACACAATTGCGGGAGTTGCTAGATAAAGGCTTTATCGACCTAGCTTCCGCCATGGGGTGCGCCGGTCCTATTCGTGCGAAAGAAAGATGGTACGATGAGATTGTGTATCGACTACCGAAAATTGAACAAAGTCACAATCAAGAATAAATACCCGCTACCTCGAATCGACGATTTGTTCGATCAACTTCAAGGTGCGATGAGTATTTTCGAAGATCGACTTGCGATCCGGTACCATCAATCGAAAATAAAAGAAGATGATATACCCAAGACATCATTCAAGACGAGGTATGGACACTATGAATTTTTGGTAATGCCATTTGGGTGACGAATGCCCCTACGCTTTCATGGACTTGATGAATCGGGTATTTAAAGACTTTCTAGATAAATTCGTTATTGTTTTCATCGATGATATCTTGGTCTACTCGAGAACAAAAGAGGAGCATCTTGAACACTTGAGAAGTGTACTAGAGGTTCTAAAAAGTGAAACAATTATATGCAAAATTTAAGAAATGCGAATTTTGGTTAAATCGAGTAGTATTCTTGGGACATGTTGTGTTCGGAGCGGGAATCTCGGTTGATCCAAGTAAAGTAGAAGCTATCAACAATTGGCCACAACCTACAAATCCTTCGTAAGACGTAGTTTTCTCGGGTTTTAGGGCTATTATCGTCGATTTGTGGAAGGATTCTCCAAGATTGCTTCGCCTTTAACGCAATCGATCGAAAAAAGTGTCGCATTTAAATGGACAGAGGCAAGCGAACGAAGTTTTCAAGAACTGAAAAAGAGATTGACTTAGGGACCTATTCTATCAATTCCATCAGTCATTGGTGGTTTTTAGTTCTGATGACGCGTCGAGGAATGGCCTAGGATGCGTATTGATGCAAAATGGTAAGGTGATTGCGTATGCGTCAGACAATTGAAGGCTATGGAAAGAACTACCCAATGCATGATTTAGAGCTTGATGCAGTAGTATTTGCGCTTAAAATATGGAGGCATTACCTATACGGGGAACGATGTAAGATCTACACAGATCACAAGAGTTTAAATTACTTCTTCACGCAAAAAGAACTAAATATGCGACAACGTCGATGGTTGGAATTAGTGAAGGATTATGATTGTGTGATCAGCTATCATCCTGGTAAAGCCAATGTTGTAGCAGATGCGTTGAGCCGGAAATCAACACAAAGCAATGCAATTGCGATTCGCATTCGAAACCAGAGTTAATGGATCTCGAGAAAATGAACATTGAGATTGTATCATTAGGATCCATAGAAGCTAAATTGGCGGCGCTAACACTCCGACCTACGCTACTTGATCGAATTCAACAGAACAACAAGGTGATGGTTACTATGCTAAAGTGAAGAATGATATTGCCTCGGGAGCTCCTTCCCGACTTCAAAATATCGAGGATGGAGTACTTCGATTTAAAGAACGATTATACGTGCCTAACAGGGGAAAATCTTGAGAGGATGTTTTAGCAGAATTGCATTCAACGCCATATTCTCGTACATCCAGGAGCTACTAAAATGTATAGAGATTTGAAGATACATTCTTGGTGGCCAGGCATAAAAAGGGATATCGCGTAATACGTGGAACAATGTTTAACCCTGTCAACAAATAAAGCGCGAACACAAAAGGCCACTGGAACATTGCAACCTCTACCTATTCCAGGAATGGAAATGGGAAAGGATCACCATGGATTTTGTGACAGGTTTGCCCAAAACAAGAAAGGGACACGATCTATTTGGGTAATCATAGATAGATTAACAAAATCTGCTCATTTCATTCCCATTTGTTCTACTTATTCCATGGATCGATCGCACAACTTTATATACGAGGAAGTGGTTAGACTTCACGGTGTACCACTATCTATTGTTTGAGATAGGGACTCTAGATTCTTATCTAATTTTTGGAGGAGTTCTGAAGGCACTAGGAACACGATTGTCATTCAAGATCGCTTATCACCCTCGAGCACAGACGGACAATCGTAGCGAACTATACAAACTCTAGAAGATATGCTTAGAGCTTGTGTTCTAGATTTTCAAGGACAATGGAGTAAATATATCCCTTTGATAGAATTCTCCTATAACAATAGTTATCAAGCAACAATCGGAATGGCTCCTATGAAGCATTGTACGGTAAAAAGTGTAGATCGCCGGTTCACTGGGACGAGGTTGGCGAAAGAAAGCTTTTAGGCCCAGACATGGTTCGAGAAATGACAGAAGTTGTGACACAAATTCGACAAAGGATGGGAACTGCTCAGAGTCGACAGAAAAGCTACTCAGATCAAAGAAGAAGAATGTTAGAATTTTGTGTAGGAGATCGAGTGTTTCTTAAGGTGGCACCGATGAAAGGGGTAATGCGATTTGGAAAGAAGGGAAAGCTTAGTCCTAGATACATTGGCCCGTTCCGTACATCGAGAGAATTGGTGATGTGGCTTACGGACTTGACTTGACTTACCTTCGTCAATGTCTCAAATTCATTATATATTCCATATTCCAATGTTGAGAAAATATGTTGCAAACCCATCTCACATTTTGACAAACGAGCCGATAGAGTTGAAAGCGGATTTGAGCTACGAAGAGATACCTGTGAGGATATTGTTACGAGAAGTAAAGAAACTCAGGAATAAGGAGATCCCTTTAGTTAAAGTACTTTGGAGGAGTCAATCTATAGAGGAAGCTACGTGGGAAAGAGAAGACGAAATGAGGGCTAAGTATCCTAATCTATTTTGGTAAGTCAAATTTCGAGGACGAAATTTTTATAAGGAGGGGAGGATGTAATACCCGAGCCTCTCACTACTCGCTAGGCCAATTTCATGCATTTCATGTTGGTTATGTGCTATTTGCATAATCCGAATATTTTATATGACATGACTAGTTTTATAATTTTGGAACTCACTTATGGTATTTAGTTGTCGGATGATTAGGTGTCAAACTATCAAATATATTAGTTTACACGTGGTAACATTAGAAGTACGAGAATTGTAAGATTGCACGTGGTAAATTAAGGGTAAAAGACATTTAGGTGAATATTGAAGAATATATATAGCATATGGAATAAAGTCGTATATTATAAATTATATATGTGTATGTAAATATTTTATAAGAATCATAATAACAAGAATATAAATAATATCGTAGAAGCATTAATAGTAATACAATAATAAATTCATATATTAGCTATATATTTAATTAGATTACACATATCTTGACGTGATAACAATGACTTTTAATATAAGGTGTACTTTAAAGATAGGGTACAACTTATAAGTACATGCATCATCGATTGAGATATATATATATATATAACTAATTATTTATATTACTAATCAATACATGTATAGGATTTTTTAAATATAAACATCCGATATGCATGATTGACTTTTCTTAATTAAGAAGCATATGATTAATATATTAGATTTCACACCACCGCCTCTCTTTACTAAAATAAGACAAGGATAAATATACTTAACCGGATAACATATCCATTTCGCTCATACGTCTTCTCGTGCGTGAGATTCTCGATATCCTTGTAGAGGTACTTCTTATTTTCATTTCGATACAACTAATATCTTATGATTTTAGAAATTAGAAAGCTTTGTTAGTAAACTTATAAGTGAACTTGAAATGGTGGTGCAGATTTCTATTGTTAACTTAATAAAGAATGTTATTGTCCAAGAAATTAATTAACCTGCATAATTTCTATGGAAATTAAGCAAATAATAACTTTTGAGATGCATGACTATAAAGAGAATTTATCCTCCAAAGCATGTGCTTATTGATTGATGGGATGGAAAAGAAATTGTAATAGTAACAATGGTTAAATAGGAATCAATTATTTGCCTTGTCTTGTAAATTAAGAAACTAAGTGGGTTAGTACATAGTTGATGTCCTCTTTGTAAGGTTAGGTGCGATAAATTTGTTGATTTAGTGTTAGAAATTAATAATTCATATTATTACAGATTATTCGAGAATCGAGATCGGGGAAAGAAAATTAGCTAATTCTCGGTAGCTTATCCACGGGTAAAAAGGTAAGTAAAAATCCATCCGCAATCGTAATGCATGAACATAGTATTGTTTGAATTGATTGCATTATACGTGATCTGTGGTGTCTTGTGGAATATACGTGGATATTATATGTTGCATAATTGGCTTGTATGATGTTGCAATATGGTGCTTGGTGAACCATTGAACATGCCATTCACAACATTTGCATGTGCATGCATATTAAAGAGGATGTTCGCATGCACGAAAATATTTTTCGGAAGAAAATAGATGTTTTGACCACGCTTTAGGCAATCGAGGCATCTTTGGGCATGCTTATGATATATATATATTTAGGTATAGCAAGTGGGATACTTCCGGTGAACACAGAGCTAGATAGGAGATGGGCTCTTGGTGGGTCACGGGAGGATGGTCCATTTGTGAGTACCTATGTATGGCATGCGGGGTGGGATACTTCTTGGCGGACACAAGGGACGCAGCCTTAGGGGACCCTTGGTCGGGCGCAGGGGAGATGGTCCACACGTAGATCCATCCGATATTATTGGCCATTTGATTATTGATGTGTGCGCAGCTCTTTTAGGTGCATAGTAGTTGGGTCGGGGCCCAAATAAAAGAAAATGATTTTGAATAAAGTATTTTGATTCATGGATTTGACATACTAGCATTACACGTTGGAAAAACATCATTATTATTTGGACATGCATGATTTTTACTTTTTGAGCTTTAGCTCATGTAGTTCATGCATTGCGGTGAGCATAGGAATGTCCGAGCTTTTGGGCCATCGTGCAAAGGTCGATCTTGGAGTTCCTTCGGTTTTGCGGATCATGGATATGGATGACGACACTGTTGGGCTAGGTTGATGGGTCACTTTCTCTTTTTGGTTCGTATTATATTTTGGTTTAGGGTTGTACCCTCTTTTGAAAACTCTTATGTAAATATGTACATGTAACTAATGGGTGATGTGGGTTATGTGTTTGGTCGATGGATGTCTGTTGTGTTTAATAACGGGGGTTTATTACATCTTTGCTTGTGGATTTGGGTTGTCATTTTCTTACAAGTAAAGTGATCTTGCTTGTTTGTTGTTAAAATTTCACAGGAGAAAAAAAATGTACAGGTATATAGGGTTTACGTTGTCAAATTTCACTTTTTATATTGCTAGTAATGTTGTAGTAGGGGTGGGTGTCACAGAGTGGTATCGAGCCGGCTACTGTGTTCAGACTATCCATGTGCATGAACTCAAAACTTGGAGTACAAAGAATGCCAGTAAGTTTTACTTTATTGTGCGATGCATTTTACGTTTCATGAAATTATATTGGCCATGTGTTATTAGGTTATCCTAAGACAAGTGTTTGATCATGGTGAGAACTAGAGGTGAGAGTAGTGGTGGGGATAGAAACCAAGGAGGAGACCCCTATATTAAGCGGTGATCGAGATAATGTCATAAATTGACTCACAAAGCTCATCCGGCGACAATCGAACAAATTCAAAGAACTCATCCATCGAGAGAGATATAGTCAGGGGAACAAAGAGCATAAATGAATCAACCACACCAAAGGGCGGATCAAATCGAGATAGTAGGGAAAGATTCAAAGCTAAATCCACCAACCTTAGAAGATGCGTAGATCCCACCGCAGTAAGATCAAGCTAAGGACTTTAGATAACATGTTTCAATACAAAGATAGGGCCCCGAGAAGAAGAAAAAGTAATGTGTGCCTCGTTTATGCTTCGTGGAAGTGCGGGACATTGGTGGGATACGATAAGGAGCATAGAAGATGTCACAACAATGACCTGGGAAAGATTCAAAGAACTATTCAGAAACAAGTACTTCACGGCTCCTGTTCGTATAATGAAGATGAACGAATTCATACAACTACGTCAGGGAACTATGACGGTCGGGGACTATATTCGCAAATTTGAAGAATTGTCCGGTTTGCTACTCATATGGTCTTGTGACCGACGCACTAAAAGTAGAAAGATTCCTTGAAGGACTAAGGCGAATTATATAGAGATGTCGCATGGCGGGAATTCAAGGAGTAACGTATTCACAAAGTTCTTTGAGAGAGCAATTGGTGGCGAAACAAGCTGAATTAAGGATTTTTCGTGCCCAGGAAGCTAGACGTCAATTCAAACAGGGGCAGGGACAGAGATGGGTTGGAAACCCAAAGAAGAGAGTTTTCCAAGTTCAACAGCAACAAAGACCTAACTTTCAACCACACCAAGGACAACAACAATGGGAACAAAATAAGCGTCAAAGAGTCGATCGGGGCAAGGCACCTATACCACTACCTTTTTGCCCTAGGTGCAAGACTCAACATCTTGGAAGTCGCATGGTAGATAATGAAGATGTTTTACGTGTGGGATGCCAGGACATTTTGCTAATGCGTGCCCAAAAGGTGAACCCTACAGACAAAAGAATGTGCCCCGAGCATTTACTATCACGAGAGGATCTGCAGGCAAACCCATCGATGGTTACTAGTAAACTTTTTATCTTTGACACCCCAACATTCGTACTCTTTGATTCGGGAGCGTCACATTCATTTGCATCCACCGAGTATGTGAGGAGACCGGGTAGGACACCGATGTAGTTGAAGTGGGTTACAATGTAACAATTCCTCGGGAGATTCTAAACAAACTAATCAAATTTTGAAAGCTTGTGCTATTCCAATCGAAAATAGAGAACTTTATCTTGATCTAGAGGGGAAACTCCTCCACCGCAACAAGGTCGGAGGATCTTTGCAGATGACTCCACAAAGAATCAAGGAGGCGAAGAAGAGAAATTACAATCACAAGAAGAAAGAACAGCAAGTTGCCATCAACGAAGCTCTCGAGACGATTGAGGCCTCTCGGTGAGGTGCCAACTCGCTCGAAGGCGATGACGCGTGCGATCGAGGCACGAGGAAGGACAGCCACGGGAGTTAACACTGGCGATGAAAGTGCAATCCATGGGGTTGAAACTCCAATGGATGCCCTTGTAGAAGACCCCAAGACAGTGACATCGAAAGGGAGGTCCAGAGCCTCGCAGCGAAAGAGAGACCGCCTGGAGGTAATGAAGGCCCACGGGAGGTTGAGACTTCCGGGGTAAAGGAGTCAAGTAGAGAACATCCCTCCGCTATCATCGACCCATCCGAGAAGGAGATCGGCGCACTTCATGATTCCCAGGACAACCCCGATGTCACTTTTCCGGGATCGAAGGCGAATAAGAAAAGTGAGTCATCCCCCATGACAAATCCAAAAGACTCAGTGCGGGTGTTCCAAGCACGAGTAAGTCCGATCCCAAGACTACTCGTCAAACTTTTAACTTTGATGATGAGCCACCAATGGAAATATCATCATCGTCCGATGACGCCATCGATAAGGCCGAGGACCGATCATCTTGAAATGGAAAAACCATTTGAGACCAACGAATCTGTTAAGACAGTGAGGCTCGAAGCAAGCGGGTCTACTTCACAACAAGACCCACTCAACAAGAGACCCATCTGCGCAGCTCCTCAAGCTGCGGCAGGATCGATTCCCAAAAGAACTTCACGAGCACCGCTCATCATCGAACAGATCCCGGTCGGCGGTGATGAATCTTTTGTAGAATCTTTCCCTTTCTCACTTTGGAGATACCGAACTCCACGAAGAGTCGAGAAAATGAGCAAGCACGCTATCACGACCACCTCCTATTTTTCACTCGGGCACCATTGTTCCGGCCGATTTTGATTTTCGACGTTGTATGGCCATCACCGCAATGAAGAATCGGTGAAGTTCGAGAAGTGTTCAAGGCACTCTTTGCCGAGGTTGAACGGATGGAGAGGCATCAGCCTCTTTGGACATGCGTCCGGACAACAGAGATGCCAACCTTACGGTGACTTGAGAGGCATCACGGTCGAGAATAAGGGAATGGTGGCAAAAGAATCAATGCTTGTGGAACGGTGAGATACTTTGAACTTTGTTCAACAAGCTCTTGGTGTGGGAGAGTGAAAATGTTGATGCAAAACGAAGCCGAGAGAACACATTGAGCATATGCATGAAGCTCACACGCCGAGATCAAGGCTGCTGCGTGAGCGAAATGCAAATGATATACTGACGTTTGGAAGAACACATGACAAGAAAATTCAGCCTTCTCATGGCCGAGATGAAGCCGATTTGTGAGAATCCAACGCTACTCATTCTCGAATTCCGTGTTGCATACAACGCACAGACTTGAAGCGAACTCAACCATCGAAGACTTCGACTTCATGCTTGCCAAAGATGTTCCACAGGGTTCTCTATCCTTTGATGATGCCAAAAAGGGGAAGAGGAATACCTTAAAGCAAAGAAAATCAAGTCTGAAAAGAAAGGAGAAGCGGTGAGAAGGAAAATCGGTGAGGAAATCCTCAAAGCGAGAAGAAAGAAAGGAAAGCTTGTTGAGGGGGAAGGATCACAGATGTAACATTAATGATTGCACAAACCCCCAACAGGTCACATCACGGTGACATTATAAGCGCAAACTCCCAGTGACTCGCCACTCCAACACTGTTTGTATCTATGGCCGAGAAGAGAAAAGCAATTGAAGCGAGGGATGAAGGAAGTGGAAGGAAGAATGGATGCGGGGTGATGAACATCTTGAAAGAACATGGAGGCATTCCAGTTATGACAGAGACACGTATGCCATTTCGGATGTCGGGACGAGCCACGATCGTTGACGAATTCAAAACGCTCGAATCAAGGATATTTTGCAAATATGTCCATGGCTCAAGCTTGGGACTTGTATCGGGAAAAGGGTCTCGCCTTATGTGAAGAAGGCGACAGACAATGAGACAACCGGCGATCGCTCTGCTTTGGTCACTCCCGGTCACTCATTTGGAAAGAAGAAGGCCCCAAGACAAGATATCCGCCCAGGAGTAGAGGAAGAAGCGAGTGGAGGAAGAAGCTTGGACTCCAGGCCTCCGCCCAAGAATATTGAATACGTAGATCCGGGAAAGAAAGGAGGGATCTATCGGGGCTTGACCAGGTGGCAAATTTAAAAGTGGCTAAATCCAACGCCGAGTATGCAAAGAGATTAGAAGAAGAAAACAAGAGACAAACTCGGCTATGGCGGGAGAGACAGAAAGATTAAGAAAAGATGAAGCCGCCAGGAAAGCATATGAGAAGAAAAAGAAGGCGGTGACGGCGAGAAGAAGAGAAGAAGAGAAGAAGATCTTTGAACAAGATGAAAGAAGGAGACAATGAAGGAGATTAAGTGTTCTTTGTCAACCCTTCGTGTATTTTATTATGTAAATACATACAATGTAAGTCTTACGTAATAAAGTTATAAATTTTTTTGAAGACAATTATATACTCGATACACCTTGTAAACAGTTGTGTTAAGTACAAGAATGATATGATCAATAAAAAGATTGATTCTAACGCATACATTCTATGTCAATACACTATCGTATGTATCTTTGTTATTTGCATCTTTGTATGGTTTAAGTTTTGGCATCATCAAAAAGGGGAAATTGTTAGGAATTTTATTGTTTAGATTTTGATGAATGCCATGTAAAACTTAGAATAGAAAGTTGGCACCCCAATTTGTGTTGTAAAATGCATTGTAATAAATAGAGCCGCCAAAGCCGAGTTAAGTCGCCTACGCCCTAACATGCAAGAAGACAATCAAGATGGAAGGAAAACTCCGCGAGACAGTGAGTATGGCAAAGAAGAGTAGACGGGAACTCTTGAAGAAGCGAGATGAGATGCGGTGAGTGGAGCATCATCAAGTCAACTCAAGAAAAGCCAAGTCTCAAGTTGAAGTGATGAGAAGAGTCATCCAATGATTGGAAGTCGACTCTAAGTCACCTGGGGGAAAGCAAGGAAATGCATCAAGTCGAGATAAGCGTAAAAAGAACCATTGCACGTAAATCAAGAGATTTACTTAAACAAGTAATATCTCCATACCACATTTCTTGGAGTGCTCAGTCCCCGAAGCGTGCAAAAGGAATGAACCAATGGGAAGCACTACACCGTGTCGAACTCGAAAAGGTGAAACAACAATTCATACGAGGAAACAAAGAATTCCAAGAACGCAAGCCAACGCGCAAAGTGACTTTCAAAAATAAGCCTATCTCTTCAACGGGCAAATTTTTGAAAGTTCACTATAAAAGGCCGAGGAGTTTGTTTGAGAGAGAGGGGATGCATGAATGACACACACGTGAGATATACAAGCACATTAGAAAAACTGAAACAATCTCAATCCTCAAGCCTACATTACGAAGTACATCAATCCAACACTCACCTGTGAAGGAAAGAGAACTTCAATCAGTTGAAGAGGAAAATACTGAAAACAAGGGGTCTACATTCCAGGAAGGATTGTAGAAAGGTTCTAGGTTGAACCAAGTCTTAAGCTTTTGGAGGGCTTCGTGATCAAATCCAAAGAGCTTGAGCAAGTGAGTCAGTAGTAGCAAGGCGGTATCTGTGAAGAAGAAGCCGAGTCGCACGAGAAGCCGGTGAGTGATCAAGCGTCTCGGACCGAGTCCCTAAGGATCAAGTCGTTTGTTGTGATCAAGACTTGTATCCGGACTGTTACCACTTTGTAAAGCGATCATTACTTAGTGGATTCCTCCAGGAGTTGGAGAAGAGAGGAGTAGAAGAATTACCCCATCTTGAACCTCTATAAAAACTTTCTTGTGTCATTTACATTTCAAAGCATTTAAATTCTCGCACTTTTAATCGCTTATATCTGTGATAAATTTGCTATCCATTTGATAATTTACAAGTACTAAATCAAGCTCTAATATCTTGCTTAATCAAACTTAAGGGTGTTAAGTCTTCCAATTGAAAATAAAACCACAAAGTTAAATTGTAGCCAACAATTGAGTTACTCCATCAACACTCACCGAATTTGATCTGTTGAGAGATTAACTCTCTTGAGTGACTAATTCGATTTGTCCATCAAGGACACGGTTTGTGTAGAATTAACTCAGTAGATTTAAAAGGACTAAATCGAAAATTTGGTAAGGTTTATTCAACCCCCTTCTAAACCTTACACTTACACCCTTGGGACCTACAATTATTGATAAATCCATTTACAATAATGAAAGGCAACAAGACATAATTAATATTAAGAAAAAAGAAAAATTCAATTCCATTTATTTCGACTATTATAATATTAGTAATAGTAAAACAAATTCCCATACTTTTTATGACTTATCCTACGTGTCCCAAGCATATGTATTTTTCAAATTATCACAAATCCAAGTTAGTAACTCGTATAAATTAAGATATGTTCTTCAATATAGAGAAATCTCTTTTATTCTTAAGCCCAAAATAAATGATTCTTTTGAAACGCAAGGAATGGTTCATTCAAAATTAAAGGGCGGGGTATCTTATGTGTAATGATTTCTTCATTCACGATAAATAATAAATAAAAAAAAAAAGACATTCCAAAGACCGAGCCCCAAGTTCCATAGCTTTTGGTCCACTATCCCGATCATGATTTTCCTACCCCCAGGGAAAGGTACTTCTCTTTTTGGCGGTTGTGGGCGAGGAGGATTCGAACCCCGACATTTGGGAAATTTATTTTGTAGATTTTGATGAATGCCATGTAAAACTTAAACTAGAAAGTTGGCACCCCATTTTCTTTGTAATTTGTATTGTAATAGATAAATTTGTAAAAAGCCGAGTCAAGTCACTATGCCTAGAAATACAAGAAGTCAATCAAGATCGATGTGAAAACTCATTGCAAGACAATTTGAGTATGGCAAAGAAGAAAAGTCAAGAACTCGACTGAAGGTGTATCGGTGAAACAATTTGTATGAAGAGTCATCAAGTCAACTCAAGAAGCCAAGTCTCAAGTTGAAGTGATAGATGAGTCATCCAAAGATTGGAAGCTAACTCAAGTCATCTGGGGGAATAAAAGACTGCGATCAAGTCAAGACAATCGAACGAGATCCGTTGATGAAAGTCAAGAATGTTACTCGAGAATGGTAACATGTTAAAGTTGTCGAGAGATAAAGTGTTAGTTCGATTGTGTGCAAAAGGAACAAACCAATGGGAAGCATTGCACCTAGTGTCGATATCTGTTGCAATCTTTGCAAGACATTAAATACGAGGAAATGACAACATTAAGGATCGCAACAAGACAAGCCAACGAACACAAGTGACTTTTGAAATCAGCCTATCTTTTCAACGGGCGATTTTTGAAAGTTCACTATAAAAGGCTGAGGAAACTCAATGAGAAAAGGTTACCTGAACCACGAACAAGCAAGCAATATTCAAACTGTAACCTGCAAATATTCTAAAAAATATTCAAGCAAATCCTCAAGCCTGAAACTCGAAGGAAATCAATCCAACACAAAGCTGTGAAGGAGAGACTACTTCAAACTGTTGAAGAGGAAACTTTTGAAGAATCAAAATGGGTCTACTTTCCAAAGAAGATTGTAGGAAGGTTCAAGGTCGAACGATCTCAAGTTATTGGAGGGCTTAGTGATCAAATCCAAGAAGCTTAAGAAAGTGAGTCAAGTAGCAAAGCTTTGCCTGTGAAGAAGCCGAGTTGGAAGAGAAGCGGTGTGTGACCAAAGCATCTCTAGATCGAGTCCAAGGAGCAAGTCGGTTTGTGTGATCAAGACTTGTCTCTAAACCGATAACCACTTTGTGAACTCGATCATTACTTAGTGGATTCCTCCGGGAGTTGGAGAAGAGAGGATTAAAAGAATTACCCCATCTTCGAACCTCTATAAAAATCATTTGTGTCATTTACATTTCAGCACTTTTATTTCTCGCATACTTACTTATATATGATAATTTGCTATCATGCGATTAAAAACTAAGTGCCCAAATCAAGTGTTAAAACAAGTTTAAATCAAATTCAAGGGTGTTAAGTCTTCCGTTGAAAAACTCAACACAACCAAGTTAAGGTTTAGGCTAAACAGCTGAGTTATTCTATCAACAACTCTATCGAGTCTGTTGAGTGGCTAACTCTGCTGATTAACTAACTTAGCTGTCCCTCAAGGACTTAGCTGTGTGTTAACTCTGTAATATTTTAAAAGGACTAAAATTGAAAAGTTGGTAAGGTTTATTCAACCCCCTTCTAAACCTTACTTACACCCCTTGGGACCTACAAGTGGTATCGTGAGCGGTTGGTTCATTGAGCCTTCCGTGATCAGTTCGAACTAGATCTCTATCTTTTCTAAAAGATTTTTAACACTTGTATTTTCAAAATCTTTCATTCTTAGCGCATGAAGTTATTATCATGGAAGCAAATCGACACGCATTCCTATGTTCACTTTGTTGAGGAATTTGATGACTGGAAAAATTCGTATCATGAGACTCATCTATCTTTTTACATGATGAAATGTGGCTAGTGATAGAGGATGGGCCACCGCAAATACTTAAGGTGAACACAAGCTGTAAGAATAGCGATTGTAGTAGCGAAAGCAGATGAAAACAGACCGGCCCATGGTTGAAAAGCCAAGGACCGAGTGGACCAATGATGACAGAAAGAGATACAACTTGGATAATGTGGCCAAGGACATTCTCTACAAGACATTGGACAAATCAATGTTCAATAAAGTCAAATCTTGCAAATCTGCAAAAGAAATCAGGATAAATTAACTTTAATTTTGAAGGATCTGGGCAAATTAAAGAAAATAAATTGTCAGTAGTGTACAAAAATTTGAAAATTTTAAAATTCTTACGGTGAAACCTTGGATGTTGGATGCAGTTCATTGAATCACAAATGAGCTATCAAAGACTGGGAAAGAATATGCACAAAAGAAATGTGTATGGAGATTCTAAGAAGCCTCTCACATTTGAATGGGAAATGAAGGTCATGGCTCGAGACATTCAATGAACCTCACAACAACATCCAATCATGAGCTATTCTCGGATCTCAAAGCTTATGAGTTTGAGTGAGAAGAAAAGATCAAGAGAGAGACAGGTTGTACCCAAAACAGCTGCACTTATAGTCGAGGATGGAAAAGAGTCAAGTCAAGGAAGCCATAGACCAGGAGGAGATTGCCCGATGGTTAAAAGATTCAACAAGTTCTTCAATAAATTATAAAAGAAACAAGAGTGAATCCTCCAGAAACATTGACTCCTCCAAGTCAAGGGAAGACATGCCACCCAAGAGAGTTGAGCATCAAAGGGTTGAATATCGAGAATCGATAACCAAGGACGAACAAAGAGCTGATCAAAGAGCGAGAACGTGTTGGAAGCGCAGACAACCAGGACATTTTGCAATTGACTATTCCTACCCACCGGTCAATAAATACATGAATGAATAAGAAAGAAAAGTCTTGAGAGAGAAGACGAAGGAAAAGAAGAAAGCCATGTTGGGCTTTGCCGAGACTTTCTTGAGACAACTAAGTCGAAAGAAGCAACAAACTTAGAAAGTAGTGAAGCCGACTACTCAAGTGATTCGGAAGAAGAAGCAATGATCCTGTCTAATGGCTAAAGAACAAGATCAAACGGACCAAGAAGATGAGGTACACTCTAACTCATCTCATTCGATTCTAGTGATTGTGATACACACACTTCATCACCCACTCGATCTTTATGATTCATTAGGCAAAATGATGAAAGACTTTGAGCATATTAAATCCTCACACACACTATTAAATGAGGAAAACATTTCAAAAGCGGAACTCACGGTGACTAAGAGCCGAGTACTCTAAGTCACATAGCCGATGATAAGAACAAAGAGCTAAAAAGTGAGAATGTTAAACTAATACGAGAGATAATGCTATAGAAAATAGGAAAGTGATCTCAAAAATATGATTACCTCATTTACAAAGGCATCTAAATCATTGGATGACCTTATTATGAGCCAAAAAAGAGTGTGGAGATAAGACGGACATAAGATTCAATTCCTTTGTGCACAGTCAAACTCCTAGAGTGACTTTGGAAAAGGGATCTTCAAGTAATGAAGCATCTCAAAAACCCAAAACACCAAATGTTGCACCCACATTCATTCCAAAGCACAATCACAAACAAACTGGCCTTGGATATAAAGGAAAAGGAAAACAACTTGATTGAGTATCTTTGGGAGGCAGTGAGAAGAAATCCGCAAGTGTTCCTCAAAGCAAACTCCAAATAGAAAGTACTATGTGAAGAATAAACAGAGCTACCAAAAACCCCAGAAGTTTTATCAAAGGAACACATATGATGGGAATGGTAGAAACTACCCAAGTCAAGTGATTGGAATAATGTGAAAAATCAGAAAAGACCAATGGAATACAAGCCTAAATGGCAAAGACCTAGACCTCAAAGCAAAGGTCATTCCAAAGGCAAAAGAGCTATTATCGCAGACACATATGCACCCATGCACTACACTCAAAAATATCACAACTACCCCAAAGAAGGCAATTGCTAAAACACACACACATGCATACAAAGAAAAAGAGACAATTGTATGAACCCAAAGCCCCCAAGAAATCAGTCAAAGTGAATTATGATTATGGCACGAGATAGATGGCAACCTCTTAGAGTCAAGTCATTTGGCTATAGGTTGGTTGGATCATCTTACAAAGACTAACCTTTCAAGACCCAGGAAAGTATGGGTACCTAAAAACTAATTTCATTGATTGCGGGTTCAAGGAACAGTGAGTGCAAGGAACCTGGTACATGGATAGTATACATTCCGGACATATATGATAAATAAGAAAAATCATGTCAAGATTCAAGGAGATTAGAGGTGCAAAAGTCAATTGAAATAGTCGCGCAATGGATCCATCAAGAAGAATGGATTAGAGATCACACATGTTGCATATGTTGAAGGCCTCAACTTCAACATGTTAAGCATCAACCAAACTGTGACAAGGGCTACAATGTTGGATTCAATATGGGAGTGTACTAGATCAAAGATCTTGAATCAATTGAAATAGTCTTTGCAAGGATCTAGACAGAAGAATATGTATGTGGTAGATTGGTCTGCCACCGCCACACCAAGCACTGTCTCGTTAGCAAAGAGCACAACCGAATCAAGTTGGTTGTGGCACAAGAAGTCGAGTCATCGAACTTCAAGACAATCAACAAGCTTGCAAGGAGTCATCTTGTGGAAGGATTGCGATTGAGTGTGTACAAGAAAGAAAGTGTATGTACATGCCGGATGGGAAGCGCAGATCAAATCTTCACTCAAGGAGAAACCTAGTTCTTCTTCAACAAGGATATTACATCTATTGCATATGGATTTATTTGGCCCAGATTGAACCATCCAACATAAGTGGAAAGAAGTACACCTTAGTGGTGGTGGATGATTATTCAAGATATACATGGACAATCTTCATGTGCAAAAAGAAGGAAACTTTGTCGAAGTTACCTCAGCTGATGAGAAGAGTTCAAAATGAAAAGAGCCAAACCATTATAAAGATAAGGTCGATAGAGGAACCGAGTTTGTCAATGGGATAATAACTCGATGTGCGTCGAAAATGGTATTGCTCATGAGTTATCTGCGACTTAAAGGACTCCACAGTGAGAATGGAGTAGTGAAAGGAGGAACAGAACTCTCAAAGAAGCTGCAAGAACCATGTTAGCTGAAGCTGGATTGCCTAAGAGATTTTGGGCTGAAGCCATCAACACTGCATGCTATACTCAAAATAGATGCATGATCAATAGGCAATTGACCAAAACTCCTATGAAATATGGACAGGAGAAATCCAAATATTGCATATTTTAGAATATTTGGATGTAAATGCTTCATCCACAACAATGACAAGGATAACCTAAAGGCTTTTGATGCTAAACCCGATGAATGTATCTTTTTAGGATACTCGGTGAGAGCAAAGCCTATAGAGTCTTGAACAAGAGGACTATGGTCACAAAAAATAGTCTATTCATGTGGTTTTTTTATGAACCTAATGTGAATGGAGAAGACATTGAAGAGTTAGTTGATGTTTGAATCACCCAACTATGCGAAGAGTCCTTATGTTGAAGTCAAGTAAGAGTAATCAGCCAAGATGAAGATGAGATAGTTGAATCTCAAAGACATTTGGAAAGTCCGGTGAATAATGATGAAAGAGCTGCTCAAGACAACGCACGCAAGATACTCAACCGGTGACTTACTTCAACTGATGTGAGATGGCCGAGAGACCATCCACCGTGAGCTAGTCATTGGAGATGTTAGAGATGGTGTAAGAACCAGATCCAGATGGGAGAGACCAACCCATCGAGAATGTTATTGGCACAAAATGGGTTTCGAAACAAGATGAATGAGGAAGGATCTGTGGTAAGAAACAAAGCAAGATTGGTAGCCAAAGGGTATTGCCAAGAAGGGGAATAGATTTTAATGGAACCTTTGCTCTGTTGCAAGATTAGGAACAATAAGGATGTTTCTTGCCTATGTTGCTCACAAGAACTTCAATGTATATCAAATGGATGTGAAAAGTGCATTCCTAAATGGACATTAGAGGAAGAAGTCTATGTTGAACAACCTCCAGGTTTTGAGCGAGAAGACTATTGGAGATAAAGTGTACAAGCTTAAGAAAGCGTTATATGAATTGAAACAGCACCAAGAGCATGGTATGATACATTATCTCAATTCCTAACGGATAATGGATTCACAAAGGCAAAGTGGACAGAACACTCTTGAGAATTCAAGATGGAAAGAGTATACTACTTGTTCAAATATATGTGGATGATATCATTTTTTGATCCACAAATAAAGAGTTGTGTGATAAGTTCTCAAACCTCATGCAAGGCAAAATTTAAATGAGCATGATGGGAGAGCCGACTTTCTTCCTAGGACTTCAAGTTAAGCAATTGAAGGATGGAACTTTCATAAGTCAAACAAAGTACACCGGTGATTTAATGAAGAAATTTGGTATGGAAGAGAAATCTTGGTAAAAATACCAATGAACACGTCGATCAAGATGGACATGGATGCGGATGGTAAGGTCAGATCAAACAAGATCTGAGCACTTATTAGATCGCTTTGCTATTTAATGACCAAGGAGCCGGACATCACCTTTGCGGTAGGTGTATGTGCAAGACTTTAATCTGCACCAAAGGAGAGCCACATGACTGCAAGCGGCTAAGAGAATCCTAAGATATTTGAAGGGATGCGGAAAGTTGGCTTATGGTATCCAAAGGAAGGTGGATTCAAGCTTATTGGTAACTCGGACTCAGATTATGATGGATGTAGAGTTGACGGAAGAGTACTTAAGTACATGTCAAATGCTTGAAACAGATTGGTTTCTGGTTTAGCAAGAAGCAAAACTCAATAGCCACATCCACAAACAAACAGAGTACATAGATGCGGGGTTTTGTTGTGCCCAAGTCTTATGGATGAGACAAACGGTGAGAGATTATGAAATTGAAGAAAAAAATTCCAATTATGTGTGATAACACAAGTGATATTGCAATCACTCGAGAATCGTGTTGCATTCAAGAACAAAGCACATTGATGTCGGATATCATTTTCTAAGAGATCATGTTGAAAAGAAAGACATCACTTTGGAATATATCTCAACCGATAAGCGATTAGGTGACATATTCACCAAGCCATTATGTGAATCAAGATTTGAAGAGCTTAAGCATGAGCTAGGGTTAATTGAGCTGAGTTAACACTCGAAGACTCAATGAGAAGAGATGGAAGAGAGAAAGTGAGAAATAAATCGTTTTTCACATCCCAAGTGAAAGCTTGACCATATCGGACGATCGGTATGCTCGAGTTAGGCAGCAGTGCGTCGTCGCCTAATAAAAAGAGAGAAGAAGAGTTAAGTCATAAGCTGAGTCATTTATGAGCTAAGTGACAAAAAACTGATCGTTTTAAATGAGCGGGAATATTGTTAAGGATGACATCAGCGTAATAATGACGTCTGATCAAAAAAGTCACTGTTAGGAATTTTATTGTTTAGATTTTGATGAATGCCATGTAAAACTTAGAATAGAAAGTTGGCACCCCAATTCTTGTTGTAAAATGCATTGTAATAAATAGAGCTAGCCGAAGAGTTAAGTCGCCTACGCCCTAACATGCAAGAAGACAATCAAGACTGGAAGGAAGACTCTGCGAGACAGTGAGTATGGCAAAGAAGAGTAGACGGGAACTCTTGAAGAAGCGGTGAGATGCGGTGAGTGGAGCATCATCAAGTCAACTCAAGAAAAGCAAGTCTCAAGTTGAAGTGTGAGAAGAGTCATCCAATGATTGGAAGTCGACTCTAAGCCACCTGGGAAAGCATGGAAATGCGGTCAAGTCGAGATAATCAGAAAAAAAACCGTTGCCGTAAATCAAGAGATTTACTTAAACAAGTAATATCTCCATACCACCTTTCTTGGAGTGCTCAGTCCCGAGAAGCGTGCAAAAGGAATGAACCAATGGGAAGCACTACACCGTGTCGAACTCGAAAAAGGTGAAAGAACAATTCATACGAGGAAACGGCAATTCCAAGCGCAAGCCAACGATCGCAAAGTGACTTTCAAAAATGAGCCTATCTCTTCAACGGGCAAATTTTTGAAAGTTCACTATAAAAGGCCGAGGAGTTTGTTTGAGAAAAAGTAGTGTATGACACACACGTGAGATATACAAGCATATTAGAAAAATGAAACATTCTCAATCCTCAAGCCTACATTACGAAGTACATCAATCCAACACTCACCCGTGAAGGAAAGAGAACTTCAATCAGTTGAAGAGGAAACTTTTGAAAACAAGGGGTCTACATTCCGGAAGGGTTGTAGAAAGGTTCAAGGTTGAACCAAGTCTTAAGCTTTTGGAGGGCTTCGTGATCAAATCCAAAGAGCTTGAGCAAGTGAGTTTGTAGTAGCAAGCGGCTGCCCTGTGAAGAAGTTTCGAGTCGCACGAGAAGCACCGGTGAGTGATCAAGGCGTCTCATCGAGTCCCTAAGGATCAAGTCATTTGTTGTGGTCAAGACTTGTATCCGGACTGTTACCACTTTGTAAACCGATCATTACTTAGTGGATTCCTCCGGGAGTTGGAGAAGAGAGGAGTAGAAGAATTACCCCATCTTCTAACCTCTATAAAAACTTTCTTGTGTCATTTACATTTCAAACATTTAAATTCTGCACTTTTAATTGCTTATATCTGTGATAAATTTGCCACCCATTTGATAATTTACAAGTACTAAATCAAGTTCTAAAATCTTGCTTAATCAAACTTAAGGGTGTTAAGTCTTCCAATAAAAATAAAACCACAGTTGAGTTAAATTATAGCCAAACGGTGAGTTACTCCATCAACACTCAAATTTGAGTCTGTTGAGAGATTAACTCTCCGAGTGACTAATTCGATTGTCCATCAAGGACACATTGTGTAGAATCAACTCTGTAGATTTAAAAGGACTAAATCGAAAATTTGGTAAAGGTTTATTCAACCCCCCTTCTAAACCTTACACTTACACCCCTTGGGACCTACAAGTGGTATCGAGCGGTTGGTTCATTGAACCCTCCGCATGGCAGTTCTTGAACTAGATCTCCAAACTTTTCAAAGTCTTCTTTAGTACTTAAACCTTCAAAACTCTTTTTATTAAAAGTCATTATCATGGAAGCAAATTTGACACGCATCCCTATGTTCACTATTGAAGAATTTGATGATTGGAAAATTCGTATGCGAGCTCATCTATCAAAGCATTACATGATGAGATGTGGATAGTGATAGAAGATGGGCCTCTGCAAATATTAAAGGTGAACACAAATTTGCACGAAGAGTTGCGGTGAAGGAGAAGAAGATGTTGCTCCCGGACGGTCCATGGTTGAAAAACCAAGAAGCGAGTGGACAAATGATGACGAAAAAAGATACAACCTGGACAATGTAGCCAAGGACATCCTCTACAAAACCTTGGACAAAGCCATGTTCAACAAAGTCAAATCATGCAAAACGGCTAAAGAAATGGGGACAAGTGACATTGATTTGTGAAGGCTCGAGCAAATCAAAGAAAACAAATTATCGTGGCCGTAGAAATTTGAGAACTTCAAAATGATCTCGGAGAAAACCTGGATCAACTAGACGCTCGGTTCATGAAATCACAAATGAATGGTCATGCACTTGGAAAGGAATATACACGAGAAGGAAATGTGTATGAAAATCCTAAAAGTCTTCCAATTTGAATGGGAGATGAAGGTCATGGCACTCGAGACATTCCATGGACCTATCAAAGACATCCAACCATGAGTTATTCTCGGACCTCAAAGCCTACGAGTTTGGTGAGAAGAAAAAAGACCAGGAAGAGACAGTTGTACCCAAAAAAATTTTGCTCTAATTGTTAAAGATGGGAAGAGAGCGAGGTCAAAGAGGTCATTGACCCGGAAGAAATAGCCCGATGGTTAAAAGATTTAACAAGTTCTTTAATAAGAACTACAAGAGAGGAAAGAGTGAATCTTCCGTAAGACACACTCGGCTCCTCCAAATCAAGGGATGATAGGCCAACCAAGAGAACAGATCATCAAAAAGTTGAGTATCAAAGGGTCGACAACTCAAGTGAGTGGAAAGAGTCGATCAAAAGGCTGAATATCTATGTTGGAATTGTAGACAACCAGGTCACTATGCCATTGATTGCTCATATCCTGTAGTCAACAAAACAGGAATGAAGAAGAAAGAAAGGTCTTGAGAGAAAGAAGACAAGAAAAGAAAAAGGCAATGATGGTTGCGAGAGGCCGAGACAAACCAAGTCAAGAGAGACAAATTGATTCAGAGAGCAAATGGTGGCCGACTATTCAAGTGACTCGAAGAAGAAGCCCGATCCGCTTAATGGCCAAAGAACAAGATCAAGAAGATGAGGTACAATCTAACTCAACAAACTCCAGACACCGATGATAGTGAGTCGTGACACACTCACTTCATCACCTCTCGATCTTTATGATTCATTAAGCAAAATGATGAAAGATTTTGAACACATTAAATCCTCACACACACTATTAAATGAGGAAAACAGCCTACTACTCAAAAAGTCAAAACTCAAAGCCGACTAAAGGAGCCGAGTACTCTAAGTCAAATAGTTGTTGAGAATGAAAGGTTAAAAGGTGAAAATGCTAAATTAATAAAGAAATTGCTTTGCTATAGAAAAGAGGGAGAATGACCTCAAGAATGTTATTGCCTCATTCACTAAGGCATCTAAATCATTGGATGATCTTATTATAAGTCAAAGAGAATGTGGAGACAAGACAAAGCTTAGGATTTAATTCCTCTGTGCCATGTCAAACCTCAAGAGTAATCTTGGAAAAAGGATCTTCAAGTCATGAAGAGTCCGAAAAATCCAAAACTCTAAATGTTGCACACACATTCACTCCAAAGCACAATACTAAGCAAACTGGCCTTGGTTACAAAGGAAAAGGAAAATGACCGATTGAGTGTCTTTGAAAGGACAGAGATTGATCGAGTCCCTCAAAGCAAACTCCAAACAGAAAATACTCAGTAAAGAAGAAGCGAGCTACCAAAAACCCAGAAAATCCATAAAAGAAAAACATATGATGGGAATGGTAGAAAATATCCAAGCCAAGCCGATTGGAATAATGTGAACTATCAAGACAAACTTATGGAATATAAGCCCAAATGGCAAAGGCCTAGAACTCAAAGAAAGGCCATTCCAAAAGTATAAGAGCTTTCATCAAAGACACACATATGCACCTAGGCACTACACTCAAAAACACCACAATTACCCAAGGAAGGAAATTGCTAAAACACATATGCAGCATACGACTAAAGAGACAGTTGTATGAACCTAGAATCCCCAAGCAATTTGCCAGGATTAATTATGATTATGGCATCGATAGATGGCAACCTCTTAGAGTCAAATCATTTGGCTATAGGTTGGTTGGATCATCTTACAATTCTAACCCCTCAGACCGAGACAAGTATGGGTACCTAAAACTTAATTTCCTTGATTGCGGGTTCAAGGAGCAGTGAGTGCCAAGGAACCTGGTACATGGATAGTGGTCATTCCCGGACATATATGACAGAAATAAGAGAAATCTGTCAAAATTCAAGGAAGTCAAAGGAGCAAAAGTCATATTTGGAGGAAATGAAGCTCCTGGTGAAATAAGAGGCATTGGATCCATCAAGAGGAATGGATTAGAAATCACAGATGTTGCATATGTTGGAGGACTCAACTTCAATTTATCGAGCATCAGTCAACTGCGTGACAAGGGCTACAATGTTGGATTCAACATGGGTATATGCCAAATCAAAGAAATTGAATCAAATGAAGTGGTGCTTTGCAAGGATGTAGACAGAAAAATATGTATGTAGTGGATTGGTCAACCTGCAACACCCAAAGACTTGTCTACTAGCAAAGAGTACAAATTTGAATCAAGTTCACTGTGGCACAAAAAGTTGAGTCACCTGAATTTCAAAACAATTAACAAGTCATGTCAAGAAGTCATCTTGTAGAAGGACTTCCAGGACTCCGTATACAAGAAGGAGAGTATATGTGATGCATGTCAGAAGGAAAGCAAATCAAGTCATCATTCAAAGAAAAGACATGCCCATCCTCAACAAGAATATTGCATCTACTTCATATGGATCTATTTGGCCCAAATGGAACAGCCAAAGCATAAGCGGAAAGAAATACACCTTGGTGGTAGTAGATGACTACTCCGGATATACATGGACAATATTTATGTGCAAGAAGAAAGAAACTCTACAAAAACTACCACGGTGATGAAGAGAATTCAAAATGAGAAGAGTCAAACCATTATCAAAATAAGATCGGATAGAGGAACCGAGTTTGTCAATGGAATAATAACTCGATATTGTATTGAGAATGGTATTGGTCATGAACTATCGGCAGCAAGGACTCCACAAACAGAATGGAGTTGCAGAAAGAAGAAAGAACCCTCAAAAAGAACAAGGACCATGTTAGTGAAGCGGGGGTTACCAAAAAGATTTTGGGTGAAGCAATTAACCTGACTTGCTACACCCAAAACGGATGTATGATAAATAGACGGTGACAAAGACTCCTATGAGATCCTGGATGGAAGAAAACCAAATGTTGCATATTTTAGAATATTTGGATGTAAATGTTTTATCCACAACAATGGCAAAGACAACCTAAAGGCTTTTGATGCTAAAGGCGATGAGGGTATCTTCTTAGGATACTCACAAAGCAAAGCCTACAGAGTACTCAACAAAAGAACTATGGTTACGAGGAATCCATTCATGTAGTATTCGATGAGCCAAATGTAAATGGAGAAGACATTGAGGAGTCGGTGATAAGTGAATCATCCAACCATACGAAGAGTCCTATCTCAAGTCAAGCCGGAATTATCAATTCGTAAGAAGAAGATGAGATAGTGAATCTCAAAAACATTTGGAAAATTTGCAGCTAAGTGATTACGAGAGAGCGACCCACGAAGAATACAACCGCAAGTCGATGAATCCAGCCTAACTTACTCCAACCTGATGTAAGATGGTGAGAGACCATCCTCCGTAACTTGTCATTGGAGATATAAGAGAAGGTGTCAAAACAAGATCAGAACTCAACAAGAAGTTATGTTCACATGCTTTATCTCGCAAATAGAGCCAAAAGATGTGTCACAAGCATTGGATGACACACACTGGATTCAAGCTATGCAAGAAGAGTCTGAATCGGTTTGAGAGAAATAAAGTATGGGAATTAGTGCAAAGACCCATACATCAAAATGTTATTGGAACCAAATGGGTATTGAAATAAGATGAACGAGGAAGGCTCTGTGGTAAGAAACAAAGCAAGACTAGTAGCCAAAGGATATTGCCAAGAAGAAGGGATAGATTTTGATGAAACATTTGCCCTCGTAGCAAGATTGGAAGCTATAAGGATGTTTCTTGCCTACGCACTCATAAGAATTTCATTGTATATCGATGGATGTAAAAAGTGCATTCCTAAATGGCTTATTGGAAGAAGAAGTATATGTTGAACAACCTCCAGGATTTGAGAGAAGACTCTTGGAGATAAGGTATACAAACTCAAGAAAGCCTTGTATGGATTGAAAACAGGCACCCAGAGCATGGTATGACACCGTCACAATTCCTAATCGAAAATGGATTCACAAAAGGAAAAGTAGACATTTAACACTTTTTTAATTCAAGACAAGAAGAGTATCGCTTGTTCAAATATATGTGGATGACATCATTTTTGGATCCACTAACAAAGAGTCTGTGTGAAAAATTTTCAAACCTCATGCAAAGTAAGTTTGAAATGAGCATGATGGGAGAGTCGACATTCTTCCTTGGACTCCAAGTGAAACAAAGTGAAGGATGGAACCTTCATAAGTCAAACAAAATATACCAGAGAATTAATGAAGAAGTTTGGTATGGAAGAGAAGTCTTCAGTAAAAATACCAATGAACACATCAGTCAAAATGGACATGGATGCAGATGGCAAACCAGTAGATCAAACAAGATACTGAGCACTTATTGGATCATCGCTATATCTCACAAAGAAGCGGTGCCGACATCACCTTTTCTTTGTAGGTGTATGTGCAAGATTTCAATCGCTCCAAAAGAGAGCCATATGACAAAGAATGCCTAAGAGAATATTGAGATACTTGAAAGGAAGCCAAGAAGTAGGCCTATGGTATCCAAAGGAAGGTGGATTCAAGCTAATTGGCTATTCGATTCTCGACTATCTTGGATGCAGAGTGGACAGGAAGAGCACTTCAGGCACATGTCAAATGCTAGGAAACAGACTAATTTCCTGGTTTAGCAAGAAGCAAAACTCAATAGCCACCTCTCTGGTGCGAGAATACATAGCTCGCAGCAACACAGCCCAAGTCCTATGGATGAGACAAAGAATGAGAGACTATGAAGTTGAGGAAAAAGAAATTCCAATCATGTGTGATAACACAAGTGCCATTGCAATCACTCAAAATCCTGTGTTGCACTCAAGAACAAAACATATTGATGTCGATATCACTTCATAAGAGATCATGTTGAAAAAAAGGACATTATCTTGGAATATGTCTCAACCGATAAACAACTAGCCGACATCTTCACAAAACCATTATGTGAGTCAAGATTTGAAGAACTCAAACATGAGTTGGGGTTAATTGAGCTGGTGACACTCGGATAAATTAAAGAAGAGAAATGGAAAAAAAAAGAAAAAAAAAAAAAAAGAGAAAACAAAAATCACCAAGAATCACCAGATCGGAAAAGACACTACATAAAGTCGGTGATAGCCGAGTCACTAAGAAAATCACGAGGAGTAGAGTTAAATCAGCTAAGGGATAAGCTGAATAATTTATGAGCAAAGTGACAAAAACGTTGTCGTTTGACTAAGCGGGAATGTTTTAAGGAACACGTCAGCATAATGATGATGTGTACAGACATAAAGTTGCACACCAAGCTTATGATTGGATATAAATGTTGCCGCATTAAATACGAGACGTGAAATGCTCAATAGGCGTGCGAAATCCAAGCCGTTGATTTCGATCACAATTCAAAAAACCGCCGCACGCCCTTTCATAAACCATATTTAAACCATTTTCGTCGTTTCTCTCTCACACTTCTAAAACTGTTCATCTCTTTCTCTCAAAAGCAAAGGCAAAATACTCTCGAAACCCTATCAACCTTCAAATCAATTTCTGAGTTTTTCTTGATATAATCCTGAGAAATGGCACCAACTTATGACTTTACCAAGTTAGGAAAGCAAATCCACACCGGTTCGACGGTGGATTTCGACGGAATGGTGAAGCAGGGGTCCGACGACACCCTGGTGAAGAAAATCGCCGAGAAGTTGGAAACGTCGGGCTAAAACCGTTTCTAACATTAGAATATCCGATGACATATGTAGAGGAGGTCGCACAATTCACGTGAATGCCGAGATTCACGATGAAGGAATCAAGTCATCATTCACTAAAGCGGTGACTATCTCGCCAAGGATTTGGTGAATATTGCTTACTACCAGGAAGGAGCATCCGAGATTAAAGAAGCCGATGTAAACTTGGCCGACGCCCGGAAAAGAAATAGCCAAGTCCGACTTTTGCCGATAAAATAATATACACAAAGCAAAACAAGAGATCGTCAAGGAGGATTATCACAAGTTGTTGGACATAGTTGCCAAATGTATCGACATCAAATTTGGCGACTTTGACCAATCACAAAGGCGAAGCCGATTGTAATGGCCGCAATCATCGAAGAAAAGAAGATTAATCGGGCTGAGTTTGTCTCTACGCAGACTCGCGTAACGTGGGGAACAAGTCCTTCAAAGAAGATGGTTCATTTGGAGGATCCCTAGGATATGGCCTAGTGATTGGCCGGTTATTAGAGGTGAAAGGAGTCCCTCTGACATGGGAAGGCATTCCATGTTAACAAGAGGATGTTCAGAGCAAACCTCTCAGCGCACTGGAAGAGAGCTTACGCCAAGAGAGCGACACGGTGAGGGAAATCGGTGACCCCGAAGATACAAAATTGCTTCCTCTCCACCCAAGAAGAGAGCGCCCGGCTACTAAGAAGATCACGCCCGCAAAGAAAGAAAACCAAACATGCTCCCCGCCCGCAGCAGAGTCACCGCCTCAGGCCGTGTGTCGTGTCCGCCCGCAGCAGTCGGGTCGAGAAAGACTCACAAATACCTTCTCCGATCGTCAAAAGGAGGAGAATCGACAAGCCAAGACGGCCACTCCTCGTAAACAAACACCAAGACGCCCCGCCGCCCAAGACTGAGAGGACACCGCTCAACGTAACTAAATTCCCCGGTACAAACCAGAGACGAAGAAGACTCGTCAAGCGGTCCCGAACAGAGAGAAACCACAGTGAGTCGATTCTCCGCCTAGCACAAATACGGAGACTACCTGGAGAAGTAGAGTCTCCGGATGTAGTTGATGAAACAGCCAAGTCTCTTGAAGGCGATCACAGAGGCAACCCAAGACACGCTTGTAGCTCACACGGTGAAGCACAAGAAGAACTGCGCGAGAGCGAGATAGTGATGTAAGTGATCCTATCTCCACCTTACCCGGACATCCAAAATCGTCTGCGTGAGTGGAGGAAATGGAAGTTGAGTAAGTCGAGGAACAGTTCCAACGGCCCGAGTTCATAGAAGAAGAAGAGGAACCGCTAAATTTCCTCGACTAAACTCGTGCTCCCAAAGACTTGATGAGGACAATCGCCGCGGACATCCTACTGATTTACAAGGACGGGGAGAGAGAAAAGCAAGTCAAGAAGCCGAAGCACGTGAGAAGGCAAGCATCCGCCCCTATCTCGGCACCACGTAACACACACATCCTCTCCTTGATGTCTTCTCCGGCGTGTGACGAGGAACCGGAGAATGTTTCGCCACGTAAGAGTTGCAAACGCAGCAAGCATCGCACGAATCAAGAATCCTTCACGAGCAAAAGATCGATGGAGGGACCAGGAGAGTCCTCCGAACACATTTTGAAATCGATCCAATGGGAGTGGTTCACAAAATAGCCTCTGTTGCTGCTACCACTTCCCCACTCGGAAGAAGGATAAGGAAATTGGCGATGAAACGGGCTAGTGGGGACCCGTCGAGCCAACCCCTATTGAAGGTGTACTACCACCGCCCCAACTGAACAATCTATCCAAACAAATGAGAGTTTGAGACGAGTGACCCCATTCCAAGTCACTCGGTGGTGCGCCACCGAGGGGAAACTCCTCCACCTGCAGCAAAGGTCGGAGGATCTTTGCAGATGACTCCACAACGAATCAAGGAGGCGAAGAAGAGAAATTACAATCACAAGAAGAAAAAGAAGTTGCCATCAACGAAGCTCGACAGCTTGAGATCGTCTCACCGAGGTGCCAACCGCTCGAAGGCTAATGACGCTGCTTTGGTGCGATCGAGGCTGAGGAAGGAACACGGGAGTAAACACTGGGGCGATGAAAGTGCAATCCATGGGGTTGAGACTCAACGGATGCCACTGTAGAAGACCCTAAGACAGGTGACACTGTCGAAAGGGTGGACAATGCCCTTGGCCAGAGAGAGACCGGAGATAATGAAGGCCCACGGGAGGTTGAGACTTCCGGGGTAAAGAAGTCAAGTAGAGAACATCCCTCCTACTATCATCGACCCATCCGAGAAGGAGATCGGTGCACTTCATGATTCCCGGGACAACCCCGATGTCACTTTTCCGGGATCGGAAGGCGAAGAGAAGAAGTCGAGTCATCCCCATGACAAATCTAAAAGACTCGGTGCGGGTGTTCCAAGCACGAGTAAGTCGATCCCAAGACTACTCGTCAAACCTTTACCTTTGATGATGAGCCACCAATGGAAATCTCATCATCGTCCGATGACGCCACCGATAAGGCCGAGACCGCCATCTTTTGAAATGGAAAAACCAGTGAGACCAACGGTTGTTAAGACAACTGAGGCTCGGCAAGCCGGGTCTACTTCACAAAGAACCCACCAACAAGAGACCTTTGTGCAGCTCCTCAAGCTGCAGCAGGATCGATTCCCAAAAGAACCGCCGCGCACCACTCATCATCGAACAAATTCCGGTTGGCGGTGATGAATCCTTCGAGAGTCTTTTCCTTTTTCACTGGACATACCGAACTCCACGAAGAGTCGAAACGAACAAGCACGCTATCACGACTAGCTCCTGTTTTTCACTCAGGCACCATTGTTCCGGCCGATTTTGATTTTGACGTTGTATGGCCATCACCGCAAATGAGAAGAATCACTAAAGTTTGAGAAGTGTTCAAGGCACTCTTTTTGCCGAGGTTGAACGGATGGAGAGGCATCAGCCTCTTTGGACATGCGCCTGGACAACAGAGATGCCAACCTTACGGTGACTTGAGAGGCATCACGCAGTCGAGGATAAGGGAATGGTGACAACAAAGAAGAATCAATGCGTGTGGAACAGGTGAGATACTTAACCTTGTTCAACAAGTCGCTTGTGTGGGAGAGTCGAAAATGTTGATGCAAAAACGAAGCCGAGAGAACACATTGAGCATATGCATGAAGCTCACACTTTGCCGAAATCAAGTCGCTGCGTGAGCAAAATACAAATGATATATAGCGTTTGGAAGAACACATGACTAGAAAATTCAGCTTCTTCTCATGGCCGAGATGAAGCCGATTTCAGCAGAGTCCAACGCTACTCGACCGAATTCGTGTCGCTTACAACGCAGCAGACTTGAAGCGTAACTCAACCATCGAAGACTCGACTTCATGCTTGCCAAAGATGTTCCCTGGGGTTCCTCTATCCTTTGATGATGCCAAAAAGGGGGAAGAGGAATACCTTAAAGCAAAGAAAATCTGAAGTTCGAAAAGAAAGGAGCAAATTTGAGAAGGGAAAATCACCGAGGAAGTCTTGAAACGAGAAGAAAGGAAAGCTTGTTGAGGGGGAAAGATCAACAGATGTGACATTGATGATTGCACAAACCCCCAACAAGGTCCTCACTGGTGACATTATAAGCGAAAGAACTCCCCATGACTCGCCACTCCAACACTCTGCTATATCTATGGCTAAGAAAAGAAAAGCAATTGAAGCAGGGATGAAGGAAGTGGAAGGAAGAATGGATGCCAGGGTGATGAACATCTTGAAAGAACATGGAGGCATTCCGGTTGTGACAGAGACACCTATGCCATCTCGGATGTCGGGACATGAGCCACGATCGATGAATTTAAAACACTCGAACCGGGGATATTTTGCAAATATGTCTATGGCTCAAGCTTGGGACTATGTTGGGAAAAGGGTCTCGCGTTATGTGAAGAAGGCGACAGCGTGCCAGACTTCGAATCACTCACGTTGGTCACTCGCTAGTCACTCGGTTTGGGAAGAAGAAGACCCCAAAGACAAAGATACGCCCAGGAGGTAGAGGAAGAAGCGATGAGTGGAGGAAGAAGCTTTGGACCCAGGCCTCGCCCAAGAATATTGAATACGTAGATCCAGGAAAGAAAGGAGGGATCTATCGGGCTGGGCTTGACCAAGTGGCAAATTTAAAAGTGGCTAAAACTAACGTTGAGTATGCAAAGAGATTAGAAGAAGAAAACAAGAGACAAACTCGGCTATGGCGGGGAGAGACAGGAAAGAATAAGAAGAGATGAAGTGCCAGAAAGCATATGAGAAGAAAAGAAAGCGGTGACGATGAGAAAAAGAGAATAAGAGAAAGAAGAAGTCGATCAAGATGAAAGAAGGAGACAAACGAAGGAGATGAAGTTGTTGTCCAACCCTTCGTGTATTTTATTATGTAAATACATACAATGTAAGTCTTCCGTAATAAAGCTATAATTTTTTTTTCTTGAAGACAATTATATACGATACACCTTGTAAACAATTGTGTTAAGTACAAGAATGATATGATCAATAAAAAGATTGATTCTGCGCATACATTCTATGTCAATACACTATCTCGTATACATCTTTGTTATTTGCATTTTTGTATGGTTTAAGTTTTGGCATCATCAAAAAGGGGGAAATTGTTAGGAATTTTATTGTTTAGATTTTGATGAATGCCATGTAAAACTTAGAATAGAAAGTTGGCACCCCAATTCTTGTTGTAAAATGCATTGTAATAAATAGAGTGGCCAAAGCCGAGTTAAGTCGCCTACGCCCTAACATGCAAGAAGATAATCAAGATGGAAGGAAGACTCTGAGACAAAGTGAGTATGGCAAAGAAGAGTAGACGGAACTCTATCAAGAAGCGGTGAGATGCACTGAGTGGAGCATCCAGTCAAGTCAACTCAAGAAAAGCCAAGTCTCAAGTTGAAGTGACAAGAGTCATCTAATGATTGAAGTCGACTCTAAGTCACCTGGGAAAGCAAGGAAATGCGATCAAGTCGAGATAATCGAAAAGAACCGTTGTACGTAAATCAAGAGATTTACTTAAACAAGTAATATCTCCATACCACCTTTCTTGGAGTGCTCATCCCGAAGCGTGCAAAAGGAATGAACCAATGGGAAGCACTACACCGTGTCGAACTCTAAAAAGGTGAAAGAACAATTCATACGAGAAACGGCAATTCCAAGAGCGCAAGCTAACGATTGCAAAGTGACTTTCAAAAATGAGCCTATCTCTTCAACGGGCAAATTTTTGAAAGTTCACTATAAAGGCCGAGGAGTTTGTTTGAGAAAAAGTAGTGGATGACACACACGTGAGATATACAAGCATATTAGAAAAATCGAAACATTCTCAATCCTCAAGCCTACATTACGAAGTACATCAATCCAACACTCACCCGTGAAGGAAAGAGAACTTCAATCAGTTGAAGAGGAAACTTTTGAAAACAAGGGGTCTACATTCCGGGGAAGGGTTGTAGAAAGGTTCAAGGTTGAACCAAGTCTTAAGCTTTTGGAGGGCTTTGTGATCAAATCCAAAGAGCTTGAGCAAGTGAGTCAGTAGTAGCAAGGCACTGCCTGTGAAGAAGCCGAGTCGTACGAGAAGCTTGGTGAGTGATCAAGGCATCTCGGATCGAGTCCCTAAGGATCAAGTCGGCTGTTGTGATCAAGACTTGTATCCGGACTATTACCACTTTGTAAACCGATCATTACTTAGTGGATTCCTCCAGGAGTTGGAGAAGAGAGGAGTAGAAGAATTACCCCATCTTGAACCTCTATAAAAACTTTATCGTGTCATTTACATTTCAAAGATTTAAATTCTCGCACTTTTAATCGCTTATATCTCACGATAAATTTGCCACCCATTTGATAATTTACAAGTACTAAATCAAGTTCTAAAATCTTGCTTAATCAAACTTAAGGGTGTTAAGTCTTCCAATAAAATAAAACCACAAGTTGAGTTAAATTATAGCCAACAATTTGAGTTACTCCATCAACACTCAGTGAGTCTTTGAGAGATTAACTCTTGAGTGACTAATTCGATTTGTCCATCAAGGACACACTGTGTAGAATCAACTCAGAGATTTAAAAGGACTAAATCGAAAATTTGTAAGGTTTATTCAACCCCCTTCTAAACCTTACACTTACACCCCTTGGGACCTACACGCCCAAAGAAGCATATGATTGGATATAAATGTCGCCGCATTAAATGCGAGGAATTAAATGTGGTTTGACGTTCTAAATCGAGCCGTTGATCTTGATCAAATTTCAAAATCCAAAAACCCGTCCTTTCATAACCCTTATATACGGTTTTCAGTCTTCTCTCTCACACTTTACTGAAATTGTTCATCTTTCAAGCAAAAGAAAGCAAGTTCTTTTCTCTCTCACAAACCCTACGTGTTCTCAAGACAGTTTATCAAGGTTTTAATCGGTAATATTATCTACAAATGGCTCCAAAGTTCAATTTCGTCAAGTTATCGAAGCAAATCCACTCGGGATTGTCCGTGGATTTTGAAGGCATGGTGAAGCAGGGATCGGATGAAAACCTAGTGAAGAAGATCACGTAAATGTTGGAAAAGTCTGGTCTTAAGGCCTTTTGACTTTGGAGTACTCGCACACTTACCTTGAAGAGGTGGCGCGATTCTACATGAATGCGGAAGTGCGGGGACGAAGGGCCGATAGTCTTCGCCCACCGGAAGGACATTATGATAATCAAGCTAAAGACCTTGCAGAGCATCTGTTTGTTGCCATCCGAGGGCATGTCCGAGATAAACGAAGTTGATGTTGACTTGGCCGCTTTGCATGGAAAGAGGTAGCCAAACCTCGAGAGTCTTTGCTAAGGTGGTTTACACAAAGTGAGAAGAAATTGTTGAAGTACGACTATCACAAATTAATGGATGTCATCTCTAAGTGTGTAGACATGAAGTTTGGCGGCTTCAACCAATGTCAAAGACTAAGCCGATCGTCATGGTGCGATCATGCAGGCAAGAAAGTCAACTGGGCCGAGTTCGTACAACAGACTCTGCTTAACATTGTAAATGGTCATACAAGGAAGACGGATGCCACCGATGGAAGTAAAGGGCATTCCCTTCAACATGGAAAACCTTTCCATGTAAATAAAAAGATGTTTGAGCCAATCTCTCAGAGCCGAGAGAAGAGAGCCCATGCGAAGAGGCGCGGCGAGGGGGAATCAGTGACCCGAGGACACAGTTGTTACCTTCCCTCCCAAGAATAAAGTCGCCCCTCGCAGAATCGCAAAGAAGAAGGCTGCCCTCGCAGCAAAGAAAGAAACAGGATGCACCGCCCCGCAGCCGAGTCACCCGCCTGCATGCCGTGTCTCCTATCCCGCCTCGAGGCCGAGAAGGAAGCCCAAATCCCTTCTCCGATCATACGAAAAGAAAAGGATCGCAAGCCTAGAAAGACTGACTCCATCCAAGAAAGATGCATCGGCCCCCGCCGCCACGTAATCGAAGAGGAAAAAGAACGAAATTCCTCTGGTTAAGACCAAAAGAAGAAGGATTGTCAAGATTTCGGAGCGTGAGAAAACAAGTGAAGTCCGCCACTCACCGAGAAAGCTTCGAGATTGCCGACACTCGGGGAAGTGTAGTCTCCTGAAGTAGTTGATGAAAGCGCCAAGTCTGGCCGAGGGTGATCAAAGCAAAGGCCCACAAAAGACCCAGCCGTGGAGAGGACAATCGAGGATAAAAAGCGGTGAGACAACTAAATCTCACGATTGAAAAAGTTGTCTCTCCGCCACGCTACGACGTCTGAAGGTGAAGAGAAGCAGAGTACCCGCCTTCCATCCGAAAAATGAAGGACAAGAAAAATAAGATGATGATGATGTCATCATTTACTCTCCGGTATACCCGGACATCGAGCGCCATCTATGTGAATGGAGGGAGTGAAAGCTAAGCCAATCAAGGATGCAATTTGAACGCCCGAGTTTATCGAAAAAGAGGAGGAGTTATTCCAATTTCTCGGAGTCAACACGTGCTTCAGGCCCCTTGATGAAGACAATTGTCCGAATATTCTACAAATCTTCAGGAGAAGGATCAAGCCAAAGCGCCAAGGAAAGAGGCTCGTGAGAAAGCCAAGATATGCACGTTCTGGGGAACTCTAGAACACACTCACTCTCATCTTGACGTGTTCTCAAAGAGTAATGAAGACATGGATCCCATTCGCAATAGAGAAGTCGGACATGCAACAAGCTCTCGAGGGAATCGAGGATAATGCATGCGCAACAAATGTATGAAGGACAGGAGAGTCCTCACAATCTCTCCGTAGACCGATCCTTTGGGAGTAGCACAACATATTACCTCGATCGTTGTTGCAGCTACGCCCCCCGTCCCGGGCCCCGAGGATGGTTCCAAGGGAATTGGCGATGAACCGGGAATTTGGGCACCTAAGTTGAGCCAACCCCTCATCAAGGTGTTTTACCACCGCCCCAACGGCCGAGCACTCAACGGCATCAACCGCGAGTCCGGAGAAGAGTGACCCATCATCGATCTCACGGTGGTGTGCCGGTGAGGGGAAAACTCACTCCACCGTAGCAGGATCGGAGGATGCCGCAAATGACTCCATATTGAAGAAAAGAGCGAAGTGGAAACTAAAAAAGAACCACAACAAGAGTGTTAGTCCAAGTGGCTACGATAATCTAGAGGGGTGAATAGATTATGCGATTTTTCGCAAATCGCCCTCTTTTTCGAATGAACACGTAATTGACAAGAATGTAAATGCGAAATTAAACAACACTCGATGATTTATAGTAGTTCAACCCACCTAGGGCCTAATCTACTACCACCACGGTATATCCAAGTGGATTTCAAAAAGAAAAAAAGATTTTATTAATTACCACAATTAATACAACACCACCTTTGAAGATTACCACAATCTTCTTACAACACCTTCAAGGAGATTACCACAATCTTCTTTCAACACCTATGAAGAGTACCACACTCTTCAACACCTAAGATCACTCAAGTGTGTTCTTACCACAAGAACACTAACAAGGATATCTTGTTTTCGATGATAGAAAAATTCAAGATTACAACTCAATAAATGAAGTATACAAACTTTGAGTGCAAGTGTAATCAAGAACAAAAAGCCTAGACCTCAAGATTGTGCAAGTGCAAGAACTTAGGCTATTACAACAGAATGTAAAAATGAAAGCTTTGAGAATTTTTCAGATTTCTTGTTGTATTGTAAGCTTGTGTGTTGTGTTTTTGTGTCTTCAAATCATCCTCTATTTATAGGAGAGCCTTCAAGATTGGATCTCCAACATAGGCTCCTTCATCTTCACTTTTATCTACAAAAAGAAGATCACAAGATGTAGAAATATAGTACAAAATTGATAAAGTAAATCTTGTCGATAATGGTTGTCCAACGGTTTGAATTTTTTGTCAAAAATAGAGGTTGAACGGTCGCAGAGATAGAAATTTGAAAGTAGATCGCACTATTTTACACAGGGTGACGGTCGTCGACGGGGGTCCGACGGTCGACCCGACCCTATGCTTTGAATGGTCGGGGTGTTGGAAAATCAAAACAGAGAGTTCTATAATTGAAACTCACGTTCGTGCACCGGCCGCCCATAGGTCGACCGATCGCCTCCTTGTTTTTCATTTCATCCCGTATTCGCGTTTCAAAACTCAACTCAGTACAGTTGCCCTATTGGGCGACCGGTCGAGCTTGAAATATAGGTGTTGTCCAATTTTTTATCAAAAATAAGCTTCAAGAAATATACTCGAAAAATAGTAAAATCATTTTAAATTGATCGGAAGTATTTGGACAACATTTAGGGGCGTTGTTTTGGTATAAAAATACATTTGCACAAAATCATCAAAATCATGATAAAAACATTTATCTTACAAACTCCCCCTTTTTGATGATTACAAACCAAAACAATTTTCAAGAGGACGATTTTAAAACAAAACATATTTTCCGGTCTAAAACATCAATCCATTACAAGCAAGATTTACCATAAGTAAAACACACAAGGATAGGAGCAAATATTTTTTAAAACATTTTTGCACAAGCTCCCCCTATCAATATGCATATCAAGAACAAGTATAAAAGCAACCAACTAGAAGCTAAAAGCTTAGCTTGTACAAAACAAGCTTGAATTATTTGAGCATAGAAGCTCCCCCTGTCACAAAACATCATTAGTCAAGCATAAAAGTCCACAATACATCAAATGGACTAAGTAATATTCATAGCTTTTGGCTTTTGAGAGCCCTAGCTTATACCTTTTCTTGCGAGCTTATTTTCGCTCTTTGAGCATATGAGCGTTTTTCTTGTTTCTCCCCTTTGGAATCATCAAAAAGAGTGTTAGCACGATAAAAACATCATACAATTATATCAAAGTGCGCAATTTTAACGATTTATCGAGCGTTTTGAAAATTAAAGCTTAAATTCCAAATAAAAAGGGAAAAATTGATCATTTGATTTGCAAAAGCATATTTGAGTGTCAAGACATGATCTCAATAAATATATAAGACTTTTGAAAAAATAAGAGTCATGTATAAGTTGAAATTTTCTTTGCGACAATTCATCGAACACTTTGTGGGCGTGAAAAATAAAAGAAGTTGTATAAGGCCCTTGTAAATGAATCAAGCCAAACATTTTCATCACCAAATTAGTTCAAACACCATTCAATACAAATGAATAAGCTCATCCCAATCATATGAAACTTCCATCAATACAATTACAAATAAGCCAAAAACTCAGGGTTCAACCCAATTGAGCAAATGAATTAGAATTCTTACCATTCAATCGGTAAAGACAAGCAATGATGATGATAGTCGAGCTTAATTAAGTCCAAGATATGAAATGTATGCAAGAAAACAAATTTGAAGTGAAATTTGTATGCATTTGGTGAAGGGGACGAAAAATAGACAAAATGAGCCCAAATGGCTAAGTCTCAAGACAGAACCGTATTTAACCACAAAATGGCAGTGGTCGACCGGTCGACGGTGAGGTCCGACTGGTTGCCCTCACCCCCAGTCAGCCACTGTCTCAACTTGTTTACCAAAATCCAAAATTCAACCAAAAATCCGATTTTTCGCCCCTAAGTTTTAAAAACGCGCAAAATGCAAACGTAAACCTCATTCAATATGCATTATGCCTAACCGAGCTCGTATATATGCAAAAGTCTCGGAAGATAGCGGTTTTGTAAAAATGTCCGCCAATTGATCTTGAGATGGAACAAAAGATATCTCAATTTTTCGTTTTGAAACACAATCCTTAGAAAATGATGTCGAATCTCAATATGTTTAGTACGGTTATGATGAACCGGGTTTTGAGCAATATTTATAGTGGATATGTTATCACAAAAAATAGGAACATTTTCAAAAGAACATTTATAATCCGCTAAAGTTTGTTTCATCCAAAGCAATTGAGTACAACAAAAGGCCGCGGAAATATATTCGGCTTCGGCCGTTGAAAGTGAAACACAATTTTGTTTCTTTGAAAACCAAGAAACTAGGCAATCACCTAGAAATTGACATGATCCGGAAGTACTTTTACGATCATCAATATTTCCCGCATAATCCGAATCACTATAACCTTTAAGAGAAAATTTTTCATTCTTTGGATAAAATAAACCATATTGAATAGTGCCTTTCAAATATCGAAAAATCCTTTTAACGGCACTCATATGAGATTCTTTGGGATTGCTTTGAAAACGAGCACATAGGCATACGGCATGAAGAATATCCGGTCTACTTGCGGTTAAATAAAGTAAACTACCAATCATACTCGATATTTGGATTCATCAACCGGCTTGCCTTTTTCATCTTTGTCAATCTTGACGTTTGTTGCCATGGGGTAGAGACGGTTCTTCCTTCTTCAATGCCAAACTTCTTTAAAAGCTCCTTTGTATATTTTGATTGTGAAACATAAATTCCTTCTTGGCATTGCTTAATTTGAAGTCCGAGGAAGAAGTTGAGCTCCCCATCATGCTCATTTCAAATTCACCTTGCATTAACTTAGAAAATTTCTTGCACAAGGATTCATTAGTAGCACCAAAAATAATATCATCAACATAAATTTGAACTAACAAGCAATCTTGCCCTTTTTCAAAAACAAAGAGAGTAGTATCAACTTTACCTCTTGTAAAACCTTTTGCAAAAGAAAAGAGCTAAGTCTATCATACCATGCACGGGGTGCTTATTTCAAACCATACAAGGCCTTTTAAGTTTATAAACATCATTAGGCCTAGAAAAATTTACAAACCCCGGGGTTGTTTTACATAGACTACTTGAATAAGACCATTTAAAAATGCGGATTTTACATCCATTTGGTAAAATTTGAAATTTTAAAACAAGAATAGGCAAGTAAAATCTGAATAGCTTCTAAACGTGCTCACGGTGCAAATGTTTTATCATAATCAATACCTTCTTCTTGACAATAACCTTGAGCTACTAACCTTGCCTTGTTTGAACAATATTGCCTTGGTCATGGAGCTTGTTTCAAATACCCATTTTGTACCAATAATGGTTTGAGATGGAGGACAAGGTACTAATTCCCATACATCATTCCTTTCAAATTGATTCAACTCCTCTTGCATTTCTAAAAACCAATCTTCATCTTCAATAGCTTCCTTAGCATTTTTAGGCTCTTTTTGAGATATAAGAGCTTTCTCGCGAATTTTCCTCGGGTCATTACTTTATCAAGGGGATCACCAATAATAAGATCTTTTGTGTGATCTCCTTAAATTTCAATGCTACGGGAAGATCCGAAGTATCACTTTATCTTCTTGAGGAACATTTGAGCTTGAAGGTTGATCATTTTGAGTATCACATTGAACAATGGGTTCAACAATATCCTCTTAATCACTTTCATCATTGGGTATCCTTTCAACACCTTAAGCTTCATTGAATTTGACATGGATGGATTCTTCAACAACTCCACTAGTTTTATTGTAAACCCGATATGCTCGCTCTTGGTTGAATACCCCATAAATATTCCTTCATCGGCCTTAGGATCAAGTTTGTCCAATTGATCCTTAGTATTCAAAATAAAACATTTACATCCAAATATTTTGAAATAACTAATATTTGGAGTACTTCCTTTCCAAAGCTCATATGGAGTTTTATTCATTTTAGACGAATATAAACTCGATTAATGACATAGCAAGCGGTACATACGCCTTCGGCCCAAAAATATTTTGGAAGTGAAAATTCATTGAGCATGGACCGACTCATTTCTTGAAGTGTTCGATTCTTCCTTTCGGCTACTCCATTTTGTTGAGGTGTCCTTGGAGCCGAAAATTTGTGACTATATCCCTTGGTTTCACAAAAGACTCTAAATTATCCATCAAATTCTCCACCTCGATCACTTGAATAGACTTAATAGTATCTTCTTTTTCATTCTCAATAAGTCTACACAACTTAACAAACTCATTAACGACATCGCTTTTATTTGTAAGAAATAGAGCCCAAGTATATCTAGAAAAATCATCAACTATAACAAAAGTGTAATGTTTCCCACTTAGACTTGTCGTACCAATATCCCCATACAAATCTAAATAAAGAAGTTTGTGATCTTGGTTGTGGAAATTTTATTTTGGGCTTAAAACTACTCTTAACTAATTTGTTCTTTTGACAAGTGTCACATAAGCCAAGATTTTTTAATTCAATTTGGGTAGTCCTTTTACATGTTGGTTTTTGTAAATAGTTTGCAAATTTTTATATCCAACATTTCCAAGTAGCTTATGCCATAAACTAGTTAAATCATTATTGGCGACAAGACAAGAAACATTTTGACTAACCAAATCACTTGTACAAATTTTGTAAAGATTGCCTTTTCTAATTGCTTCACAAATAATTTTATCATTTTTGGAAATAAGGCATTTTTCTTTATTAAAAACAATATTATAATTTGAATCACAAAGTTGGCTAACACTTATCAAAAGCCCTTCTACTAAAAAAACATTACTCGAGAGAGAAAGAAGAGTTACCAATTTCTCCATTTCCAAGAATTCTTCCTTTGCCATTGCCGAACATGACCATACCCTCTTCTTGGAGCTTGATGTTGGTAAAAAGTTCTCTCTTTCCGGTCATATGGCGTGAACATCCGCTGTCCACGAGCCATTTTGAATCCTCCATAGTTGTTATAGCCCCTATGACCTACAAAAGAATTATTTTTAGGTACCCTATAGTTTTGGGGTCCATGGGGGTTAGCCTTGAGACCTTTGGGTCTCCAAACAAAGCTAAAATTATTCTTAAATTTACAATGACTAACATAGTGACCAACTTTACCACAATAAAAATAAATAAGATTATGGGCACTCGCTAGCACGTACAAAAGTCGGACCTTGGTCTTTTTCTTTGAAAGAGGTTGAAAAGGTTTATAGCCAAGTCCTAATTTAGAATTCTCACCTCTTTGTGCATCTAAAATTTTTGTAACTTTATCCGTACTTAAGTTAAAATGGTGCACATCCTTTTTCAAACATTCAAGATCATTTGTGAGCGTTTGTTTTTGATTAGTACGGACTTTAGTAAGAGTAATAGCATGAGCTTTATCAAGAGATTCATAAGAAGTAAACAATTTATCCTTTTCTAATTTAAGCTCTTTATGCTCATTTTTTAAAGTCTTGTATTTAACAATCAAATTTTGAAACTCATTTTGTAATTCATCAAAATCACATTGTAAATCATCAACTAAGGAAGAAGATGAAGCGTTAGAGCGTACCTCATTGTTTTCGTCGTCTATGGCCATAAAACCATGTCCAGATTCTTCTTCTTCGTCGGTTGTTTCAAGCAGCTCATCCCAAGTTTTGACTTCCGCATTTAGAGCCTTCTTTTTCGGAAAAGGCTTCTTCTTCTTTTGTTCCTCTTCCTCGAGTTTTGGGCAATCGGCTATGAAGTGCCCGGATTTTCCGCATTTAAAACACGAGTTGTCTCTCGGTTTTCTCGCCTTATTTTTATTCACAAATTTTGCAAATTTACGAACAAATACGGCCATCTCCTCATCATCATCATCAATATCATAGTATACATTATTAGAAGAAGATGCAAGACCTTTAGGAATATTTTGCATACCCGATTGATTGATGGATGGTTTGGAATTTTTCCTCTCCTTGAGATAGACTTCGTAGATGAGGAGGTTCCCGATGAGCTCATCGAATTTGAGTGTCTCGAGATTTTGTGCTTCCGTGATAGCCGTCACCTTTTCGGACCATGAGCCGGGAAGAGCGTTCAAAACTTTGGTCACCTTGTCTTCTTCGGAGATGACCTTTCCAAGAGCCATAAGAGGATTGACAATGTTGTCAAGCCTTTCCACCATTTTTGATATGCTTTCACCATCATGCATATTGAAATTTTCAAAGTCTTTCACAAGCATTGTTTTTCTTGCTTGCTTCACTTTCTTTGTGCCCTCATAGATGGTTTCTAATTTTTCCCAAACATCATGTGCCGACCTTATGTCTCTTATACGATTATACTCGGTGGCGGTAAAGAGAGCAATGCAAAATATTTAAAGCCTTACCATTTAGAGAGAAGGCCTTCTTGTCATTTTCATCGAACTCCTTGAAAGGTTTAGGAGTCGTGGTGTCGTCCTCCAATTTCTTGGTTGGTTGATCAACTCCTTCAATGACCACATTCCAAATGTCAAACCCGCACCCTTGTAGAAAGCACTCCATATGGTCTTTCCAAAATGCATAGTTGTTGGCGCCGAATAGTGGTGGCTTGTTGGTAGAAGCGCCGGTGGAGGTAGCGTTCGTAGCCATGGACCTTTTCTCTTTACTCGAAACGAGTTAGCCAAAGAGTTTGGCTTTGATACCACTTGTTAGTCAAGTGGCTACGATAATCTAGAGGGGGTGAATAGATTATGCCGATTTTTCGCAAATTGCCCTCTTTTTCGAATGAACACGTAATTGACAAGAATGTAAATGCGGAAATTAAACAACACTCAATGATTTATAGTAGTTCAACCCACCTAGGGCCTAATCTACTACCACCGGTATATCCGAAGTGGATTTCAAAAAGAAAAAAAGATTTTATTAATTACCACAATTAATACAAAACCACCTTTGAAGATTACCACAATCTTCTTACAACACCTTCAAGGAGATTACCACAATCTTCCTTCAACACCTATGAAGAGTACCACACTCTTCAACACCTAAGATCACCCAAGTGTGTTCTTACCACAAGAACACTAACAAGGATATCTTGTTTTGGATGATAGAAAAATTCAAGATTACAATTCAATAAATGAAGTATACAAACTTTGAGTGCAAGTGTAATCAAGAACAAAAAGCCTAGACCTCAAGATTGTGCAAGTGCAAGAACTTAGGTTATTACAACAAGAATGTAAAAATGAAATCTTTGAGAATTTTGCAGATTTCTTGTTGTATTGTATGCTTGTGTGTTGTATTTTTGTGTCTTCAAATCATCCTATATTTATAGGAGAGTCTTCAAGATTGGATCTCCAACATAGGCTCCTTCATCTTCACTTTTGTCTACAAAAAGAAGATCACAAGATGTAGAAATATAGTACAAAATTGATAAAGTAAATCTTGCTGATAATGGTTGTCCAACGGTTTGAATTTTGTTGTCAAAAATAGAGGTTGAACGGTCGCGCAAAGATAGAAATTTGAAAGTAGATCGCACTATTTTACACAGGGTGGTGAATCGGCGGGGTTTCCGATCGTGGCCGACCCTATCTTTGAGCGAACTGGTCGGGGTGTTGGAAAATCGAAACAGAGAGTTCTATAATTGAAACTCACGTTCGGGCATCGGTCGCCATAAGGTCGACTGGTCGCCCCTTGTTTTTCATTATGTCTCGTTTTCTATTTCAAAGCTCAACTCAGTACAAGGTTGCCCTATGGGGTGTGGTCGAGCTTGAAATATAGGTGTTGTCCAATTTTTAATCAAAAATAAACTTCAAGAAATACTCAGAAAAATAGTAAAAATATTTTAAATCGATCGGAAGTATTTGGACAACATTTAGGGACATTGTTTTGGTATAAAAACACATTTGAACAAAATCATCAAAATCATGATAAAAACATTTATCTAACAAGCAAGGTTGACATTGACGAAGCTCGGACGGTTGAGTCTGTCCTAGTGAAGTGTCGCCTACTTTGCAAGGCGAGGACACTGCTATTGCGATCGAGGCACGAGATTGAAATGCCTCGGGAGTTAACACTCTGCGCAGGTGAAAGTGCAATCCAAGGGGTTGAGACTCATTCCGATGCCATGGTCCAAGACCCTAAGACAACAAGGCGTCTGTCGAAGAGAATGTAGAAGGCCTCTGCAGTTGAGACTATTTGGAGGTGTTGAAGGCCCAAGGAAGTTGAGACCTCCCGGGTAAAGCACAAGAAGTTGAGAACATCCCTCCGTTAACATTCCGAATATGAGAAGGAGATTAGTGCACTTCATGACTCTAGGAAAACCACGACATATCATTTAAAGTGTCGAAGATGAAGTTGAGTCCACACTGTTGAACATCAAAAGCACCCAACCGAGGATGTTCTCCTTGCAGACGAAGTCGATCAAGTTTTAAAGTTGCTCATCAAACATTCAACTCGATGATGAACCAAGCCCCAAAGTTTCATCAAAGATCCGATGACGTGGTATTGCGGTAGAGGACCAGGTACTTCACTTAGCAAAATCCACGATGCCGAAGAAGTCGTTAAGACAATTGAGGCTCGATCACCGGGTCAACCCATTTCAAAAGGCACTGATCGAAATTTCAATCCCTTATGTGCGAGATGATACATTTGGCAATTATTTCCATTTTTCGATTGAGCTGCAGAGCTAGAGGAAGAAGACTGACTAAAGAAGCGTGGCGTTTCACCGTCGAGAAGATCTTGTAATCCCTACGGACTCCATTGTGCCGGCAAATTTTGACTTCGATGCGAGAATGGCCGGTGAATCAGTGTGACAGATGAGATCCGTGAAGTCTTCAAGACGATCCGTGCGAGAGATTGAGAAGATCGAAGCAGCACCAGGACTCATTAGATCTACGCCGGATAATAGAGATGCCACCCTCACAAAGCAGATTTAAGAGGGATAGTGGTAAGGATCGGGAGTGGTGTCGCAGCAGAGTGCAATGCGATATGAGCAAGTTCGCTATTTCAAAGCATTGTACAATAAAATGCTTGTTTGGAGTCTTGATAATTCGATATAAAGCAGAGGATGCAGTCTATATGGAGAGATTGCATGCCTCCCACACAACCGAAATGGAGTTATTGCGTGAATTCCATCGAAAAGAAATTCTATGTCTTGAGGAGAACATGAATACCAAGTTCGGCCTTCTCATGGCTGAAATGAAACTTGTGGCGGTGAGTCAAAGGCCACTGCTCGTTAATTTCGAACAAAGACATGTCTTTGTGAGACTCAAGCGAGAACTCGGCTCTCTCAATGAGACTCGACTTCATGCTCATTTTGGAATGTTCCTAGGGTCCCTATCTCCTTTTATGATGCCAAAAAGGGGAAAAGGAATACCTAAGGAATTTGAAAGAAGAAGTAGCAATGAGAAGAAAAAGGAAAAAGCGATTGAGGGGGAAAAGTCAAAGGATTTGACACTAATGATTATCGAAACCCCTCGGCCAGGTCATGTGATGACCTCAATAATTAGCAAACTTCTAGTGACTATGCCGATCGAACACTCTGTTGTGCCATGTCGAGAAAAGAAAGATTGTAGAAGAAGCAGATTAGTTAGAGTTCGATAAAAAGACGGATGCCCACATTGAAGCAATAATGAAACAATTTGGTGGCATTCCGGCGCAGGGAAGGATCAAGATGCTATTCCGGATAGACGGATCCGAGCCAAGATCGGTTGAAGAATTTAAGACGCTCGAATCCAAAGGCTATTTCCGGAAGATGTCGTAGCCCAAGCACGGGATCTGTCTTGGGAGAAAGGGTCTTAAGTTGTGCGAAGAAAGCGAGGCAAGAGAGACTACCAGCAGCCCATTCATTTGGTAAAAAAAAAGACTCATGTACAAAGTATACACCCGAGAGGAGGAGGAAGAGGTTTTCAACCAGACCTCTACCCAAAAATATCGAATATGTAGATCCCGGCAAGAAGGGAAGGATCTCGGGCCGGGTATTATGAAGTAGCGAATCCGGGAAGAGGCTAGGAAGAATCTCGACTACGTGAAAAAAATAGAAGAGGAAAACAGAAGACAAGACAAACTATGGCAAGAGAGGCAAAAGAGGAAGCGAAAAGATCTTCGCTGCGAAGAGAGCTTATGAAAATAAGAAAGCAAATCAAGAAGAAAGAAAAAGAAAAGAGAGCTGATGATGACAGAGTCAAAGAGGAAAGAAGGAGGAAAATAAAACGATGAAGTGTTCTGCGAACCCTTCATGTATTTTACTCTTGTAAATACATCTTTGTGTAAGTCATCGTATATTCAATAAAGTGTTTTGTAATTTCTCACTTTATATTTGTATCTTAGCATAGATGATTGTAATTTGCTTAGATTTAAATATGCTCGATACACTTTGTAAACAAGCGTGTAAAGGACAAGAATGTTATGATCAATAAAATGATTGATTCTACACATACATTCTTTTTCTTGCATTGTATCGTATGTATCTTTCTTTGTTTACATGTTGTTTAATGTTTTTAAGTTTTGGCATTATCAAAAAGGGGAAAATTGGTGGGAAATTTATTTTGTAGATTTTGATGAATGCCATGTAAAACTTAAACTAGAAAGTTGGCACCCTATTTTATTTGTAATTTGTATTGTAATAGATATTTTGTAAAATTTGAGTCAAGTCACCTATGCCTAGAAATATAAGAAGTCAATCAAGATCGAAGTGAAAACTCATTGCAAGACCAGTGAGTATGGCAAAGAAGAAAAGTCAAGAATTCAATGAAGGTGTATCAGGTTTGTGAAAGCAGATAAAGAGTCGATCAAGTCAACTCAAGAAGCCAAGTCTCAAGTTGAGGTGTGGATGAGTCATCCAAAGATTGGAAGCTAACTCAAGTCGCTGGGAATAAAAGACTGCATTGATCAAGTCAAGACAATGAACGAGATCCGTTGATGAAAGTCAAGAATGTTACTCGAGAATGGTAACATGTTAAAGTTGTCGAGAGATAAAGTATTAGTTCCGGATGTGTGCAAAAGGAACAAACCAATGGGAATCACTGACCTAGTGTCGATACGTTGCAATGCCGCAAGACATTAAATACGAGGAAATGTTAACATCAAGGACTACAACAAGACAAGCCAACGAACACAAGTGACTTTTGAAATCAGCCTATCTCTTCAACGCGGATTTTTGAATGTTCACTATAAAAGGTTGAGGAAACTCATTGAGAAAAGGTTACTCGAACCATGAACAAGCAAGCAATATTCAAATCAGTAACCTGCAAATATTCTCAAAATCAAGCTAATCCTCAAGCACCGAAACTCGAAGGAAATCAATCCAACACAAAGCTGTGAAGGAGAGACTACCTCAAATTTGTTGAAGAGTAAACTTTTGAAGAATCAAAAGGGTCTACTTTCCAAGGAGGATTGTAGGAAGGTTCAAGGTCGAACCGGTCTCAAGTTATTGGAGGTGTTGGGATTTGGTCCAAAGATCCGCCGCAATGGGCTTTAAAATAGCGCGCCCGCGATTTGAACTCGTGAGTTTGGATTGCATAGTTAAAGGATAGCTTAAAGGATATGATTTGGACTACCTATACCAACAGATGCATCTTCTTTCTCGTGCCCATTACATAGAAACTCCGAGGTTAAGCGTGCTTGGCACGGAGTAGACATGGGATGGGTGACCCCCGGAAAGTTTCTAGGGTGCGCGTGAGTGAGGACAAAGCGCTAGAAAAGATTCATGTTGGTTTGTGGGGACAAATCGTCAATCCGAGTAGCGCCAGAGGTCCAACAACTGGTATCGAGCAGTCACGAGTTCGAATTCCTTGGAAGCACGCTGCAGTGAGGTTGCCAGAGCGGTGGGGCGAGATGTTGGCGCGCTGGAGGTAAACGGACCAGAATCGGAAGGGTGGGTTGCCAAGTGGCCGGCATTTGAAACACTCGAAGGCGAAGGTGTAGGTTGTTGGGTGGACAGTAATGAAGGGTAGGTTTCAGGTGGCGGAACTCAAGTAAAACAGCATCGAACCGAAGGTGTAGGTTGTTGGGTGGACCAGAACTAAATGGTAGGTTGCCAGTGGCCGGAACCGAGGTAAACAGATCGAATCAAGGTGTAGGTTCTTTGGGTGGCGGAATCGAGAGGCTAGCGCGTGACGCGACACTTGAATCAGAAGAAGTTGGCGTTAGAACGAGAAAGTTTGGCGGACGGCGGAGGTTGCCAAGCTTTGGAGCGAGATGCCAGTCTTTGGAGGGGGATTGTTGGGATTTGGTCCAAAGATCCCGCCCGCAATGGGCTTTAAAATAGGCGTGGAGGCGGCCCGCGATTTGAACTCGTGATTTGGATTGCATAGTTAAAGGATAGCTTAAAGGATATGATTTGGACTACCTATACCAACAGATGCATCTTCTTTTCTCGGTGCCCATTACATAGAAACTCTTAGGTTAAGCGTGCTTGGCACGGAGTAGACATGGGATGGGTGACCGGGAAGTTTCTAGGGTGCGCGTGAGTGAGGACAAAGCGCGCTAGAAAAGACTCATGTTGGTTTGTGGGGACATCGTCAATCCGAGTAGCGCTAGAGGTCCAACGGGAGGGCTTAGTGATCAAATCCAAGAAGCTTGAGAAAGTGAGCTAAAGTAACAAGACAATTGCCCTGTGAAGAAGGAGGCGGAAGAGAAGCGGTTGTGTGACCAAGGCATCTCTAGATCGAGTCCAAGGAGCAAGTCACCTTGTGTGATCAAGACTTGTCTCTAGATCGATAACCACTTTGTGAACTGATCATTACTTAGTGGATTCCTCCGGGAGTTGGAGAAGAGAGGATTAGAAGAATTACCCCATCTTCGAACCTCTATAAAAATTATTTGTGTCATTTATATTTCAAAGACTTTTATTTCTGCATACTTACTTATATCTATTTTGATAATTTGCTATCCAACCGATTAAAAACTAAGTGCTAAAATCAAGTGTTAAAACAAGTTTAAATAAAATTCAAGGTGTTAATTCTTCCATTTGAAAAACTCAACACAACCAAGTTAAGGTTTAGCTAAGCAAATTTGAGTTATTCTATCAACTCTATCGAGTCTCTTGAGTGGCTAACTCGGTGATTAACTAACTTAGTTGTCCCTCAAGGACTTAGCTGTGTGTTAACTCGTAATATTTTAAAAGGACTAAAATCGAAAAGTTGGTAAGGTTTATTCAACCCCTCTTCTAAACCTTACTTATACCCCTTGGGACTTACACGACACTATAGTTCATAGCCACGTGTTCTAATCCTCCGAGCTACAAACCCTACCCCGTCTCCACTTTGGATCATTCCGGAGTACCCTCAAAAAAGGAACCTTTCCTCTCCCCAAACCATTTCGGGTTAAGAAGATATGAAAACGCGTTTATCAATATAAGAATGGTACGTTCCAAGGTGTGAAGTGGGAGAGAAGAAATGTCATAATTTTGTTTTTGAATAAGACGACCTTTTGATCTTTCATTTTTTTCGTTGAAAAAGTAATAAGAATGAGAGGTGTTAAGTTTTTTATCATCCTGGCATCGAGCTATTTTTTCCCAGGACCTCCCCTCTGAGATCGTCACCGCAGAGAGAATTTAACCACCAAGTTCGGGATAGATTGGTGTGGTTCCTCTACACCTAGGACACGAGAATATCAAACCATGAACGAAGAAAGGCATGAGAGAAAAGCCTATTGGCTAGTGATTGTGAGGCCCGATTCTTGATGGAAGGGACACCAAAGGCCTTTGCCCTTCCATCCCTTGGATAGATAAAGAGGAGGGCGAGTTGGTTTTTTCATGTTGTCAAAGAGTTGAACAATGGTTTTTCGTGTTGTCAAAGACTTGAACAATAAAAATAGATGGCGAGTGCCTAATTGAATTGATCAGGTCATGTAGGAACAAAGTTCAAGTCTACTGTCTGTTAGGATGCCTAAGCCGCATACATCACCGCACTTTCACTTGACACATATCGTAATGATAAATGGCTCGTCTCGCCGTGACCTTCTCTTGAATTCTCAAAACTTATGTCGCCTCATGCCCATGAGGGCGCAGAACCCGTTTGTCTCGGTTGTGCTACCGAAGCTCGGGAAGTAAGAATAGGAGAGCACTCATCTTAGGGTGGGCTTACTACTTAGATGCGTTCAACAGCTTATCCGCTCCGCACTTGGCTACCCAAAGATTTACCATGGGCACGATAATCGGTACACTAGAGGTGCGCCCTTCTCGGTCCTCTCGTACTAGGGAAAGGTCCTCTCAATGATCTAACTCCCACATCGGATATGGACCGAATGGTCTCACGATGTTCGAACCCACTCACGTCTTTCCTGTCTATTTGCATTGCTAAGTCGACACATGACTAAAATAGGCATGCTCCTATGTTCGAAAAGAGATCGATCCTGGCTAATGGTCGATCAAGCCTCACTTATTGAAAGAATTATCTTCACATCAAACTTTAGGTAATGTGGAAGTGAGCCTACCACTCCTGGGTGAAAGGTACTTCCCTTTTGGCCGATTGTGGGCAAGGAGGGATTTGAACCCCGACATTGTGGTTCGTAGCCACGTGCTCTAATCCTCAAGCTATAGGCCCCACCCCATCTCCCCGGATCTGTTCCCGAGAGTACCTTAAAAAAAAGGAACATTTCATCCATTCCTTCTTTCCTTCTAATTCCAATTCAATCAAGTAGAGCGCACTAAGTTCAATTATTTTATTTGTAGCAAACAAGCGGATAAACCTTACCAACTTTTCATTTTTAGTCCTTTTAAAATATTTCATGAGTTGACTCAAATCGCCTAGGTCCTTGGGGACGGCTAGGTTGGCTAACTTCAAGATGCGTTACCCACTCAAATGACTGATCGAGATGTTGATAGTATAACTTAGTGCGTCGGCTAACACTTAACTTTTTAGATGATTTGGTTTTATACAAATAAAAAGACTTAACACCCTTGTTAGTTTTAAACACGTTTTTAACACTTGTTTTTAGCAATGTTATTATCATTTGGGTTGGCAATTTAACTTAACAAAGAAATATGAATGTATGCAAGAAAGTAATGTGCTATAAGTAAATGACTCGGGTAAATTTTATAGTGGTTCGAGGATGGGGTAATTCGTGCCTAATCCACTCTTCTCCAACTCCCGGAGGAATCCAAGTAAAGTGAATGATTAGGTTACAAAGTAGTTCTTGCCTAGAGACAGCCTTGATCACACGGTGGCTTCTCCTACGACTCAAGCCTTCTTCACAAGACAGTTTGCTTTGCTACATTAGCTCCCTTCAAACCCTTAGAATTGATCATACATCCTTCCAACGAGCTTGAAACTCGGTTCGACCTTGAACCTTACTACGGCTCCTTCAAACCGGGAGAGTAGACCCGTATTTGTTCTTAAAACTTTTTTCTCTTCAACTCGATTGAAGTATTCTTTTCTTCACGGCGTGTGTTGGATCGAGTTCCTTAGAGTTTTAGGCTTGAGGAATATCTTGATAAGCTTGAGAGAATATTTGCGGTTTTGCTTACTTTCAGTTGCTTAGAATGTTGGATCTCTCGTGTGTCATTCGTATTTCTCTCTCTTGCTTCCTCTCGGCCTTTAATAATGGTCATTTAAAAATTTGCTCATTTGAAGAGATGACTATTTTCAAATGACACTTTCTTGTTCGTTAGCTTGTCTTTTCTTGACTTGTAGCATTGTGATGGTTACCCTTCCTCGTATTAAATGACACTGCGGACTTTTCGTGTCCCGACACAAGCTTGATGCTTCCCATTGGTTTATTCCTTTTGCACGTTTAAGGATAAACACTTTAAGCGCAGTAAGCGACTTGGACTTATTATTATATCGAGTAATATCCTTGACTTCCGTGCAATGGATTAATATCAATCGACTTGATTGGACAACTGTCTTTACCCTTTGACTTGAGTGTGCTCCAACCTTTTAGGAATGACTCATCTGTCAATTCAACTCGGCCGACTCGGCTTTTTACGAGACTTTTTATCGTCACTTCTTCAATCTTTACACGCTTGTTCCTCATTTGAATCTCCTTGATCGAGATTGTGCCTTCCATCTTGACCATACTCACCGACACATAGCCAGGGTCTTCACTTGAGTCTTTAGTTGACTTCTTGCTTTTTTCGACATAGCCGACTTCACTCGGCTCATGCGGTCCTATCTATTATAAAATAGAAATACAAGAAAAATGGGGTGCCAACTTTCTATTCTAAGTTTTACATGATATCATCAAAATCTGATAATGAATTTCCTAACACCCGATTATTAATTAAGAAATCTCTATAATCATCAACAAGATAAAAACGTGAGTTCTTCCTTTCGTGAAACTAGGCGAAACAGCGTGAATGTTGCACCCTAGATGGCGAACGTCCTGTAGCCGAAAGCCTCACTAGCTTACACTATGACCTAAGTAACATGGGACACGTGGAATCCCGTGTGAATCAACAAGGACCACCTTCCAAGGCTAAATACTCCTAAAAGGAAAAGAGTATTTATCTAGCATCTATTTATCTTCTTTGTGTTTTTTAGGCTAACTTGCAATGTAACGGGACTATAAGTCACGATTATAATGTTGAATGGAGGATCATAAAAAAGGTGGAGAAAGAGCAAGGTTCGGAAACACTTCTTTCGAGAAATGGGCCAAATCGGGTCATTTCTCAAGAACAATAACTAAAGGATCCGATACTACCACTTGGATCGGAACTGCATGTTGATGCTCACGATTTTGATAGCCATACGGTGATTTGGAGGAGATCTCTAGAAAAGTATTTATGCCCATTTCGGTCAACTCTCCATCATTTTTCTTTGATAAATCCATTTACAATAATTAAAGAAAACAAGACATAATTAATATTAAAACAAAAGAAAAATCCAATTCCATTTATTTCGACTATAAAAAAGTCACTTGATAATATTAGTAATAGTAAAACAAATTCCCATACTTTTTATGACTTATCCTACATGTCCCAAGCACATGTATTTGACAAATTATCACAAATCCAAGTTAGTAACTCGTATAAATTAGGATCTCGAATGGTATCTAGAATTATAACCCTTCCGGGATGTAAAATATATCTCTTCTCACCATCCCCATAGTGTATGAGACAAATGTATGCATTTTGATTAGGTCGTATTCTATAGTTACGATTCTACCCTATATGTCTTTTTCATTCCATCGAAAATCGATTATACGGTATAGATGTCGAAACAAACGAAAAGGAAACGAAATATGAAACATAAATCATGGATCAACTAAGCCCTCTCAGGACTTTCTTAAAGAGGAACCTCATGTAAATATCATGGAATAAGGTTTGATCTTGATCCTATTCCATTTCAAAAATAGAAAATTCGACACAATTGGGATTTTTTTTTTTGGAAATGGATGCAATTACTAATACATGTGTCTACTATTTAGGAAGAATACCGTCACCATTTTTACTAAGAAACCTGAAAGAAACCTAAAAAATGGAAGAAAGAGTGGAAAATGAGGAAGAAAGAGATGTAGAAATAGAAAAAGCTTCCGAAATGAAGGGGACTAAACAGAACAAGAGGGATCTACCAAAGAAGATCCTTCTCCTTTGGTCTTATCGCTAGCAAATCGTTAGCACCCCGCTATCTATTTATTCTATGTTATGGCTTCGGAGGAACTCCAAAGAAAGTTGTGAACAGAGAGGAGGAAGGGCTCGTCGCTTCAGTGACTTGAGATTTTATCTCGAGTTTACTATATCTATTAAATAGAAATTAAAAAAATCATAATCATTCGGTTAGGATCAATCTAAACCATCCATTATGTATATGATTCAACATGCCAACTATTAAACAACTTATTAGAAATACAAGACAACCAATTCGAAATGTCACAAAACCCATTGCGCTTCGGGGATGTCCTCAACATCGAGGAACATGTACTAGGGTGAGCAACCCCATTTTTCACCTTAAATTGATCAAAATATGCGGAATTCTTACTTTTCGTGGAGGATTGGATCCGAATCGGGGGTCTATGGTTGACCGATATTGCACACCATCACTTAGCTATTGTTGTTCTTTCGAGAAGCGGGTCACATGTATAGGCACTATCTAATAGTAAGAAGTCTAAAAAAGAAATTCTTTTTATATACATTCAAGCACTATTGTATTTCTCTTTATCGAGAAATCGAAGAAGCCATACAGGGGTTTTCTCGGCCTGTTCATATGGTACCTAACTAGACTAAGGAATTCTACGATATAACATAGGGAATTGAGGATCTCTTCACTTCAACTAGTGCTATAATTCTATAATTTCTATGCGAATCAAGATCGAAAAGGAAGTTTTCCAATCATCGACTCAACTCGAACGTCTTTTTAGCAACTTTCATCTTAGCATTGAAGGAAGAAAATCGGCGGTCATCTCGGGGACATGCCCTGAATCAATGCGCCAAGCATTTCCAGGTGATGCATTCGGATGGTTTTAGGATGATGATCATGTCTCAAGTGTCAACAAACAATTCAAATACCTCGAATTTTTTAGAACATGTCCGAGTTAAATAGCAATGATTCAAAGCACTCTTTTTACACAATTTTAAACTCAATGACTCAATCGTATGGATATGTAAAATACAAGATTTCCAATCCTAGCGGGAAGAGAGGGAAATGGATACTCAATTTAAAGTGAGAAAACATAATTCCATACTCGATCTAGTAGATATAGAATTTCGTGGAAAGTCGTATTCGATATTCCGGGGACACTAATGATTTGTCCTTTGAAATGGATACTCGAGACCCAAAGTTCTTCATACTTCTTAGCAATCGTAGTATTGGCGATTACTAAATAAACATTGTCTAGAATTTCTCATAGATTCGAACCCATAGCCGATGATAGAACTAGAATACTGATTTTTTTTTCTACTCACGCGAGCCCATACCCTCGCTTTTCTATCAATTTCTAATTCCGATCTTCCTCCTCGATCCGATATTATGGTTTTGATAGATTGAAATTTTGTTATGGTCTAATCCTAACCGATAATAAACTTTGCAAGATTTGATTGATCATAATTCTATATATTCCATTTACTATAGAAGTTCCTAGGGAATTCATTAGAGGAATGTTTCAAATCAAAATAGTTTGTTCTTGCATATCCCTCTTGGTTTTCCTTTAATCCCGAGGATACATATAATTTAGAAGAATATGTGAGTGATTTATACACATCATTTCTTTCCTTTATCAATGGTTCTACCAATTGATATCTTTCCACAAATAATTGAAATTTGACTTCATGATCTCGTATCTTCAATTTTTGGAAATTGAAAGTTCTTCTGTCAAACCCCGATCGACATCGAATTGAACCTTGAAAGCCCGTTATCCTAACTTTCCTTCTTAGTGACCCCTATTCCACAGCTACAAAAAAGGAAGGGGATATTCGCTTAGATTAGATATTTCCCCGCTCTTGCGCCCTAGCACCATTGCTTAGAAATTACTTGTTTTGAGTTGGCTTACGCCCTTGGCTTTATTTTAGATCAAATATTTGTTTATTTAAATCATTTCATTTATGTCGTAATTGAATAACAAATTAATAAATCTAAATAATAAATAAAAATAAAGCGGAATCAATGAAATCTGTTTGGTCTTCACCGGGAACTCAAGTAAGGAGTAGATCTTTTTGTTTTGGGGTTTTCTAGAATTTGAAAGCGAGAACTCATTTCTTTAGTTGGTGTACCTACTTGAGCGGATGAAAGGAAACTTTCACGTCCGATTTTGAGTTGTTCTCATTTCCTCGTGACCCATCATGCAAAAGGTATGTCATTAGAGAAATCAAAAAGGGGATGTTGTTACCATTTTGAAAGGATTAAGAAGGACCAAGAAAGTAATGTCCGAACCCAATGATTTAAAATAAGGATAAAGGATCTAAGAACAAGGAAACACCATTTTAATTGTCTCGATAGTCTCCTTAACTAGATCGGACTAAAGAATCCAAATAGAAGGACACTAACGAAAGGGGGTAAAGACTACTCAATAAATGAAATTGACTAAAGATTTTTCCTTTGAGCTATTTCAAGAGTTATCCAACTTGAGCTATGAGTACGAATGGTTTCTTTTACCTTTTCGGGAAGAAAAAAAGACTCTTCATCTCGAGATAGGTTTGCGAAAAATTTGGGAAAACGTCAACGATCACGCTCCTATTTGTCAAAAAGAAATAGAGGACGCTATAAAGAATTAATCGCGAGTTGGATATTCGAGAGATAAATCATTAATTTGAAGCGTGATACCATTTGAGTTTAGTCCTCCAGGACCTAAATAACTCAATTTTCTCCCATGAACTATTTGTGTCAATGGATTAGTTCGATCTAAAACTTGAGGTAGGGGGTGTAAACCAAAAAAATGATTCATAAGTGGTTGTTAATGGAGTTGAAGTTACCAAATTATGAGGAGTCGGTATCAATTTATCTTTGAATTGCTCCACATATAGTTCCTCGAACCATATTTTCTAAACGAACCAGAGACATCCGAAGCTTTTCCTGGTGTGTCGTGCATCCTCCATATGCTCCGTGACAACGGAGGTACCCCAAAGACTTTCGCATGCTTGGAGGCTCACGTGGCACAACCGGGAGCAGAGACAAGCCCAACCATTACTGATCCGGAGATGCACGGGTGTGATGTTCGGAAGCGAACGTGTAAATCATAGCACTTTACGCATATCACAAATCCGGTCATCCCTTCCATCCAGAGAACGTAAGTTCAAAGCCTAATTCTTTCCTTTTCTACTTATTCACATCTTATTCACCTCCTCACTCGAATAAGACAAAAGCTTTCAATTTAAATCCACTTCCCTAAATATTTTTTACATCGTTGAATGGACCCATTCGAAAACAATTGGATGATGACAAAATTATCAACGATTGGAATCCTCGTATTTCTATTCAACAACGTATGAATTGTTCTTTGATTTTGATTAAGGGGTTGCCTTGGAATAAATGGAAGAAAATGGATTGATATTGGTGCAATCGATCCATTATCGAGAGTAATCCCGAGCCCGATAGATCATTCCTTTTTCCGATATATGAAATAATGGATTTCACCAAGTTGATTCTTAAGAAATGTCGAATCAAACCATTTACCCTTATTTCAACAAAGGAAGCACGGGCTTCTTGACTAGAAGAAATTTTTTTGTCTTTCCTATATTTTGTTCCATTCTCAAATCCCTGAACTTATGAAGTCTCATTTATGTAGTAGACTAGTTCGTTAACATCCCACCAAGCCATTTTTTAATAACACAATGACATCGGGCCTTTATTGCAGCCCATGCTACTCAATCATTGCCTTATTTTTGGTAAAGCCCGTCCTTTCTTGTGGGGTGATTGAGAGATTGATTTTATAGAGGAGTATGGTCATTGAACCCTTTTGATTCGTCAAAATATTCTTGTGATAGGGCCTGTCCCTGGTTAGAAATAGTGAAATCGGATGTGCAAGCTCACGATCGGCTTTCACACTCTTCCTTCTTTCCTTCTACGAATCGCCCTTTCAACGGCTTTTAACAAGGTTAACTAGGGTATAGGTAGTTTACGGAAAAATGTTCTTATCAAAAAGCGGAAACTGAAAATACGGAACTCCATCGACACTTCCTTCGCCACGTCTTGCTTTTTTTGCTATATCCGGAGTTACTCCACTATTGCTTGACGTAAAATAGAGTGGATTTGTTTCATCTTTTGTTGAATTTTTTCATGGCTCGATAGATAATTTTATAAGCCAATGATTTTTTTTCGTGTTTGAATACGATTAACCAACATGTTCCCGAATGGGCTAAGAAAATGCCTAGAATTCTTATTTATTTTCTTTAATTTTCCTAATTGAAGAAATAATTGGAAAATAAAACAAAGCAAGTACAAAAATGAGTAATAACCCCTAATAGAGAGTGTACGATTCAATGCAATATTTTGTTCGTTCTAGGGAAGAATTCGGCGAGTTATATCAGAGAGCGAGTAAGAGATTTTGAGTTTTTTGTTGATGTTGATCAGCGACACCGCCCATCCATTAGACAATGGACACCCGCTAGCGTTCAATTCGATTTTTTTCGTATTTTGATTTTTCTACCTCTTATTTGAATTGAAAACAAAATTCGGATTGATAATTTTGTGAATTGTATATTGATGATTCCCTAATCATAATCATAATATATTATCTATCGGGGTTATGGATATCTTTGTTGTATGAACATCGATGTTGGATATCTCACACACGACTTGTTCAAGTAGTTCAACACATTGTTGTACATCGAACAACACTTGTGGCTTTAATCGATTTCGATCTCGGACTCGAGAACACTTTGTTCACCCCAAGAAGTTAGCCAGGCATTAGTTGTTGAAGCTTGGACAGGACTCGATTTCTTATTAGAAAAGATTGCTTACTTGGAGATGGTGAATTAGGACTTTGATCCGAAGCGGGACGGAGTTAGCCTTTAACGTATTCAAAGAGAGCGTCGGCGGTCAAGTTGGAAGATTGTCTAATTTTGAACCCACCTTCCCGAGTTCATTCTCCAGGAGAACTCTATTTAAATTATTATTTAAATTATTCCGATGTATTCTTTCCAACCTACTTCATTTTACGATTAAGAAGCAATCGTCTCTTGTATAGATCATGTATCAATTTGCTATAACTATAGGATACTCCCCTTTCCCGAATTATTGCGTTTATCCGAGTGATCCACAAACGCCGAGAATTTCTCTTTTGTTTATCCCTATCCCGATGAGACGATGGCAAAAAGAAAGCATTGACTCCTCTTTTGTATCTTACATCTATAATATTTTTGCTCTGGTGGATTTTCTCTCATTCTTTAAAAGTATGGAATATTGGGTTACTAATTGGTCAAATCTTGGTCAATCCGAATTTTTTTGAATAACCCCGCTTCCTCGTTCTTGAGCTCTTGAGTCCTCCAGCCTTTTCATACTTTTGGAGAAATTCCGGCTACTTGATAGATCAAGAAGACTACAACCGATAGTGGATCGTCTTTTGCTTAAATAAGCAAGATAAGGTCGATCGTTCATACCATCCATACATAGTGTTTTGATCTAAGATTTCAATTCTTCCGTGTTTCATATTAATCCATGGAGCTAAGTTCCAAAATATGGGAGAAAGAAGCGTTTCCACCACTCTACCACCTAGTCAATTTCTGTTCCACTTAATCCCTCTTTCATAGCCACATATCTTTCCTAAGGAATGGAAAATCTTTCTCTGTTACATGAATCCAATTTTCATTTCATCCTAGAAAAGCCATCTTTTTCTTAACAATTTCTTTGTCATTTGATCCAATAGTGTTCTGTTAGATAGGAACAAAGTTGATAAATACCGATAACTCTCGGATAGATTTTCTTTGCTTTTTTCTTCTGCGGTAGCCTCGACGTGACATGAGCATGAAAGGGGTTTAAGAATCGTTGTTCTTTTTATAAGAGCTAAAATCACTTATTTTGGCTTTTTTACCCCATATTGTAGGGTATTTCCACCCGACTCTTTGGTCTTAGGAACATTGGTTTTAAGAATGAGTGATTGCGCTTCTTCGACCGACCTCATCGCCCAACCCGAGAACGGACAGCTAATGCGTTCCACTTATTGAACAGGGTTCTATGGTCGGTCCGTGACGTGACTTCGGATGCCGAAGGCGCTTGGGGTGATTTGGATTTGAACCGAAAAAAAAGAAACAACTTTTTGACAATTACATATTCTTAATTTTGTCAGAGAGTCCTCTAAGTATTTTTGTTTTGCATTAGATTCGTTTTTTTTTTTTTTGAACTTTGAAAAAAAGAAGAGAGGATAGGCTCATTACATTCATAAAAAAAAAAAAATCTATGAGAATTTGCCCTAAGTAATTGAGCGTGAGAGCCAAATGAATCGAAAGATTCATGTTTGGTTGGGAAGGGATTGTGGGATCTTCACGGACGAGTAAAAAGATTGCGATCCATTTGAGAATGATCGAGTTACATTTTTCTTTGGCCCGAACCGAGGAATCCCTTAGATATGATGCAAAATGGATCTTGTTCTATATTTGATCGAGATTTCTCTATAAAAATACGAATCGGAGTTTGAAGAAGGGGGGGGAGGAACCCTTGACCGCAAATGTGAGATAGAGGAGGACTTATTCAACCACATAGTTTGGGCTCCTAGAATATGGCGCCCTTGGATCTTTCTATTTGATTGTATCGAAAGGCCTAATGAATTGGGATTTCCTATTAATATGCATTATAACTCTCTAAAAACATTTAAGTATTGATTGATAAATTTCACAAGAGTGTAAGTCTTTCGGTGACTTAAAAGAAAACCGATTTTATAAGAAGTTGTCATTCTTCACTGGGAAGTTACTCTATCAACAACTCTTTCAAGAAAAATCGTTGAGTGGTTAACTCTCCCTGCTGAATCTTAACCCAGATTGTTTGAGGACTTAGTTGTTTTCTTAAAACTCGATTTAAAAATCAAAAATTATAAAGTCTATTCAGCCCCCACTTCTAGACTTTTACCGACACCCTTGGGATCTATATTCTTAATAATAATTTGAATATAAAAATGAAATTGCGAGAAAAATGTAGAAATTTGAGGCCGATGCTAGAGTTCGACTCTATGTCTTTAAGATGAATTGTTCCGCTACGCACGTTGCTTATGGAACGTCTCCCAATATACAACGATCTCATTTTGTTGTAGTAGCACTCCCAACAACAAGAGACAATGAACTTTGAATATTTTGCACTCTCTTTTTTACCCGAAAATTTTAATAAAAAATATGCTTATGTATGTATGCAAATATGAATCATAAGAAATCTGCAGATTTGGGGAGTTAATGTAGATTGTCAAGGGTCACAAGTAAAACAAAACAACTGTTCGAACAAGCACTTTCAAGGTGAATGATTTTGATTTGAACAGACACATCTATGGGTTCAAATGAAGCAACACAATTATTCGGATAAATACTTTCAATTAATCAATAGTTTCGAACGAATAATCACACCTTTTGGCAATTTCTCATTAACTGAAATATCTACATATTTCAACACTTGCATCTTAAGATCTTTAGACCAATGTTTGATAGAGTTTACACATGATGTCCTCCTCGTGTAGCCAAGGGCCTTGTTAAAATATATCAATTAGGCTTACTTTCCTTTAGAACAAGTCAAGAGGCTAATCATTGTAACAAAAAACAAAATTGTATTCATATTCTTTTGATAAATAGGTTGGGGATGTGAGTATGTGATCTTAATCCCTCATCCCTTTGTGATGTTTTATACAAAAAAACAAAAAGATGCCATTCGAAAACCTCTCATTACCATTCAATTTTTATTCCATAATTATCAAAAATAAAAAATTATATACAAACTATAACTTTATTATCTAGTTTCCAAAATAATGAATATTTGATTTTATTTACTTAATTTTTGAAATAAAAAGTCAATTAACATTAAATTTTGAGCAAGTCTCTTGTGAGACGGTTTCACGGATCTAAATCCGTGAGACGGACCTCCTAAGGGCTCCGTTTTGAGAACATGAACCATGAAAATAAATTTAAAAATAATAATGAACCATGAAGAATAAACCCGAAAAACAAAAATAAACCCAAAAATAAAATATAAACCCTAAAAAAAAAAAACTAAAAATCCTAAAAACCCAAATCAATTAAAAATAAACCCAAGAAACAAAATAAACCCTAAAAAAAAACAAATATAAACCCTAAGAAAAATAAAATCGAAAAAAAAAACCTTTAAATCTTTGTGTAAGGGCTTCGTCTCGCGGATCTAAACCGTGAGACCGTCTCACGCAAGTTTTTTCCTTAAATTTTAATTTGAAAAGTGGTGAAGCACACGCACGCACTCCATCGCGAGAAAATTGCACCCTCGCCCCACAGATTAGGCCTCTTACACCGTTAGTCCCGTACTTTGCATTTGTCATCCCACTTTGTTTTCAAATTTTGCACTATTAGTCCTACGATTTTAGAGATATGCATAAATAGTCCAACAGAGTTTATAAAATTTGCCATGCAAGTCCCAAATTACCCTGCTTTTTCAATGTATCACATGTTGTGAAAGATTTCATTTTTTCGACACTTGTTTTGTTCGTGGCATTATTACACCTACTTAGATCCAGTCTCCATTCGGAGGTTTTAAATGGACCATGTCAAAGTTTCACCTATAAACTTAACAGGGCATACTTGTAATAGTTTTACTAACATGTATACATACTTCAATTTGCCTAAGTTTATTAACATAAATGGATATAGTCCATTACGACCATATCGAGACTCCAACATGCTTCCGTAAAATTAAAATATCCCTTAAAATTCATACCTTCTTTGACCAAACAAAGATCGGGTGAGATGGCTCGCAACACCACCGGTCGGAAGACTCATCGCCCCCGAGATCTTTTGACAAACGGCTCCTCACTGTTCAACCTCACCCTCGGGAAGATGATCGCAAGTTATTCGACTCCTTTCAGAATCGCTCAAAGATAGCCTTAGTTCGTTTCCTACTCCGGGCGTACAAGTAATCATTAAACGGATAAATTAATAGAACATCATGAAGACATGTTGAAGCAGAAAGCCCCTTTTTATTAAGAACTTATTGAAATATTTATTACATTAGTAATCCCCTTTTGGGAGGAGAATATTGGTTCGACCTCTCATATACGAGGCTTGCACTCGAAAAATACATAAAACTTAAAACTAAAACACTCAAAATATTACAAATTTTTCACTCAGATTTTACTATAAGAAAACTAAGGAGAATGTTCGATGTCCCCAGCCTTCCTTCAAATCCGCAATTTATAGAGGTAAGTCCAGGACTTGAAAGGCGGACTTCAAATCTTGTTGAAACTTATGATGTCACCGCTTACGTCATATCCTCGCATTATTGCCTCGCCACCGGTGGTTTTCATTTTCTTTCGCGTGACTCATTTTCATGTGATGTTTGTCGGGAATCTTTTAAAAATTTAGTTTGTGTGGTCCTCGAGGATAACGCGTCTTGTGAGTCGGGCCCTTGTCTTTTCAGCTGCATGATCTTGTCGGTCGGGTTTGGGTCGGAATCCTTTCCCAAACTCGGGTTCTTTCTGTTCAGGACATGCTTGACAGATCCGATCGATCCAATGGCCTACATGCGCCATATTACAGAATTTCCGGTAAGTTTCTTTGCTTGCCGGAATCTTGTTCTCCCACGAATTCTTTCTTAGTTTCGAAAAGCTCTTCTGCGAATCCTCGTTGTTGATCCAGTCATCGAATTCAAAAGGAAAGATCCATTTTCCTGAGTTCGGGAAAAACTTGAATGGATATTTGACTTTGTCCATTTCGGTTAGACAAACCCAAAGACCCCATGCAAATGCGGTAGAAGCTTCATCTTGAGAAAATGCTCCTACTAATACTGGTTCTTCTTCCGGTGAAGATACTTTTATATATTTTAAAGTATTTCCATCCGGTCTTCTTAGCTTGATGAAATGAAAAGCTTCATTAAAACCTTTATTTTGGTTTGGGAGCCGCACTTAGAAAATATAGTTCCAAAATGTCTCCTCCGACCAAGTGTGGATTGTTGGCCCAAGTCTCGTAAATCGCTTCCTCAATCCATTTCGATAATATCGAAATTTTCGGGAATCCTGGTGATACAAAGATAGATTGAAGCTAGAGCCGCAAACGTATACCATTCATGTACTTCATTTGGATGACTTCCTGGCTTCATCCAAACCCCTGGGATACTTGCCTCGAGATATCAACTATAGTTTTTAAGGTTAATATCTCTCCTTGTAACTAGTTTCTCCCATTGTCGTTGATATACCGCATAGGAGAAATCTTAATCTCGTCAGTTTGAACCTTAGATTTGCGTGCCTGTGGCCCAAGATCCAACTCTCCCTCTTTACCCCCAGAGGTATGGGTTAACTTGAAGACTCCGGGTTGTGACACCGGAGCTTCAACATTCGTCTGATTTGTACACCTCGGGGATGCATCACCGCAACACTTGTGATTATGGTACTTGAATCCATAACCTCCGGGTTAGAGCCTCGTTCTATATTCGCCCTTTTTGCACCGTAGGAGATGCGGCTGGAAGAGAGGCCCTTGCAACACTAAGAACAATTGTCCTTGAGCGAACTAGCATGCTCGTATTTGACTAGAAACGGATTTCAGTGGTCATCTGTTGAAGTCGTACAACAACTCTCGCAATGAGACATAACGCCCCAAAATCTCGTTCTAGACTCTGCGGGTTTTCCGAGATGTCTTACTCGTTTAAGGACCTCCAAGAACGCGCCCTTCCATCTCGTCAAAAAATCCGCAAGAATATTTTCATGAGATTTTATAATGACAATATCCTAATCATAATATTGACATTCAACTTGCCATCTAAGTAATCGAGCCTTTTCTCGGTTTTGATTCAATTTTATTTTTCGTAAAAGCCTTGACACTTGAATTATCAATTTTTAAAGTAAACTTTTAGCCAAGAAAATAGAGGCCATTTTTTAAAAGCCTTTCTTCGATCGCAAAGAATTCTTTCTTGTTGATATGCCATCTTTGCTTCTCCGGGTGTGAATAAACTGCTGCAATATCTCGCATGACACTTCTTCATTTGGTGTGACCTTAGTAAGAATCTGTTGCCCACCAATCATGACCGCATCGTGTAAAGCTCAAGGCATGAATCCTTGAGGTTTGAGATTCGCTTGTCAAAGATAGCAAGATTGAGTGGCGAATCTATTCCTTCTTTGAATGTTGCTTTATTAATAACCCTTATGGCTCCGATATGGATCCATGAGAGTGTGTTAGCAACTTCTCTCCCCGATCGTGCTTTTGATCTCCTGGACTTCTCGGTAAGGGACCAAGCGCATCTCGATCAGTACGGTGAACTCCATCGGGATGGAAAATTCTCCAGTAGTTACTCTATGGATAATTTGGTGTTTTATGTTACGAAACCCAAACTTATCCAAAGCCTTTTCCATAGCTCCAATTGTAAATCCATCGTATATCCGAAGCTTTGGATCTTCCTTCATAATTCTCATAAGAGTTTTATGAGGAATCAGAGTGTGAGAGAGGAATCTGACATATCCTCCCTAACCGTCTTTGAAGAATTTCTTCATCACTCGATTCTCGAGTGGAATCACTTCCATCGTCAGAATAGATCTCTTCTTTATATATGCTTTCATCCGAGGGTATATCCTCAAATTGATACACTGTATAAGATCTTGATAGTAGAGAGTTTCTTCAATTTCGTGTCGTCGAACCTGCCTCGACTCTCGTTTATGGTTGTCTAGACAATCGGTTGAGATATGCCCTCTTGCTCGCATGTCCAAAGCAAATACGATCTTTAAAACTTTCATTAGCTCTGGTGTGAGCTCGCGAGGAAAGTTCTTCTCCGTGGTTCTGTTAGTACTCGCTTGATTTGAACTTGATGATGAGGCTCTACTCTTGCTTGGTGATGGTCTTTGCCCTGAATTGTAACCGGGCTTTTTGTTTTGACGAGAACCTTCTAGGTCTCTATGAAGACCTTTTTCTTTGGTACTTTCTGGCGGTATGGATGGCTTCTCTCCTTCTTCTTCTTATGCCGCCGTGGTTGACTTCCCACAACTGTTGGGATATCATTGTCCATGCAACATAGAGAAACCGTTTTGTTAATTCCTCGTAATCTCTTATAATTCCTATATAGAGCTTCCTGGTAACACCATTGAGATAACTTGGCCTTTAAGAAAGACATTCTTCCGGCCACTGTATCTAATTTCGCTCCATCCTTGTATTCCCGATAAGCATTTCTCTCCGGGGACTCGGAATTTTTGCAAAGAATAGTTTGTGAAGCTTCCTTTTCTCCAATCTTAGATTTCCACCGGTATTCGGTGAACAACTTGATATATTCGTCAATATGACAAATATCATGTAACCGTGCTATAGAGGGCTTGTTTATATCTTTTTTTCTTTTTCATTCTCTAATCCCTCAAAGTAACATGTGCCGATAAACTGGATTTTAATAATTTAGCCATATCATCGACAATTCCTTTCAATGATTGTCCTTATGTGACCGCGCTCTTCGTACTTGCATCGGTCATATCCCATGCAATCTTTACAGATCCTTCAATACTCATTTCAAGGAGTAAAATGAAGGAATCTTTCGTAAGATCAATGGTATTTTCGCCGCAATCCTCATTGTTGATGCCCATTCATCAATAAGGACTTCTCGATTTTGAAATCGGGATATCCAGTTAGCATCAATCCATATGGATGTATTGGATCTAGATGCGATCTTCCATAAGGTGTCTGGTGAATATTTGGCCTTCTAGGAGGTACTCGAGTTCTGTAAGAGGTGGTCGAGCTCCTGTTCTCGAAAGAGTTTCATTCCCTGTGGTGAAATCTCCAGCGTGATGCATTCTTTCGTCTTGGATTCCATGATGTGAACCCGAACTTTCTGCGACATTGGGATTTCTTGGAGGCGGTGGTGGATTTGGTGGAATTGGTCTACCATGAGGTCATAGGTAACCAAAGCCGATCCATCTCCTGCGTTCATCTTTAAGTCTACAATACCTAATCCCGAAAAGGATTCTCGCTAGGTCATGTAGATCTTTAAAATTGATCTTCTCCATATCCATCACTTTTAGTTTATGATGGATTTTCCTTTGATGATGGCTATAAGCTTTTCATCGTCCGTTATTTTTCGTATAACTTCTGCGGTTGGTTTCCTTTTTGGTGTAAATAAGTCTTGTCCCAAATCAATACATTTCTTTCCTCCAGGATGAACTTGATCCATCCTCCAGGTTCTTGACTCGTTTCTGAATATCATGAAGAATTTCAAGAGTTTCTTCGATATTTCACCATTGTCTCCATCCGGTTCTGGATTTGATGAACTTGTCTTTGGTAGTGAATATGGCGGTTGCCATATAATTCGCGTCTTCCGGACTTCTCTAAGATCTTCGGAGAACTTAGATTTGTCCGGAAGTATCTCGTTCTATTCGTACTCCATCGGGAATCATTGTTCGATGGGCATTCTCATGAACCGCTTCGAGATTCATCAATTCGACATACAATGTCTGGTTTCTTGCCCGAGAAACTCATATGATATGCCGCCGCATTTCGCATTGCCTCAAGGCTTCCCTATCGCCTCATGCGTTCTTGTATCTCATATTGGTGATTCCAATATGCGATCTTATCCTGGTGTTCTTGTGCATACATCGTCAAAATTTTACGATATGTCATGTACGGCAGACATCTCGGACAATTGTCCAGGATTCATATTCTCGAGAGAAATTCTCCTCACCAATTGTTAATTACATAAATATACTAAATATAACCAAAAGTTCTTAATAAACCCTAGAACGATACCATTTTGTCCACAATTCTAAAGCAAATTGGATATAATGTAAAATGAATTATTTTGGGACCGAAAGGTGCAACCCTTGAAAATTATGGGACCAAATATGCTGAATTTAAGATCTACAAGGATTTCTTTTTGCAACAATCTTAATCCTATGAGACTATCACAAAACATGAGACTAAAATTGTAATGAAGAAAATCTTATGGGACCATAGATGCAATTAACTCCTCCATCGCCGGTACCAAAACCCTCCATGGAAATACCCAAACACCCTCAAATTTCAGTCCAATTTACTGCCCATCCCAGCACATAAAGCTTCATTAAACCCACAGAGAGAGAAGCAAAAAAATTCTCAATTCATCATTTCTCAGATATTCGGAAGTGAAAAAGATGGCGTCGGCGTTGAGATCCACTATACTCCGCCACATTCGTGTACCTATATCCCATTCCTTATCCGTAAATGGATCCCGCCTGACAGCCGTCCGATCAATGTCATCCCATGGTGACGATCACCTCGACAAGCAGGAAGTAGTTGACCGAGTCCTCGACGTTGTCAAGAGCTTCCCGAAAGTCGACCCCTCCAAGGTCTACTCCCTTTGCTTCTACATCCGCTCTTGTTTTGTAATTAATTTTATTTTCCGTTTGCGGAACGTTAGTCGTTATGGATTTGGTTGGTGTTTTTCGAGCTTCTGTGCAAATTTGTCTTGATTTATGTGCGTGAAAATCCGATTATGTTAAAAAAATTGGTTGAATGAAGGTGTAAGTAAATGCAACTGTGAAGCATAGGGAGAAGTTAAATTAGAATTTTGTATCATGGGCTTAAGATTGATTAAAATTGAGTAATTTACTTATATTAGCTATACAAGGCTTTCTTAGTAGTTTTTGTAATATTGGATTTTGTAAAACAGAAAAATTTAGTTCTCTTACAAATCGATAATCATCTGTAACATGCTGAAGAAATGCAACGGTCTCTTTATCTCTTTCTGTTTTCTGGGCTTGATATCTCTCTAAGAATTATTGCCTGCATTGAGGTTTTTTACTAGGTTATTAAACACTGTCATTCCCAGAGGATGAACACAGGGATGTTGAAAACTTGAAAGAGAATGGAAATATGAAGTCTTCTTTTTTTGACACGTATTAGGTTAGCATGGAAGTGTGCATCATCTTCTCTTGTTTTTGATGGGAATGCAGTATGAGTTCACAGATTGGAACATTAGTTGCTATTGAATACAATACTTCTTCCCCTTATTTTAGGTTTTTTTAAGGTAGAAATATGCTCACGGAGCATTTCATTTATCTGAAAAACTGCTGGTTCTAATGGTTTTGGAGACGTGTTCTTGATATTATTCTTCAGATATCATATTTTGTAATTCCGTACTAATTATAAACAATTAAACAAGCAATAAGCTATTATAGGTTAGAAAATCTTTGGTTAGACAAACAGAAAAGCATAGAAGAGAAGGAAGAAATGAACCGCAAACAACAATCTGTGCATACCAAACAACAATATGTTGTTAACCCAACATCTTCACTAGTTTGGTTAAAGATGGTGGAAACCTCGACCCGTTGCTTAGCAAAGCAAGAACCCGGTATGCGTAGGCGCCACAAACGAATGTGTAAGTTCGCTTGATAAGTCGGTAATCACAACAAGATGAGCAATCTCGAAGCTCTTGGAAAAAACCCAAAGGGTTGAAGAGAAAATCTCTAATCAATATTCAATATCAAAGTTGTTATGAAATATAAACAAGTGTTTGCCTTATATAGACAACTCAAAACAAAACCTAAACCAACTAGGTAACAACTTAAAAATCGAAAAAGGAAACAAAATGACTTAAAACCCTAAAACGCGCTCGTGGGCACGGCCGTGTCGTTGAGCATGGCCAGGCCGTGTTCCCTGTTGTTTCGGAGCTTAAAAATATGTAGTCGGGCATGGCCGTGCTCGTGGACGCGGCCGGCCGTGCCTGCGAACACGATCGTGCGGTTGAACACAGTCAGCCGTGTTGACCTTTGTTTCGTCCGTTTGAGTCCGAATTAGCTCCTGGGGTCTTTATGAAAGTTGTAGCCCTTTCTCTTAGCTATCCAAAGTATCTTGAATTAGCTCAATATCAATTTCAGAGAGAAAGTTATGGCCAAAATACTAAACCCTACCAAAGTGTTGAAAATCGTTGACGCGCTTGGACGCGTTTTTGAAGGCAACCTCTTGTTGTTCGATCATCAATGCTTCCTTTCGACACATGATTAACTAATATGACTCTAAACTCAATATACTTGGCCTCTAACATCAACTTGGCCACTAAATGACTCAAAACAACGAAAATAAACACCTAATCTATGATAAACAATTACAAGAACTCAAGAACTCAATTACATAGTCTTTGAAGAACTCGAGATAGCTTGCATTTGGTGTTTTTCGGATCCTTCGTGACTAGATTCTCATCATTCCCCTCCTTTGAAAGGGATTCGTCCTCGAATCCAAACGTTGACCCCAAAGGTTGAACAATTATATCAATCCACCCGGATCAAATGTTAAACGACACGCACATCCATCCGATTGCCCAAATCCTTGAACATGAGAAACAAAGTAGAACTAGACAAAATATTATTAGATATGTTAGCATTCAAACACTCATGCCTAATGTCTCTCATTTTAATCATAAGCACAAATTTTCTCTCTTGTTTTACCTCATTGGCCTCTCCCCCATATTTTTGGCCCACTCAAATCAGACTCTCTTTTTCTTGGCCATCTCTCGAATCTCACAACTACCCTCGCCAAACTCTCAAGCTCTCTATTTTTATTTTCACTCAAGCTCTCATTTTTCTCGACTTTTGTTTCTTTCTTTTGCTCACTTGCCGAACACTCTTTTTCTTTTGACTCACAAACTCTCATCCTCACATGATCATTATAGATTTCTGCAGGTGTAAGAGATGAAAGTATGAACTTTCTCCGCTCATGCTCAACAATATAGCAATTAGTGTATCCATCATGCACAACTCGCCTATCAAAGCGCCATGGTCCGCCTAACAAAATATGACAAGTCCGCATTTAGGGGTGTAAACGAGTCGAGTCTAGCCGAACATGGTATTGTTCGAGCTTGTTTGAATTTTAATCAAGCTTTAAAAATTATGTTTGAGCTTGTTTGATTATTAATCGAATCGAGCTTGAACGAGCTTTGGTCGAGCCGAGCACGAATCGAGCTCGAGCCGAGCTTTAAATCTTATCGAACAGTAAAAATATATTTAAGCTCAGTTCGTTACTTTAACGAACCGAGCTCAAACGAGCTTTTAACGATCGATCTCGAATCGAATATTGAGTAGCTTGGTTTGTTTTTGATCTACCCGCATTGGCACCACATCACATAATATATCATCCTTATATCCCCCAATCGAAAAAGACACTAACACTCTTTTATTAACTCGTACCTCGCCACAATCATTGAACCATTGTAGGGTATACGCATAGTTGTGAGGCGCGCTAAGGCGCCGGCGCGCAGGCGAGATGCCCATCGCCTTTGGGTACCAAAGCGACGCGTCTTAGCCGGGCGCGCGCTGGGGCGCTTTTCGAGGCGTTAGGGCGCCCGAGGCGCGCTCGTACTTCGTGTATTTTTCTTTGTTTTTCAGGCTTTTTCAAAAGGTGCTACTTATTTTTTTGACACTTTTTTAAGTTAGGATGAATATTAATTTATTTAGCACTTTAAAAAGAAAGAGAAACCAAAAAGAACGTTAATTAGGGCACAGCCGCACAGGTGTGAGTTCTGCCTCCCGTCAAACATACCTCTGCCCCCTTCGAACTTTGCGTCGCGAGCCGCCCGGCCCCCACGGAGCTGCGCGCCACCCATGCCGGAGATGCGCCACCGCCATCTCGAGCGTCACCCACTTACGTTTTCCTTTTTTTCTTGTTCTTTCTTTAATTTGCTGAATGTTTTTACTTTAAAACAAGGTTATAAAACAAGGGTTTCTTGTTTTTAATTCTTCTATTATTTACTAATTAGTGGATACTCTCTTTTATTAATATTGTTTTTACTTTTCCTTTTTCTTTTTTATTATTTCAGCATATTTTATATAATTTTTTATTGTCTTTATATTTTTAGCATATTATTTCAACATATTGCTTGATATTATTATTATTTTGCTTATGATGAACTTTATTAACATTTGTTTTGATGGTTGTTTGGCTTGTATGAGTTGTCATGAATATAAAACTATGTGTTTTATGAAATATTTGCTTGTTTGTAGTCTAAGAACAAAATTTATAATTTTTTGAATGTTTTTATTATTTTTTGCGCCTCATGTACAAAAGGCGCGCGCCCGCCTTGCCATCTCATCCATTCCTCCATTCGAACCTCTTAGGCCTCCGTGCCCTAGTCACGGGTTCCTCTATTTTCGGCGCCTCCCAGGATCCCTAATGTTTCGATCATCACTTCTTTATGAGGCTTGTAAGTGCCTCCATATCTAACTTATTACCCAAATCCAACGGTTGTCGGTTTTCTTCGGACATGATGTATAAACAAGTGCAACAATACCAACAACAATCCCAAAAGACCAATCTCACGCTCCCAACCAATTATGAAATCAACTCCCTTGTTTTTTTTTTTTTTGAATTTCGATTTTTTTGTTTTGACTTGAAGAACTAGGGTTTATAAGAAAATGGGAAATAACAAGAATTAAAGAACAATGATAGGTTTAACCTTACTAAATGGCTCGATTACCAATCGATGTGAACCGCAAAGAACAATCGTGACATACGACCCAACAACAATATGTTGTTAACCCAAGATCTTCACTAGTTCGGTTAGAGATGGTGGAAACCTCGACCCGTTGCTTAGCAAAGCAAAAACCCGGTATGCATAGACGCCACAAACGAATGTGTAAGTTCGCTTGATAAGTCGGTAATTGCAACAAGATGAACAATCTTGAAGCTCTTGGAAAAACCCAAAGGCTTGAAGAGAAAATCTCTAATCAATATTCAATATCAAAGTTGTTATGAAATATAAACAAGTGTTTGCTTTATATAAAGCGACTCAAAACAAACCCTAAACCAATTAGGAAACAACTTAAAAATCGAAAAAGGAAACAAAAACGACTTAAAACCCTAAAACGCGCCCGTGGGCACGGCCAGTGTCGTTGAGCACGGCCAGGCCGTGTTCCTGCTGTTTCGGAGCTTAAAAATATGTAGTCGAAGCACGGGCGTGCTCGTGGACACGCCAGGCCGCCGTGTGTGGAACACGACGTGTGGTTGAACACGGCCAGGCCGTGTTGGCCTCTGTTTCGTCCGTTTGAGTCCGAATTAGCTCTTGAAGTCTTCATGAAAGTTGTAGCCCTTTCTCTTAGCTTCCATAGCATCTTGAATCACTCAATATCAATTTTGTAGAGAAAATTATGGCCAAAATACTAAATCCTACCACTCTCGAAAACGTTGATGCGCTTGGACTTTTTGAAGGCAACCTCTTGTTGTTCGATCGTCAATGCTTCCTTTCGACACATGATTAACTAATATGACTCTAAACTCAATATACTTGGCCTCTAACATCAACTCGGCCACTCAAATGACTCAAAACAACGAAAATAAACACCTAATCTATGATAAACAAATACAAGAACTCAATTACATAGTCTTCAAGAACTCGAGATAGCTTGTATTTAGTGTTGCCCGGATCCTTCGTGATTGGATTCTCTTCAAAAAGAATATAAACTCAATAATATTCCATCCAAATATTGGTAGGCTTGGCAGCCATGATTCATAAAGATTTAGTATATGCTAGACTCCTGCAATTAGATAACCTCATCTCTCTATATCTCTCTATCTTTATATTTGAACAACCAATTGAGAATTTATTAAAATGGGTAATTAAGGTTTTTCACAATGGGGACAAAAATGAGGATCCACATTTGTTATATATAGTGTATAGCTTTAGATCAATATTTACTTTTATTAGGGAATTTCCCATTATCATGTACATCAGGCACAATTATTTGAAGTAGCAATTTAATGGAGACCTCGGTATAGTTGTATGAATTTTCAACCCTTGGTCAGATATAATTGTAAAATGTAGAGCTACGCTCATTTAGTGCATCTCATGTTTAATTAATCTCTGATCGGTGTCTCTCTCAAAACATGAGCATCTTTCTCTAGGAGTTGATATTCTTCTTTTCAATGTTATTATCCTAATTGTGCCATATTGTGAATCAGTAGCAGAAATCTTAGTATTTCCTATTCTAATATATGCAGGTGACTCCTGATGTTCATTTTCAGAAGGATTTGGGATTGGATAGTTTAGATACGGTGGAGATTGTGATGGCTCTTGAGGAAGAGTTTAAGCTGGAAATTCCTGACAAGGAAGCCGATAAAATTGACTCGTGCCCTCTTGCAGTCGAATATATTTATAACCATCCTATGGCTAGCTAAGATAAGCAGGTTTATCCCCTGTCTTGGATTTTCATCTTTAAATCAAAATAGACATTTTGTGCAGTCTTCGCTTAGACTGCGGGACATTATGGGAAATCTGATGTCGGAATGAGAAATAATTAGCCCTTTTTGATAAGGTGTCCGTAGAAGGTGTCCCTAGTGTGGAAATCATTATTAGTATATGTCTCTACTTGTATTGTCTTGGCAAGTTATTCATGTTGCTCCAGTTTTTTTGTTATCAAGTTTTCGCTTGACACCAGTTAATATTAAATAATAAAGAAAAGATTCCCGTTTTTCTCAGTTAAATTTTGTAAGTAATGTGATCTAATCTATGTTAAACTTACTCAAATGTTGTTTTCGAGCATGGTGATTAAGTTTAATTGATCAGGTTTCATTATATTCTCTACGTGAGTACATACAAGGAGATAATCACCTACAATTGTATTGAGAATCACTTTTTGATAGCAAAAGCTGTGAATTACAATTTTTTCCACCTAAAAGCTGTGAATTACAATTTTTTTAGAATTTGCACTCACTCCCTAATTGCGTTGCATAGCTTGTGAAGTAATGAAGCTCAGTGAGACTAACTTAAAGATGGACTATAGAAAAAAAGACATTTTTTTTTTTTTTTTTGGGGGGGAGCGGGGGGTGTTTAGGTGAGCATATAAGCTTCTTAAAGATGTTCTAAATGTGTTATGTAAAACCCTAGACAGAAGCTACTCAAGCTAGTAACTGCCAAAATAAGATGTTTAGATTTTTTAAGAGTTTAACTTATTCTGAAAATTTTGAATAATCTCCTTCGATTGTATAATTCAAAGTTCTCAATACTATTATCTTTTGGAACTTTATGATCTTACTTCATTCAAATGCTTTGAAAATTCATTTGTAACATAAGATATATCATGTTGTTGGACCACTGCAAGCCAAAAGGTTTAATTCCACATACTAATATACTATGTAGCATCTTAGGCTTACACCAAAAGGTTTAATTCCACATACTATGTAGCAACTTAGTGCCACGGGCCGAGATCGCAGACCACGCCTCACACCTCTTTAAGCCAATACATGTAGGTTGTTGGGCTTAGGCCCAACAATCCCCCCAGCACTTCCCAACTTCATCTCCAGTGTTCCTTGGCAACCTCCATTGCAGCATGCTCACGAGAGATTCGAATCCCGACCTTGCTCAAATACCAATTGTTGGACCTCTAGCGCTTACCTGACAACCTCCAGTGCTCAATTTTAATTCCACATACATGGGTAGAATAGTAGGCTGCACCTTGCACCTCTTTAAGCCAATGCAGAGAGATTGCTCGGCCTAAGCCAACACGTCTTATAAGTTTGAGATACATCTTATAATGCATAGAAGTTTGAAGGTTTTTTTTTTATAATAACTTAACAAGACATTAATATATAAGTGGAAGTCACTGTAACATTGAAATTGCTTCTCAAGAAAAAAAAAAGTTATACTCAACAAGTACAATAGAACTGCACCTTTAAGTTCCAGCTGAACAAACTCTCCAACCAATAAAGACTAAATATCAAGAATGTAAGAAATAAGTTACCAAATCCCATTTACACCAAACAAAGAAACAATATCCAAAAAGAAAGAAAAAAATTGCGGCAAGACCCAAAAAAAAAGAAAGGACAATCTTACTATATCAGCCTGATCCTGTCTGAACCATAAGCATAACAGAAAGCGCGACAGCCGAAAGCTGGAACGTATCGTCGTTTCTCTTACTCAAAGGTGAAGCCACACCTCTCCTCTCCTTAAACCCATCCTCACAAGTCGTAGCAGCATCCATAACCGAACTTATCAGCACATTAGCATCGTCGAACTTCTTAATCTCGTAATATGTCATGGCCTGATTAACAGAAGGGATCGCGTCCGAGAAAAGATCGAAACAATCACTCAAACACTGCTTGAATACGGATCCCATCTGCTGTTTTTCATCAATTGCTCGATAAAACAACGCGTGTCGGTTAAATTGTAACGAATTAGTCGGATGGAGATGGTGCCGAGGCCCTGGAGGGTGGCGCAGTGGCTGGCCGGGGCAGCCTGGAGGGAGGTTGTGCAGAAGTTGTAGTCGATGTTTGGATCGTTGTGAGAAGATGTTTTGCAAGTGGAATTGATTAGGTTTTGGTCTGATGTGGCCTGGATTATGATGAGAAAGGTGGTGAAGAGGACTAATGGAATGAAATAGGAGAATGGATTCATTTTTTTCCTAGTTTTTTTTATACTGTTTTTTAGGTTCTTGTTTCTTGTTTTTCTGTCATCTGATGTTTCTATGGGACATGGTTATATATAGCAGATGGGCTGGAATTTGCAGTTGAGAAAAAAAAAAATGTATTAAAAGAGAATATTAAGAAGCTTTTGTTATGTTTTAATTTTGAGCAATAAAGAGGAAAGAAATATGTCTATTGCAATTTTGATCTTTGTAATTACTTATAGGAGTGACGAAATTGGTCATATAATTTTTCTACAATAAAAGCCTGCAATTAAAAAAGAAAAACTCGCGCGTTGAGTCATTTTTTATTGGAAATTGAATCGGCACGTGAACCCCAATTTTCTGGCGAAATATGATTTTAACGGAATAAAAATTTTGATTTGAAAATGCAATTAGTTATGAAGTGTTACGTTGAAGTTTAGAGTGGCTTGAAATTAATTTACCATATGCTACAAATAAATCAAACTCTGATTTTAATTGTTGTTTTGTCTGTTTTTCAATATTAAACATGTGGGATAATCCAAATAGACAATGAAAACTTTTGACAGCTCTACATAATTGTTTGGCAGATACAAAGATATATCTCTTTTGTACGTGGAGATTATGATTATTAATTGTGAATAGAATGGTTTGTTGCTGAACCTTATTATTGAAGGAGATCAGAGAGTTCCGACAAGTGATGGAGACAGAATTTTGGAACTATCACTCATGCATGTAAGTAAGCATTGCCACTGTTTAACAGGTAATAAAATGCTGTTTTTAATTTCATGCAAGTATAGATATAAAAACCCTCGATAATAACTATAATTAGCTAGCCACATTTAGCATTGATAATATCTGACTAATTGCAAAAGACAACAAATTTAGACTTAGTATGTGGATTGGGGAGTATTGCTAAAAGACCTATAATATTAATTAGGAAGTGTTCGCAAAATTCTTCTTTTTTAATAAAGAAAAAAAGAAACGATTCTCAATTTTTATCTAGAAAAAATAGAAATAGACAATCATTAATTTTTTTTAGAGTTTGCAAACACTCCCTTGACTTTCTCACCATATAAAGTCATATTCGCTGCTCCATACAAATTTGTAAATAAAAGATAATGTCATTATTTTACTTGAGTATGTTATCATGTGTAAATTCAATTATTCACAAATCCACTATAAGTGAATAGTATAAAATTATATTTTATAAAATGCCCCAAAACAATAAGTTTAGAAAGTCCAACATGAAGAATAAAAAGAAATAATTTTACAATGGCAATGCATTAAGTCTCTTTAATTTGTGCCCCCACATTTGTAAAGCAACTTATCCTATTGTTCTTAAGTGGTACAAAAAAGAGAGAAGAATTCTTTTTAATCTTAGTACAAAAGTAAAACTTTGAGAACCAATTCCATGAGGGGCTTTATTAGTCAATTGTGAGAACTCGTGATAGAATAAATGACTAGTACTTAAAAAGAATGTGTAAGCTAACCACCCAAGAAAGTTTCTCGTTGAAGCTTCAACATATGGGAATGCCCATGCCTATCTTTGAAAAATAATGAAATAATAAGCATGGCCATAGAGTTTATAAGTTGGAGAGCAACTTCAACATTTCTAAATCTTTATAATAAAAAAATACCCTTGTTGTTGTGTATTTTCATATTAAATAGTGAGAATAATGTCACGTCATTCGTAAAATTTACATTGTACTGATATCGCATAATCATGTTCGATGATAACGAAAACCCTATGTAAGCAAGTATTTTTCATTCTTTTCTTTTTATATTGTTTATTCAACTTGATTTTTAATCAGATGGAGTCAATGTCATGATACTTAATTGTATATATTTTGTACATGTTAGAGCACCAACAATGGATAGAGTATTTATTCCAAGTAGTATTTGTGGGCACATTAGTCTACATCATCAATTAAATTCCTCACTCTTCCAATATTTCACGTTCCAAAATCAAATATCTCGAAAACATATTTACAGACCCCACACTTTTTAATTTCCGTGTTTTTTTTTGGGTTTGGAGGAAAAAATATCTGGGCACAAAACTTTGCAGTGTATATCGATATATCAACCATAACATTTGTCCATAATGGGTATGAGGATATTTCATAGGGATGTTCGGAGAAATATCCACTCCAACTACTTTGGGTGATCTTATGAGATTCACATTACTTCAAAAACATGAACCTCAAGATGATATAATTAGTAGATTAAAAGCAACAAATTAGTGAGAGTAGCACCTCAATCTCATTAACAATGGATCTTTCCATTCAATGCACAATGAAAAATGACATTTGTTAAACCACCCTATGCAACATTTTAATATGAGTCCAACTTAAGGAGAAAGTTTACCCAAACCAAGGCATGTTCAAGAATTCACATCGAGTATATGGTTAATCCCAATGATTTGGTTGCTTGTTTTGATGACCCAATTAACCATAAAAGTCTCTAAGCCCATCATCTACACTTGCATCACTCCATAACAGATTTGGCTAACCTTATACGCCTTCATAAAAGCTTGTGCCGCCAGAAAGTACTTTAGCACTGCCTATTTTTCTCACATGACGCATGTGTTTAAAGACTTCAAAAGTATACTTCTATAAATATGTATTTAGTAGGAAGGTTTTTTTGTTTTTTGTTTTTCTGAAAGCATGGTATGGAGGTGTTAAAATAATAGGATGACAATTAATTCGATTAAACTTAAGTTCGTCCTTTTAATGCTCCTCTCTAGGGGTGTCAATCGTATTGTGTTTCGTGTTCGTGAGTCGTATTCTAACACGGGTATTACAAGTTTGACATGAACACGAACACAACCCGTTTAATAATTCGTGTTAAGATACACGACTCGTTTATGACACGGGTAACCCAACACGACTCGCAATACTTATATAATTTAAAGTGGTCACGAAAAAAGATAAAGAAAGGAGAAAAAACTAAAATTATAATTAAAAAATACATTAAATTGTAGAAAATGCATTAAATAATTTATCCATCATTATATTACTAAAACATCACAAAATATGAAAATAATATGTCAATATAAATTAAATGGGTTAAATAGGTCAATTGTGTCGATCTTGCGTGGTCGACGACTTGACCTATTTATTTCTCATGTTAATTTGACCTGATTTTGACCCGAACCTGCTAAGGGTTGTACCTATACCTGCTAAGTTCGTGTTAGGTTTGTGTCGGGTTATCGTGTCGTGTCACAAATTGACACCCCTACTCCTCTACTAGTTCGGGATGGGTTTTAATAGTCTTCGAACAAATTTGGGCCCAAAATTGACCCTTTAAAATATTATGTACTTATTTATTTTTATGTATTTATATGGTATGTGTAACAAATAAGATTTTCTATATTTTTATGATAAATGTAATAAATAAAAACTGTTGTGTGTAGTGTGCAACACATGCTTATGCATGAAATACAAATATAATATTTTAAAGAGGATGTTATACATACCTATCCTATTTTTTAAAAACAATCTATTTACTTTACAACCACTAATATTCCCTAATTTACCTCTCCTTCATTATAACCATATGACAGTATAGCACGATGGCATGATAGTCATGACATCGTGTCATCTCATTTGTGTCTTGCATGCCATTCTATTCAAGTCATCGTGTTATCCCATTTGAGTCATCGTAGTATCATGGCATCATTGAGCCATCATGATATCTATCATTTGAGTCATCGTGCCATAATCATAGTAAGGGTAATATCGTCTTTTAAATAAATGACTATTTTGAAATTATAGGGAAGAGGATAAATTAGAGGGAAATGAGCTGTGAATAACGCCACCATATTTTAAATAATAGGGTAAAGAAACTAAATTTGAGAATACTCAATGGAACAATCATGTTTCAACAATAAAACGCATTTAAATAGGAAATTAATTATAAGTCAGTTGGTTAAGCATTTGTAAATTGTAACCTAGGCCATTATTATGGGATCGAATTCCATTAGTCCCATCCCTCCCATGATATTCTACTAAGAAAAATTGCATTTAAATAAGCTTTGCTAAACACCCACTTTCATTAGGTAAATTAGTGGCTTAGCCACTGTAGGTCCCAAGGGGTGTAAGTGTAAGGTTTAGAAGGGGGAGGTTGAATAAACCTTACCAAATTTTCGATTTAGTCCTTTTAAATATACGAGTTGATACTACACAATTTGTGTCCTGATGGACAGTCAATTTAGTCAATTAGTAGAGTTAGTCTCTCAATGACTCAATCGAGCCGTTGATGGAATAACTCACTTTGGCTTTAAATTAACTCAACTGTGGTTTTGTTTTTATTGGAAGACTTAACACCCTTAAGTTTGATTAAGCAAGGATTTAGTGCTTGATTTAGTACTTATAGATTATCAAGTGGATAGCAAATATGTCGCAGAATTAAACAATTAAGATGCAGAAATTAAAGTACTAAAATGTAAATGACACAATGAAATTTTTATAGAGGTTCGAAGATGGGGTAATTCTTCTACTCCTCTCTTCTCCAACTCCTGGAGGAATCCACTAGGTAATGATCGTATACAAAGTGGTAGGTCCGGATACAAGTCTTGATCACACACGGTGACTTGATCCTTAGGGACTCGATCCGGAGACGCCTTGATCACTCACCGGCTTCTCGACGACTCGGCCTTCTTCACAGGCGGCTACCTTGCTACTACTGACTCACTTGCTCAAGCTCTTTGGATTTGATCACGAAGCCCTCCAAAGGCTTAAGACTTGGTTCGACCTTGAACCTTCCTACAATCCTTCGTGGAATGTAGACCCCTTATTTTTTTGTATGTTCCTCTTCAGGCGATTGAAGTTATCTTTCCTTCACGGGTAAGTGTTGGATTGATGTTCTTCGTAGTGTAGGCTTGAGAATTGAGAATGTTTTGGACTTTCCAATAATTGCTTGAACGTCTTTGGTTGTGTCAGAACTTGTGTCACACTTGTGTCTCTCTTGTATATCTCATTCTCAAATGAACTCCTCGCCTTTTATAGTGATCTTTCAAAAATTTGCCCGTTGAAGAGATAGGCTTATTTTTGAAAGTCACTTGCGATCGTTGGCTTGTCTTGTTGCGATCCTTGGAATTGCCATTTCCTCGTATGAATTGTTCTTTCACCTTTTCACCGGAGTTCGACACGGTGTAGTGCTTCCCATTGGTTCATTCCTTTTGCACGCTTCGGGGACCGAGCACTCGAGAAAGGTGATATGGAGATATTACTTGTTTAAGTAATTCTCTTGATTTCGTGCAACGGATCTTTTCGATTATCTCGACTTGACCGCATTTTTGCTTTCCCAGGTGACTTAGAGTCGACTTCCAATCATTGGATGACTCTTGTCACTTCAACTTGAGACTTGGCTTTTCTCGAGTTGACTTGATCGATACTCCACTTTTGCATCTCACCGCTTCTTGATAGAGTTCGTCTACTCTTCTTTGCCATACTCAATTTGTCTCGCAATGAGTCTTCTTCCTTCTAGTCTTGAGTTGTCTTCTTGCATGTTAGGGCGTAGCCGACTTAACTCACTTTGGCTACTCTATTTATTACAATGCATTTTACAACAAGAATTGGGGTGGGGTGCCAACTTCCTATTCTAAGTTTTACATGGCATTCATCAAAATCTAAACAATAAATTTCCTAACAATTTCCCCCTTTTTGATGATGCCAAAACTTAAACCATTCAAAAATGCAAATAGCAAAGATACATCTGAGATAGTGTATTGACATAGAATGTATGCGAGAATCAATTCTTTTATTGATCATAACATTCTTGTTCTTTTACACAATTTGTTTACAAGGTGTATCAAAGCACATATTTGTCTACCACAGAAAATAAAGAATTTATAGCTTTATTTGAAGACTTACATTGTATGTATTTACATAATAAAATACACGAAGGGTGGACAAAGAACACTTCATCTCCTTCGATGTCTCCTTCTTTCATCTTGTTCAAGATCTTCTTCTCTTCTTTCTCTTTTTCTCATCACCGCTTTCTTTTTTTTCTTTTCATATGCCTTTCTCGGCGGCCTTCATCTCTTCTTAATCTTTCTGTCTTTCCTCCCATAGAGTTTGTCTCTTGTTTTCTTCTATTCTTTTTGCATACTCAAATAAGCGTTACTTTTAGCCACTTGCAAATTTGCTACTTGGTCAAGACCATTGAAGATCCCTCCTTTCTTGCCTGGATCTACGTATTCAATGTTTTTAGGCGGAGGCCTAGGTCCAAGCTTCTTCCTCCACCACCGCTTCTTCCTCTACCTCGGGCGTGTCTTCAGATCTTGGGGTCTTCTTCTTTCCAATTTGAGTGACCGGCGGAGTGAGACCCAGAGCAGATTGATTAGGTGGTCTCGCCGCTGTCGCTTCTTCACATAACGTGAGACCCTTTTCCCAAAGATACAAGTCCCAAGCTTGAGCCATAGACATATTTGCAAAGTATCCTTGATTCGAGCGTTTTAAATTCATCAACTCGATCATGGCTCCGTCCCGACATCCGAGATGGCATAAGTGTCTCTGTCTCTTTGGAATGCCTCCATGTTTGTTTCAAGATGTTCATAACCAGGGCATCCATTCTTCCTTCCACTTCCTTCATCCCTCGCTTCAATTGTTTTTCTCTTTTCACCATAGATATAGCGGGGTGTTGGAGTGGCAGAGTCACTGAGGAGTTTTCTTTGCGATAATGTCAATTTGTGACAGACCCTGTTGGGGGTTTGTGCAATCATTAAGGTCACATCTTTCGATCCTTCCCCTCAAGAGATTTTCCTTTCTTTTGTTTCAGTACTTCCTCATTTGTCTTTCCTTCCTTTGCACCAGATCCTCTTTTTCGGCTTCGGATCTTTTGTGCTTTAAGGTATTCCTCTTCCCTTTTTGGCATCATCAAAAGAGAGAGGGACACTGAAACATATCGCAAGCGGGAAGTCGAGCCTCTGGCGATGGTAGAGTTCTGTCTCTCGAGTGGCTGCCTGCAGAGTATGCGAGACGAAATTCAGATCGAGTAGCGTTGGACTCTCTTGAAATCGGCTTCATCTCGGCCATGAGAAGGTGAATTTTGTATTCATGGTTTCTTCCAAACGTTGTAGATCACTCTTGTTTTGCTCACGCATGACTTTATCTCGGCAATGTGTGCTTCATGCATGTGCTCAATATGTTCTTTCACTTCGTTTTTGCATCGGCATTTTGACTCTCCATACTGACTTGTTGAACAATGTCCTGAAGTATCTAACTTGTTCCACACGCATTGTTTCTTCTTGTTGCCACCATTCCACGATCCCGATTGTTATGCCTCTTAAATCGCCAGTAAGATTGGCATCTCTGTTGTCGATCGCATGTCCATAGAGGCCTGATGCCTCTCCATCCGTTCAATCTCGTGCCGAATAATGCCTTGAACACTTTGCGGACTTCATTTGATTCCTCCGTTGCGGTGATGGCCATGCAACGTCAAAATCATAATCATTTGGAACAATGGTGCTCGATGGAAAAACAGGAGGTCTGTGTAGCGTAGCGTGCGCGTTCGTTTCTCTCGACTCTTCATGGAGGTCGGGTACCTCCAGGGAAAAAGGAAAAGATTCTATAAAGGATTCATCACCGCCAACCGGGATTTGTTCGATGATGAGCGGTGAAGTTCTTTTTGGAATCGACCCTGCTGCAGACTTGAGGAGCTGCGCGCAGTGGACTCTCGGGGTTCAGTGGGGTTTGTTGTGAAGTGGACCCGACTTTGCCGAGCCTCATTTGTCTCAACGGCCGTTGGTCTCGGTGATTTCTCCATTGAGTAGATCGGTCCTCGGCCTTATCTCGGAAGCGTCATCGGACGATGATGAGATTTCCATGGGTGGCTCATCATCGATTGAAAGTTTGACGAGTAGTCTTGAGGTCAAACTTGCTCGTGGTTTGAACATCCTCGGTGAGTCTTTTGGATCGGCACAGGGGGATGACTCACTTGATGGCTCAAAAGCTACCTTTAAAACCGTAGGCAAGTGCACCTATCGTTTTATAGTATAGATTATTAGTACCAGGAGTGTCATTCCCACGAGGATTGTAAATCCGATAATTTTACCGTCTTTTTGTTATTTAATCTAACAATTTTGAGTTTTTGTTTGATAAAAAAATAAAGAATCTAAATTATCAAAGTGTAAAAATGAAGTAAAATTTGTAGAATAAGAAATCAAGAGATAGAAGTGTGTTTGAATGTAAATCCCTCTAGAATGTTTTTGTGATTTGACAAGTTAAAAATTCAACCATAAGCCCTTAAGCAAAAACCAACCTCTTTTAATAAAATCTCATGTTATGTGGATCGTAGAAATTCCCGATTTAAGTTAATCCCTTTCTCAAGGCGAAAAACTCCTAATCTCAAGTTGATTAATCAAATCTCTTTCTAGTTAAAACCCCAAGATTGCATTATAACGATTTATGAATTCCCATATTAGGTTTGACCCTAATCCGGAAGATTTATGTCGTCATATATCTAGGATTGCATGCAACTCTTTTCACTTATACAATTTCTTTTTCACCATAAATCTTTCGATTACCCGATGAAGAAAAGATATCAAATTAATATACCTAGGAAATATTAACTCAATTAAGATAAGCATGATATAAGTGAATCACACAAGACATGATAATTTTATTAAAAACATACAAACCTCAATCACAAATCCATTCTAGAGTTCATTACACTCAAACACTAAGATTTTAGCTACTCATGATCTTGACAAAGAATAAATTACACAAGAAGATTTAAGTATTGTAGACATGGTGTACTTATCTTTCTCAAAATCTCAATTGACTTCTTTCTTGATTGATGATATTGCTCCAAGCCTTCTTCTCCAATATTGCCCCAAGCTTTCTCCTCCAAGACCCCTTGATCCCAATTCTACTTAATGAAATGAATACAATGAATATTTCTGAGTATCTCATGAATGCCTCTCCCAATTTCAACCTTGGCTTTTATAGGCAACCAATACATTGATAGTACTCTCTTTTATTAAACAATCACCCCATTTTCCTTGTTGGTTGGTGAATTCTTGTATTCAAGTGATGAGGAGGGGACATGGAGACATGTTTCAAACAAAATAGGGTGTTAAAAGTGTACAAAAGTGGCCAAAATGGGTTGGTTGGTGAGTTTTCCCCAAATTCCGCAAAGAAAAGTTGCAAAAAGAGGTCCGGACACGCCCAGTGTTAAAAGACGGCCAGGCGTCGTGCCTTGCAACAAAATTTTGGAAACACGCCCGACACGGCCGTGTTGGACAACACGGCCGTGTTATGCGACACGGCCAGGCCGTGTTCGGGCCTGTTTTGTGCGATTTTTCCTCCTCTTTTGATCCCTTCAACATGGCCGTGTTCGGTGACACGGTTTGGCCGTTTGGACCCTTTTTCCAATTTTTATCCAATTTATTTCCTTCTTTTTTTGAACATGGCCATGTTACTTGACACCCCAAGTCATGTTGAGTGATTTTCTTGCCTTTTTCAAGTAATATTGGCCTCACATTGCTCCACCTATAATGTTAAACACATCACACGATGAAATGCTACAGAAATACTTGAGAAACTATGGTTTTTCTAACAAAACAATTCAAAAACTATTGAATTAATAATACAAAATATGTACAAAATGACACTTATCAAACCGCCTCCAACTTGGAAATTTTGCTTGTCCTCAAGCAATTTTTAAAACAAAGAGATGGGTTGAAAACAAAAAGAGATATCTATTTTCACAATTTCGACATGATTGAAGTGAAGCGCTAACCTTTTCCTTCCCAATTAAGTCAATCCATCCGTTTTTCAAATCAACCAATTTGTTAAAAAGAGAGTGACTTCAATAATTGGAATCGTTCAAAACATCATTTTGTCATATCACGAAAAATTTGTCGTTCATATATGCTTAGATCAAATACAAAAATGTAATGATAAAAGGAGAAGTCCAAAACTCGGGTCTTTTCAATTTTTTTTTTATTTTTATATTGCAAATATAATTATAAAATCAGGACATTTTTTGAGGCAAACTTCCACTAGGTTTAAATTTTGAATGTCTTTTCAAAAACTCCTAGGGTGGTGTCCCATATTCATATTTTGTGTCGCCGTTTTACGTAAGAGACAAACATGGGGCTCATGAATGCTCCTAGTTACTAAGCAACAACAAACAGAGGAATATAACCTCGATTTGTCCCTTTATATAACAAAAGATATTAGCACTTTTTTTTTTTTTTCGTTTTTTCCATTTTTTTTTAAACCCGAGTTATGGTTTCTCTAGTGATCATGACACAAAGTATCTAGATTTAAGCAAAGTCCAAGCTAACTTCATGACATTAAACTCTTTTGGCCAAATTCATCCTTTTACTAGAGTCACGCAGTTTAAAAACATTTTGGCAATTTGAGTTTTCAAAAAGATGACTTTTCGGGATAAAAATGGTCATAACCAATCCACAACTAACCTATCTAATTGTAAAAAAATTACCTCATGTTTGTTTGCAATGTATTGATAAGGTGCGTAAAAGAAAACGAAATATCCACAAAGAAAGCTAAAACACGCAAAGCTAAAGAAAATAGTTCAAATCAAGCGTTCTAACAAATCTCGCCACCCCCAACTTCAAGGGTCACATTGTCCCCAATGTGAAGAGGAGATGGGATACAAAATGGAGCAAAGGAAACGAAAACTAAGACAAAGACAAATACGACCTTATGACGGTGGTGGGAAGTGTCCTTGAGAGAGGTGCCATTGATGGAGTTGAGAGAAAAGGGCATTTTGTTGTTGTTGGTCCTCTCGAATATCCCTAATGACGCCAAATTGCTGCTCCATCATTTGTTGTTGGCGGTCAAGCATATTCTCTGGCGTTCGAGCATCGTTTGTTGATATGATAGCATGTCTCTTTGGTGTTGTTGCTCTGTAGAATAGCTTGAAGATTGACTTGTTCATGTGGTGGCGGTGGTGGTGGTGGGTGAGATGAAGGAGTATGGGGTGGTGAACCCCTTGGAGGAGATGGGGATTCGGGAGCATCATCCTCTATGGGAGGTAGTTCGAGGCGACCTGTCATCCTCCGGATTGTGTCGCATACCCATCAACCAATTGTCACGATTACGAATTGTAGTTCGTCTAGGTGCCTGGGAAGTAATAGTCGTTGGGATGTATGTCGAAAAAGCAAGCAAAATTGATCATTGATTCTTTCAATTAATTTTATAGCAAGACATACCTCGAGATCAATACGCGTGCTTCCTCGCGCTTGTTGTAAATCCGTTAAGTCATGCTCAAGTGAAGAGCAATTGGAGTGATTAGGCCTCCAACAAGAATTTTACTACATTCGCCCCGCCCGACTTTTCGAAAATGGCGTGCTAAGTGAGACCGGTGTCAAGGTGTTTGCCATAGACCATAGCCCATAAAAAAATGAGTTCGTCCTTCCTCAAATTCCCATCACTTTCCCCCTACCGAAAAGTGTGCTAGCCATCACACAATGCATATAACGAAAACAAGGATTTATTACGCGTGATACTTTAGACGAGAAGCAACATAGTCATATGAAGGAGCTATTTCATTCCAAAATCGTTTGTGCATTAAAGTCGCTAGGAAAGCGTCTGTTACCATCAATTGGAATACCATATATTTGATTGAAGTCGCAAAGAGTCAATGTATACTCTTGATTGAACAAGCGAAAAGAGATGAGGCCGTCCCTAGCATGAGTTCCGTGAGGATTTCGCGTTAAATGAGCTAAGGAATTCAGTGTGACGCTCATAAGTTGGTGCTTTCGCACCCATGAATTGTCCCCACCCAACTTGTTCAAACATCCAATCAATATCTTCTTGTAGCCCAAGAGTCTCTAATGTCGTGGTGTCAGGATACCTGGTGTTGTGCAATGGTTTACTCAATAATTGTTGATATCGGGTTGCTTGCTCGTCATCCCGGAATAGAATGCCGTGACGATTACTTGGTGGATTAGCCGGGAGGGGCGGCGAGAGGAGAGGGTCCTCCGGACCGGAAGGAGCGGTAACTCGGCCGTTTTGACATGGTAGTCTGAAAAAGGAATTTTTGATAGCAACATGCAATACAAGGACGATTCTATTAATATTTCTTTGAAAACCAACTATCCTATAAAAACCATGCCTCAATTAAATTCCCAACAACAACATCATCCCATCACCTTCAAGTTCTCATCAAAATAGCAAGTAAGTTACAACAAAGCACGATTTCCACTCATGATCAATCATATGATTCTAACAATCAATCAATCAACAAACGCTCATATCGTTATATTTAGGCAACAATAAACCCTTTCATTTGTTTAGGACCAATTTTGTTGGTGAAATTAAGCAAGATAATTCCAACAATTGACTTCACATGATTTTACCCATACAAATTTCAATAGCACATGGGGCCAACATTATCACCATAAAAATCCAAAAATACCCTCATCTTCAACACAAAAATTCCAAAAATTTAAGTTAAATCAAAAGCCCTAAATGATAGAAATTTATGAACAAATTGAAAGCATAAAAACAAAAATGGTGAAATTAAACACAAAAATAACATAGAAAATCATACCTTGAAATAGAAACCCACAAGAGAAATCTCCCAAAAACCACAAAATTCCCAACAATCAATCGGTAGAAGTGTTGGCAATGGAGGAAAGATGGTGTTTTATGGAAGAATTTGAGTTTAGATGGAAGAGTGAGGTGAATTTGGGGGAAATTTTGGTGAAGAAGAGGGGTTTTTAGGGTTTGGGGATGAAAAATTTCGAAAAAATACCCCAAATTCGAACCCCTCCCCTGTTTTTTTTTTGGCCGGACACGGCCAGTGTCGGGCGACACGGCCCTGGCCGTGTTCCGGGCTGTTAGGCGAATAAAAATTTTGGGCTCGAACACGGGCGTGTCGGGGGCGACACGGCCTACGTGTTCGGGCCAATTTTTGATTTTTTTTTTTTTTATTTATTTTTTTTTTTAAAGAAAAATGGGAATTTGCGACACGGCCATGCCGTGTTAAAGCTGATTTTTTTTTTTTTATCAATCCGAGTAAAAATGAATCCTAAGTAAAAATTGGAAACAAGTTGATAAAAATCATCGGGTTGCCTCCGGGTAGCTTCTTTAGTGTCGTATACCGGATACATTTCACCTCTAATTGTGTGATGTATTTGGGGGATCCTCAAGCTTGAGGGAATCTCTATAATTATCATCGATGGTGCCCCCAAAATAAAGCTTAATACGGTGTCCGTTGACCTTAAAGGTGCCCATTTCCTTGTGCGTAATTTCGATAGTCCCGTAAGGAAACACTTGAGTAACGGTGAATGGGGGACCACCGGATTTTAACTTACCCGGAAAAAGGCGAAGTCGGGAATTGAATAGTAACACTTGATCACCCGGTTGGAATTCCCTCATGTGCTTAATGTGCTTGTCATGCCATTGTTTCGTTCGATTCTTTGTAAATTCTCGAATTCTCGTATGCGAATTTCGCCATTCTTCGAGTTCGTTAATCTGCAATAAACGGTTATTTCCTCGCACTTGACAAGTCATAATTAAGCATTTTAATAGCCCAAAAGGCTTTATGTTCAAGCTCAACCGGCAAATGACATGCTTTACCATAGGAGTCGGTATGGGGTAGTCCCTATTAGGCGTTTTGAAAGCCGTTCTATAAGCCCAAAGGGCATCATCGAGTTTGAGGACCAATCCTTGCGAGAGTGCCCAACCGTTTTTTTTTCCAAAATTCGTTTTAATTCGCGGTTGGACACTTCGACTTGACCGCTAGTTTGGGGATGATAAGCGGTCGCGACTCGGTGTGTGACACCATAACGCTTTAAAACCTTATCAAATTGATTATTACAAAAGTGAGTGCCTCTATCGCTAATGATGGCTCGTGGTGTACCAAACCGGGTAAAAAGTTTTTTGAGCACCACTCGAGCATCATTTTTAGGTAAAGCTTGAGCCTCTACCCACTTAGACACGTAGTCAACGGCTACCAAAATATATTTATTGCCAAACGACGGGAAAAGGTCCCATAAAATCAATACCCCAAACATCAAAACTTTCACAAACAAGTATACCGTTTTGGGGCATTTCATTTCTTCGAGAAATATTCCTGTTCGTTGACAACTATCACAAGTTTCAACATACCGTTTTGCGTCTTTGAAAAGTGTAGGCCAATAAAAACCCGACTCAAGGACCTTGCGTGCCGTAGTATTTGCTTGATAATGTCCACGGTGGGTCCTTTGTGACAATGATTCAAAATGGAGATTGTTTCGGGAAGTGCAACACACCTTCGTATGATTTGATCCGCACAAACTCGGAAGAGGTGGGGATCGTCCCAAATATAATACTTGAGGTCCGAAAAAGAATTTCTTCTTTTGTTGATGGGTCATCCTTTTGGGAGAACTTTTCCGCAAGATAATTAGCGAAATCGCAAACCAAGGAATATCAATTGAAATTGAGTTGAGGGCAAAGAGTTGCTCATCCTGGGAAAGAATCGTTGATATGTCCATTGTGTTGCTCATCTGTGTCCGGAGTGCTCAAGCCGAGATAGGTGGTCGGCGGCAAGATTTTCGCACACCCGTTTATCTTTGATCTCCACATCGAATTCTTGGAGTAAGAGAACCCATCGAATTAGTCGTGGTTTTGCGTCATTTTTGTCGAGCAAATAGCGTAAAGCGAGTGATCCGTATAAACAATGACTTTGGATAGAATCAAGTATGAGCGAAATTTGTCAAAGGCGAAAACCACGCAAGTAGTTCCTTTTCGATAGTTGTATAGTGTGATTGAGCAGGATTCAAAGTCTTACTTGCATAGTAAATTGGCCGGAAATGTTTATCTTTTCGTTGCCCAATCAGCTCTACCGCAGCGTAGTCACTAGCATCACACATGAGTTCGAACGGTTTAGACCAATCCGGAGCCACCATGATGGGAGAAGTGGTGAGTTTTTCTTTCAAAGTGTTGAATGCTTGGAGACATTCATCGTTGATATCAAAAAGCGCATCCTTTTCTAAAAGACGAGTAAGCGGTAGGGCAATTTTGAAAAATCTTTGATAAAGCACCTATAAAACCCGGCGTGCCCCAAAAAGCTTCGGATAGCTTTCACCGAGGCGGGCGGTGGCAATTTGAAATTGTATCAACTTTCGCTTTGTCAACTTCAATTCCCCGCAAGAAATTTTATGCCCCAAAACAATACCTTCTTGTACCATGAAGTGGCACTTTTCCGATTAAGTACGGGTTAGTCTCTTCGCAACGAACAAGGACTTTTTAAGATTTGCAAGACAAAGATCAAATGAATCCCCAAAAACCGAAAAGTCATCCATGAAGACTTCCATGATTTCTTCTACAAGCTCGTCGAAGATGGCAAGCATACAACGTTGAAAAGTTCTTTGGTGCGTTGCACAACCCAAAAGGCATGCGTCTATAGGGCGAAATACCGTAGGGACAAGTGAAAGTGGTTTTCTCTTGGTCCTCCGGTGCTATCGAGATCTGAAAATAACCCGACATGCCATCAAGGAAGCAATAATAGAGGTGACCGGATAAGCGTTCAAGCATTTGATCAATAAAAGGTAAGGGAAAGTGGTCCTTGCGAGTAGCATCGTTAAGTCGTCGGTAATCGATGCAAACTCGCCAACCTATTACCGTTCGCATCGGAATAAGTTCATTCTTTTCATTTGGTACCACCGTCATCCCACCTTTCTTTGGGACCACTTGAATCGACTTACCCATTCTTTATCGGAGATTGGATAGATGAGCCCAGCATCTAGTAGTTTGATTACCTCTGCTTTAACTACCTCTTTCATGTTTGGATTTAAGCGACGCTGAGGTAGAACAACCGGCTTGAAATTTTCCTCCATCAGAATCTTGTGAGTGCAAAAGGAAGGATTGATCCCTCGAATGTCGGAGATTTTCCAAGCGATGGCCTTTTTATGTTCCGTAATATTGCCGACAATCTATCCTTTTGATGAGAAGATAAATTGGAGGAAATAATTACGGGAAGTTTGGCGTTCTCGGCTAGAAATGCATATTCAAGTGTTCGGGTAACTCCTTGGCTCAACGGTGGTGGATCCTCAATGGATGGTTTGATATGCCCCACCGTGAGTTTTCAATTTTTGAACTCTTTTCTAAGTTCGTTGGTTTGTTTTCCTCCAATGCGAGTACGGATTCCCTAAGAAAGGGGTTTTCATCCGATATACCCGCACTTTGAACAATACAAGTCTCCAAGAATTCGTTAGAAATCATGCTTGGTAGAGAGTTGGTTATCTCCATATCGATAAGATCAATAGCAAAACAGAGTCATCTTTATCTATCGTATTTTTCATTGATGTAGCGATTTTAAAAATGACTTGTTCATCTTCGACTCTTAAAATTAGTTTGCCATCATGCACGTCAATGATTGCCTTAGCAAAGTAGCTAAAAATGGACGCCCAGGATCAAAGGGACTTCGACATCTCGTATGCATATCAAGAATTACAAAATCGACGGAAATATAAACTTATCGACTTTGACCAAAACATCTTCAACAATGCCTCTAGGATATTTAATAGATCGTCGGCTAATTGCAGGCTCATCCTAGTTGGTTTTGGCTCTCTGAGACCCATTTGTTTGAATAAATCATAAGGCATCAAATTAATGCTAGCCCTAGATCGCCAATGCCCGATCAACAATCAAATTACCGACATGACAAGGAATAGTAAAACTCCCTGGATCTTTGATTTTCTCGAGGTAACTTGTTTTGCAAAATTGCCGAGCATTCCTCATTTAATTGCACCATGGATATTTCTTCAAGCTTCTTCTTATTTGAAAGAAGATCTTTTAGGAACTTGGCATATTTTGGCATCTGTGAAAGGGCTTCAACAAAAGGAATATTGATGTGCAATTGTTTAAATAAATCCAAGAACTTACCAAATTGGTCGTCATGTTTGTCCTTACGCAATCGACTTGGATACTGGAATAGGTGGTTGGAATTCCGGTACCATTTTCTTTGTTTCCTTGGATACTGTTCGTCTTTTTGTTGTATGGGCGTGGGTTCGTCCTCCGGCATCCGCTTCGTCTAGCTTTGTTCCACTCCTTAGAGTAATTGCTTTTACTTGTTCTCTTGGATTTGGCTCGGTGTTGCTAGGTAAGCTCCTTGTGGCCTTTCGAAGATCATTTTGGCAATTTGACCAATTTGATTTTCCAAGTTGCGAATGGATGCTTCTTGGTTCCTTAAGGATGTTTCGGTGGCCGTGAAACAAGTTTCCGTTGTTTGGGCCAATTTGGACAGTAAGTCCTCCAAACTTGGTTTTCGCGGTTGGAAACCGGGAGTGTGCATTTAATTGGGGAGTGCGTTTGGATTAGGCTTCGTTGACCTTGATTTCCCCAACTAAAGTTCGGTGTGTTGACGCCAACCTGGATTATAAGTGTTCTTTGAAAGGATTATTTTGAAAGGGTCGAGATTGATTACCTAGATAATCCACTTGTTCATGCGGCGGTATTGCGTGAGGGCAATCTTGGTGGTTGTGCGATCCTCCACAAGTCTCGCATGAGAAGGCTTGTTGTGTTGGTGGTTTTGGAGCTGCCAACCCGTCGATTTTCTGAGTTAGAGCTTCGACCTGTGCGGCTAGTGTCACCACCGCGTCCGCATTATATACTCCCACTGACCTGTTGGTTTTTCCTCGTACGGATTGCCATTGATAGCCATTCATGGCCATTCCTTCTATGAGATCTTGGGCGGCTTCGGGTGTCTTATTGTTCAATGTTCCCCCCGCCGCCGCATCAATCATCTGCCTTGTCGATGAGAGCAACCCATTGTAAAATGTTTGGACTTGCATCCAAATGGGAAGACCATGATGTGGGCATTTTCGCAGCAATTCTTTGAATCTCTCCCAAGTGTCGTACAAGGTTTCATCGTCCTCTTGAGTGAATGAAGAGATCTCATTCCTCAATCGTGCGGTTTTAGCGGGTGGGAAATACTTTAAAAGGAATTTTTCCGCCATAATGCTCCATGTTGTGATTGTTCCCTTCGGTAAAGTGTTTAGCCATTGTTTAGCCCGTCCCCGAAGAGTAAATGGGAACAAGCGTAAACGGATGGCATCGTCGGAGACTCCATTTATTTTGAAAGTATCGCAAATTTCGAGGAAATTCGCGATATGATTATTTGGATCTTCATCCGTAAGCCGTCGAATTGGACAAATTGTTGCACCATTTGAATGACATTCGGTTTGATTTGAAATTATTGGCCGCAATAAATGCGGGCCTTACGATACTAGACGACGTCACGCATCCATAGATGGCTTAGCGTAGTCGTACATGGTTCTTTGTTGTTCATCCGCCATATCGGGATCCTTGCTTTCGTTAGTATCCTCTCGTGGTCAGTACTAATACTTTCCTCGTGTTGCTACCGGCGGTCTCGGCCTTCATTCGGCGACGAGTAGGCATGCACTGTAGTAAACAAGGAGGATAAGTATAATCCAAGACTTACAAAGATAGATACCTAGAAAGACAATTGATGAAAATAAAAAAAAATGATTAAATTAACAAAAATAAGGTGTTCTTAATATTACAATCCCCGGCAACGGCGCCAAAAACTTGATGGCTCAAAAGCTACCTTTAAAACCGTAGGCAAGTGCACCTATCGTTTTATAGTATAGATTATTAAGTACTCAAAGTGTCATTCCCACGAGGATTGTAAATCTTGATAATTACCGTCTTTTTGTTATTTAATCTAACAATTTTCAGAGTTTTTGTTTGATAAAAAAAATAAAGAATCTAAATTATCAAAGTGTAAAAATGAAGTAAAATTTGTAGAATAAGAAATCAAGAGATAGAAGTGTGTTTGAATGTAAATCCCTCTAGAATGTTTTTGTGATTTGACAAGTTAAAAATTCAACCATAAGCCCTTAAGCAAAACCAACCTCTTTTAATAAAATCTCATGTTATGTGGATGTAGAAATTCGATTTAAGTTAATCCCTTTCTCAAGGCGAAAAACTCCTAATCTCAAGTTGATTAATCGAAATCTCTTTCTAGTTAAAACCCCCAAGATTGCATTATAACGATTTATGAATTCCCATATTAGGTTTGACCCTAATCCGGAAGATTTATGTCGCCTCTATATCTAGGATTGCATGCAACTCTTTTCACTTATACAATTTCTTTTTCACCATAAATCTTTCGATTACCCGATGAAGAAAAGATATCAAATTAATATACCGGAAATATTAACTCAATTGAGATAAGCATGATATAAGTGAATCACACAAGACATGATAATTTTATTAAAAACATACAAACCTCAATCACAAATCCATTCTAGAGTTCATTACACTCAAACACTAAGATTTTAGCTACTCATGATCTTGACCAAAAAATAAATTACACAAGAAGATTTAAGTATTGTAGACATGGTGTACTTATCTTTCTCAAAATCTCAATTGACTTCTTTCTTGATTGATGGTGTTGCTCCAAGCCTTCTTCTCCAATATTGCCCCAAGCTTTCTCCTCCAAGACCCCTTGATCCCAATTCTACTTAATGAAATGAATACAATGAATATTTCGAGTATATCATGAATGCCTCTCCCAATTTCAACCTTGGCTTTTATAGCAACCAATACATTGATAGTACTCTCTTTTATTAAACAATCACCCCATTTTCCTTGTTGGTTGGTGAATTCTTGTATTCAAGTGATGAGGGAGGGGACATGGAGACATGTTTTCAAAATATGGTATTAAAAGTGTACAAAAGTGGCCAAAATGGGTTGGTTGGTGAGTTTTCCCCAAATTCCGCAAAGAAAAGTTGCAAAAAGAGGTCCGGACACGCCCGTGTTAGCAAAGACACGGCCAGGCGTCTTTGCAACAAAATTGCCGAAACACGCCGACACGGCCGTGTTTATGCGACACGGCCGTGTTATGCGACACGGCCAGCCGTGTTCGGGCCTGTTTTGTGCGATTTTTCCTCCTCTTTTGATCCCCTTCAACATGGCCGTGTTCGGTGACACGGTTTGGCCGCTTTTGGACCCTTTTTCCAATTTTTATCCAATTTATTTCCTTCTTTTTTGAACATGGCCATGTTACTTGACACCCCAAGTCATGTTGAGTGATTTTCTTGCCTTTTTCAAGTAATATTGGCCTCACATTGCTCCAAATTGCTCCACCTATAATGTTAAACACATCACACGATGAAATGCTACGAAATACTTGAGAAACTATGGTTTTTCTAACAAAACAATTCAAAAACTATTGAATTAATAATACAAAATATGTACAAAATGACACTTATCACAGCTTAATCGTCTTCTTCCGATCCCGGAAAGGTTACATCGTGGATTATCCTGGGAATCGTGAAGTGCACTTATCTCTTTTTCGGATGGATCAATGATAGCAGGAGGGATGTTCTCTACTTCAACTTCTTTACCCCTGGAAGTCTCAACCTCCCGTGGGCCTTCATTACCTCCTCCCGATCTCAAGCTGCAATGAGAGGCCTTGACCTCCCTTTCGACGATGTCGGTATGTCTTAGGGTCTTCTGTAGTGGCATCCATTTGAGTCTCAACCCCATGGATTGCACTTTCATCGCCTGCAGTGTTAACTCCTGTGGTCATTCCTTCCGCGTGCCTCGACCGCATCAAGAACGTCATTAGCCTTCGTGAGCTTGACATTGACACCTCGAGATAGTCTCAATCGCCTCGAGCTTCGTTGATGGCAACTCTGTCATTCGTTTGGTGGTTGTACTTTCTCCACTTCGCCTCCTTGATTCATTGTGGAGTCATCGCAGATTCTCCGACCTTGCCGGTGGAGGGAGGAGTTTCTCACCGGGCGCACCGGTGAGTGACTTGGAATGGGGTCACTCGTCTCCAAACTCCCTTGTTGCTATTGAATGTTCAACCGTTGGGGCGGTGGTAAGACACCTTCAATAGGGGTTGGCTCGACCGGGGTCCCCACTATCCCGGTTTCATCGCCAAGTCCCTTATCGCTTTCTTCCGAGTGAGCTGGGGAGGTGGTGGCAGCAACAATGATGGCGATTTGCTGAACCACTCCCATTGGATCAATTTCGGTGTGTTCGGAGGACTCTCTGGTCCCTCCATCAATCTTTGCTCGTGAAGGATTCTCGGATTCGTGCAATGCTTGCTGCATTTGCAACTCTTCGGCGGCGGCATTCTCAGGATCTCATCCTCATCATCGGAGAAGACATCAAGGAGAGGATGTGTGTGTTACGGTGCGAGAGATAGAGGCCGGATCTTTGGCCTCTCACGTCCTCGCCTTCCTTTCCTGTCTTTCCTTCTCCTTGTCCTTGAATATCTGCGGGATATCGTGCGATTGTCTTCATCGATCTTTGGGATTACGGTGGTTAGTCAAGGAAATTTAACGATTCCTCTTCTTCTTCTATAAACTTGGGCCGTTGGAACTGGTTTCCCTTGATTTACTCAATTTCCATTTCCTCCACTCACAGACGATTTTGGATGTCCGGGGTAAGGTGGAGATAGGATCATCACATCACTATCGGCTCTACCAGCCTTCTTCTTGTGTTTTTTGTGTGGGCTACGATTGTGTCTTGAGTTGCCTCTGCTGATCGCCTTCAACGAGACTTTTGTTTCATCAATTACATCCGAGACTCTACTTCTCCAGCGATCTCGATTCTGCTCCAACTGGAGTGGCCGACTCAGCCCGGTTTCTCAAGCTCGGAGTGCTTAATGATTCTTCTTCGTCTCCTAGTTTGTACGAGGAGGGATTTTTGGTTCGAGAGACGGTTTTTCTCGAGTCTTGGCGGGGGGCGTCTTTGGTGTCTTTTCCCGAGGAGTGGCCGTCTTGGCTTGTCGATTCTCCTCTTTTTGACGATCGGAGAAGGTATTTGAGTGTCCTTCTCGACGTTATTCTTTGAGGCGGCGGTGACTCTGCTGCAGGGGCGGGAGCAAGTTTGACTTTCTTTCTGCGGGCGTGATCTTCTTCTTGTCTGCAGGGCGCCTTTCTTCTTAGGTGGAGAGGAAAGCAGTTTGTATCTTGGGGGTCAGTTGATTCCCCTCACTCATGTCGGCTCTCTTGGCGTAGGCTCTCTTCTCGTGCGCCGGAGAGGTTTGCTCGAACATCCTCTTGTTAACATGGAATGCCTTCCCATGTCTAAGAGGGACTCCTTTCACCTCCATCAGCCCGGCCAATCACTAGGCCATATCCTAGGGATCCTCCAAATGTGCCATCTTCCTTGAAGGATTTGTTCCTACGTCCGCGCAGAGTCTGCTGTAGACAAACTCGGCCCGGATTTATTTTATTTTCTGCGATGATTGCAACCATTACAATCAGCTTTGCTTTTGATGATTGGTCAAAAGCGCCAAATTTGATGTCAATACATTTGGCAACTATGTCCAACGACTTGTGATAATCCTCTTTCAACAGTCTCTTGTTTCTTTGTGTACACTATTTTATCGGCAAAGTCGGGCTTGGCTATTTCTTTCCAAGCATCGGCCCAAGTTTACATCAACTTCGTTAATTTCGAGGCTCCTTGGTTGGTAGTGAGCGAGTGTTGACCAAATCCTTGGCGAGAGATAGTCACCGCTTTCCGTGAAGCAGATGACTTTATTCCTTCATCGTGAATCTCGGCATTCACGAGTTGTGCGACCTCCTCCACATAGGTCATCGGATATTCTAACGTCGTAAATGGTTTCGGCCGGTCATTTCTAATTTCTCAGCAATTTTCTTCATTAGGGTGTCGTCGGACCCTGTTTCACCATCCGTCGAAATCCACATGAGACCCGGTGTGGATTTGCTTCCCTAACTTGGTAAAATCATAGGTTGGTGCCATTTTTCAGGATTTTATCAAAGAAAAACTTAGAGATTGATTTTCGGATAGATAGGGTTTCGAGAGAATTTTTGCCTTTGCTTTTGAGAGAAGGAAAATGAACAGTTTTGGTAGTGTGAGAGAAACGGACGGAAATGGTTTTAAGTAAGGTTTATGAAAGGACATGCGGTGGTTTTTGAAATGTGATCGAAATCAACGGCTTAGATTTTGCACGCCTATTTAGCATTTAATTTCTCGTATTTAATGCGGCAAAGATTTATATCCAATCATAAGCTTGGTGTGCGACTTTTTGTCTGTACACATCATCATTATCCGACGTATTCCTTAAAAACATTCCCGCTTAGTCAAAATGATGCGTTTTTGTCACTTTGCTCATAAGTGACTCGGCTTATCCTTTAGCCGATTTAACTCTTCTTCTCACAGTTCTCTTAGTGACTCAAACTAACGGTGACTTGGTATATTGTCTTTCCGTCTGACTAATTTATTTATTTGAATGATTTGTGAGTTCGACTCTTTTCCTTTTTGTGTTCCATTTCTTTTCTTTGATTCTTCCGAAAGTGTCACCATTTCAATTATCCCCAACTCATGTTTGAGTTCTTCAAATATTGACTCACATAATGGTTTTGTGAAGATGTCACCAATTGTTTATCGGTTGAGATATATTCCAAGATGATGTCCTTCTTTTCAACATGATCTCTTATGAAGTGATATCTCGACATCGATATGCTTTGTTCTTGAGTGCGGCCGAGGATTTTGAGTAATGGCAATTGCACTTGTGTTATCACACATGATTGGAATTTCTTTTTCCTCAACTTCATAGTCTCTCATTCTTTGTCTCATCCATAGGACTTAGGGCAACAATTTTGCCCGCATGACTATATATTCGCCGTTTGTAGAGGTGGCTATTGAATTTTGCTTCTTGCTAAACCAGGAAATCGTCTGTTTCTAGCATTTGACATGTGCCTGAAGTGCTTTTTCTCATTAACTCTGCATCCAAAGATAGTCAGTCCGAATAGTGATTAGCTTGAATCCACCTTCCTTTGGATACCATAAGCCGCCTTCTTGGCTTCCTTTCAAGTATCTCAATATTCTCTTAGTCAGTTGTTATATGGCTATCTTTTGGAGCAGATTGAAATCTTGCACATACACCTACAACAAAGGTGATGTCCGCCCGCTGGCTTTGTGAGATAGAGCAAAGATCCAATAAGTGCTCAGTATCTTGTTTGATCTACAGGCTTGCCATCTGCATCCATGTCCATTTTGGTGATGTATTCATTGGTATTTTCACGAAGACTTCTCCTCCATACCAAACTTCTTCATTAAATCTCGGTGTATTTTGTTTGACTTATGAAGGTTCCATCCTTCATTGTTTCACTTGGAGTCCAAGGAAGAATGTCGACTCTCCCATCATGCTCATTTCAAATTTACTTTGCATGAGGTTTGAAATTTTTTCACACAGACTCTTTGTTTGTAGATCCAAAATGATGTCATCCACATATATTTGAACAAAAAGATACTCTTTTTGTCTTGAATTAAAGAAAAGTGTTCTATCTACTTTTCCTTTTGTGAATCCATTTTCGATTAGGAATTGTGACAAGGTATCATACCATGCTCGGGTGCTGTTTCAATCCATATAGAGCTTTCTTGAGTTTGTATACTTTATCTCCAAGAGTCTTCGCTCAAATCCTGGAGGTTGTTCAACATACACTTCTTCTTCCAATAAACCATTTAGAAATGCACTTTTACATCCATCGATATACGAGTGAAATTCTTGTGAGTGCATAGGCAAGAAACATTCTTATAGCTTCGGTCTTGCTACAACACAGAGCAAATGTTTCATCAAAATCTATTCCTTCTTCTTGGCAATATCCTTTGGCTACTAATCTTGCTTTGTTTCTTACCACGTAACCTTCCTCGTTCATCTTATTTCGAACACCCATTTGGTGCCGATAACATTTTGATGTATGGGTCTTTGCACTAATTCCCATACTTTATTTCTTTCAAACCGATTGACTCTTCTTGCATAGCTTGAATCAATGTGCGTCGTCAATGCTTGTAACACATCTTTGGGCTCTATTTGCGAGATGAAGCATGTGAACATAGCTTCTTGTTGAGTTTTGGATCTTGTTTTTACACCTTCTCTTATGTCTCCAATGACAAGTTCGGTGGATGGTCTCTCGGCCATCTTACATCAGGTTGGAGTAAGTTAGCTGGATTCGGTTGTCTTGCGTTTGTGTTGTTGTGGTCAGCTCTCTCGTGATCACTTAGCGCAAAATTTCGAGTTGTTTTTGAGATTGGCTATCTCATCTTCTACGAGTTTATAGTTCCAGCTTCACCAAAGATAGGGACTCTTCTACATGGTTGGATGACTCGCTTATCGGTGACTCTTCAATGTCTTCTCCATTTACATTTGGCTCATCGAATACCACATGAATGGATTCTTCCGCAACCATAGTCCTTTTGTTGAGTACTCTGTAGGCTTTGCTTTGGTGAGTATCTAAGAGGATACCTTCATCGACTTTAGCATCAAAAGCTTTTAGATTGTCTTTTCCATTGTTGTGGATGAAGCATTTACATCCAAATATTCGAAATATGCAACATTTGGTTTTCTTCCGTCCCAAATCTCATAGGAGTCTTTGTCACCGTGTCTGTTTTATCATACATCTGTTTTGAGTGTAGCAAGTGTGTTGATTGCTTGACCCAAAATCTTTTTGGTAACCCGCTTGACTAACATGGTCCTTCGCTTCTTCTTTGAGTGTTTCTTTCTTCTTTCTCGCAACTCCGTTTCTCTTTGTGGAGTCCTTTTGCTTGATAGTTCATGACCAATACCATTTTCAATACAATCGAGTTATTATTCCATTGACAAACTCGGTTCCTCTATCGATCTTATTTTGATAATGGTTTGGCTCTTCTCGTTTTGAATCCTCTTCATCATTTGTGGTAGTTTTTGTAGAGTTTCTTTCTTCTTACACATGAATATTGTCCATGTATATCTTGAGTAGTCATCTACTACCACCAAGGTGTATTTCTTTCCACTTATCTTTGTTTGGTTCCTTTGGGCCAAATAGATCCATATGTAGCGGATGCAATATTCTTGTTGAAGATGGGCATGTCTTTTCTTTGAATGATGACTTGATTTGTTTTCCTTCGACATGCGTCACATATACTCTCCTTTTTGTATAATGAGTCCGGAAGTCCTTCCACAAGATTACTTCTTGCAAGCTTGTTAATCGTTTTGAAATTTAGGTGACTCACTTTTTTTTTTGTGCCACGTACCAACTTGATTTCATCGTGCTCTTTGCTAGTAGACAGTCGGGTGTTGCGATTGACCAATCCACGACATACATATTCTTCTCGTCTACATCCTTGCAAAGACAACTTCATTTGATTCAATATCCTTGATTTGGCATATACCCATGTTAAATCCAACGTTATAACCCTTGTCACAGAGTTGGATCGATGCTTAGCAGTTGAAGTTGAGTCCTTCAACATATGCAACATCTGTGATTTCTAATCCATTCCTCTTGATGGATCCAATGCCTCTTATTTTACCAGGAGCTTCATTTCCTCCAAATATGTCTTTTGCTCCTTTTACTTCCTTGAATTTTGATGATTTTTCTTGTTTTCTGTCGTGTGTCCGGAGCAGCCACTATCCATGTACCAGGTTCCTTGACACTCAATTTGTTCTTGAACCCGCAATCAAGGAAATTAAGTTTTAGGTACCCATACTTGTGCGGGTCCGAGGGGTTAGAATTGTAAGATGATCCAACCAACTTATAGCCAAATGATTTGACTCTAAGGGGTTGCCATCTATCGATGCCATAATCATAATTAATCCTGGCAAATTGCTTGGGGATTCTAGGTTCATACTTTTATCTCTTTTGTCTCGTATGCTGTGTATAATTTTTAGCAATCGCCTTCTTTGGGTAATTGTGGTGTCTTTGAGTGTAGTGTCTAGGTGCATATGTGTCTTTGATGAAAGCTCTTATACTTTTGGAATGGCCTTTCTTTGAGTTCTAGGCCTTTGCCATTTGGGCTTATATTCCATAAGTCTATCTTTGATAGTTTACATTATTCCAATCATCTTGGCTTGGATATTTTCTACCATTCCCATCATATGTATTTCTTTTATGGATTTTTTGGGGTTTTGGTAGCTCGCTTCTTCTTTGAGAGTATTTTCATTTGGAGTTCTTTGAGGAACTCGGTGAATCTCTTCTCGAGTTGTCCTTTTCAGCACTCAACTGATTGTTTTCCTTTTCTTTTATAACCAAGGCGGTTTGCTTGTTATGGTGCTTTGGAGTGAATGTGTGTGCAACATTTAGAGTTTTGGATTTTTCGGACTCTTCATGGCTTGAAGATCCTTTTTCCAAAATTACTTTTGAGGTTTGACATAGCACAGAGGAATTAAATCCTAAGCCTTTGTCTTGTCTCCACATTCTCTTTGACTCATAATAAGATCATCCAATGATTTAGATGCCTTAGTGAATGAGGTAATAACATTTTTGAGGTCATTCTCCTCTTCTCTATAGCAGCAATTTCTGCTATTAATTTAGCATTCTCACTTTAAACTTTCATTCTCATCGCCTATTTGACTTAGAGTACTCGGCTCCTTAGTCGACTTTAAGTTTTGACTCTTGGTAAATTTGTTTTCCTCATTTAATAGTGTGTGTGAGGATTTAATGTGTTCAAAATCTTTCATCATTTTGCCTAATGAATCATAAAGATCGAGAGGTGATGAAGTGTGTGTGTCACGATCACTATCACTAGAGTCCGAGTTTGATGAGTTAGAGTGTACCTCATCTTCTTGGTCGAGTTGATCTTGTTCTTTGGCCATCAAGCGATCGGGCTTCTTCTTGAGTCACTTGAGTAGTCCACTTTGCTTCTCTCAATCATTTGTCTCTCTTGACTTGGCTTTTTTCAATAGTCTCTGCACCATCATTGCCTTTTTCTTTTCTTGTCTTCTTTCTCGAAGACCTTTCTTTCTTCTTCATTCCTGTATTTGTTAACTACGAGGATATGAGCGATCAATGGCATAGTGACCTGGTTGTCTACTGAGTTCAAAGATAGATATTGACCTTTTGATCGACTCTTTCCATTCTTGGATTGTCCCTTTGATACTCAACTTTCGATGATCTGTTCTCTTGGTTGGCCTATCTTCCCTTGATTTGGGAGGGGAGAGTGTCTTCCGGAAGATTCGCCTTTCTCTCTTGTAGTTCTTATTGAAGAACTTGTTGAATCTTTTGACCATCGGGCTATTTCTTCGGATCAATGACTTCTTTGACCTCGGCTCTCTTCCCATCTTTAACAATTAGAAGCTGTTGTTTTGGGTACAACTGTCTCTTCCTGGTCTTTTCTTCTCGGCTCAAATTCGTAGGCTTTGAGTGTCCGAGAATAATTCATGGTTGGATGTCTTTGATAGGTCCATGGAATGTCTCAGTGCCATGACCTTCATTTCCCATTCATTTGGAAGACTTTTTAGGATCTTCATACACATTTCTTCTCGTGTATATTCCTTTCCAAGTGCGAGATAACTCGTTGGTGATTTTCGTGAATCGAGCATCCAAGTAGATCCAGGTTTTCTCCTGAGATCATTTTGAAGTTCTCAAATTTACAACGACCCATTTGATAATTTGTTTTCTTTGATTTGCTCGAGCCTTCACAAATCAATGTGAGCTTGTCCTGCATTTCTTTGGCCGTTTTGCATGATTTGACTTTATTGAACATGGCTTTGTCCAAGGTTTTGTAAAGGATGTCCTTGGCTACATTGTCCAGGTTGTATCTTTTTTGTCATCATTTGTCCACTCGGTTCTTGGTTTTCAACCATGACGATGGTGGGAGCAACATCCTCTTCTCCTTCACCGCAGCTGACTCTTCTTACTGATTTGTGTTCACCTTTAAGATTTGCGGTGGCCCATCTTCTATCACTATCCACATCTCATCATGTAATCTTTGATAGATGAGCTGCATACGAATTTTCCAATCATCAAATTCTTCAATTGTGAACATAGGGATGCGTGTCAAATTTGCTTCCATGATAATAACTTCTAATGATAGAAAGAGTTTTGAGAGTTTAAGTACTAAAGCGGAGACTTTGAAAAGTTTGGAGATCTAGTTGATAACTTGGTGCGGAGGGTTCAATGAACCAACCGCTCCGATACCACTTGTAGGTCCCAAGGGGTGTAAGTGTAAGGTTTAGAAGGGGTTAAATAAACCTTACCAAATTTTCGATTTAGTCCTTTTAAATATACGAGTTGATACTACGGTTGTGTCCTTGATGGATGATCAATTAGTATAGTTAGTCTCTCAAAGACTCAATTGAGTTGTTGATGGAATAACTCTTTTGCTTTAAATTAACTCAATTTGTGGTTTTGTTTTTGGAAGACTTAACACCCTTAAGTTTGATTAAGCAAGGATTTAGTGCTTGATTTAGTACTTATAGATTATCAAGTGGATAGCAAATATGTCGTGAGAATTAAACAATTAAGATGCGAGAAATTAAATCTTGAAATGTAAATGACACAATGAAATTTTTATAGAGGTTCGAAGATGGGGTAATTCTTCTACTCCTCTCTTCTCCAACTCCTGGAGGAATCCACTAGGTAATGATCAAAGTATACAAAGTGGTAGCAGTCCGGATACAAGTCTTGATCACACTGGTGACTTGATCTTAGGGACTCGTCTGCGAGACGCCTTGATCACTCGGTGGCTTCGTCAGACGACTCGGCTTCTTCACGGCGGCATTTGCGCTTTGCTACTACAGCTGACTCACTTGCTCAAGCTCTTTGGATTTGATCACGAAGCCCTCCAAAGGCTTAAGACTTGGTTCGACCTTGAACCTTCCTACAATCCTTCGTGGAATGTAGACCCCTTGTTTTTTTGTATGTTCCTCTTCAATGATTGAAGTTATCTTTCCTTCACGGGTAAGTGTTGGATTGATGTTCTTCGTAGTGTAGGCTTGAGAATTGAGAATGTTTGGACTTTCCAATAATTGCTTGAACGTCTTTGGTTGGTCTCAGAACTTGTGTCACACTTGTGTCTCTCTTGTATATCTCATTCTCAAATGAACTCCTCGCCTTTTATAGTGATCTTTCAAAAATTTGCCCGTTGAAGAGATAGGCTTATTTTTGAAAGTCACTTGCGATCGTTGGCTTGTCTTGTTGCGATCCTTGGAATTGCCATTTCCTCGTATGAATTGTTCTTTCACCTTTTCGGAGTTCGACACGGTGTAGTGTTTCCCATTGGTTCATTCCTTTTGCACGCTCGACTCCTGGGGTGAGCACTCGAGAAAGGTGATATGGAGATATTACTTGTTTAAGTAATTCTCTTGATTTTTCGGCAACGGATCTTTTCTGATTATCTCGACTTGACCGCATTTTTGCTTTCCCGGGTGACTTAGAGTCGCCTTCCAATCATGGATGACTCTTTGTCACTTCAACTTGAGACTTGGCTTTTCTCGAGTTGACTTGATCGATACCCCACTCAGTGCATCTCACCGCTTCTTCGATAGAGTTCCCGTCTACTCTTCTTTGCCATACTCATTGTCTCGCGGTGAGTCTTCCTTCTAGTCTTGGTTGTCTTCTTGCATGTTAGGGCGTGGCGACTTAACTCGGCTTGGCATTTCTATTTATTACAATGCATTTTACAACAAGAATTGGGGTGCCAACTTCCTATTCTAAGTTTTACATGGCATTCATCAAAATCTAAACAATAAATTTCCTAACACCACCCTTGGACCAATGCGGTCTAACTTCATAGCGGCTTTGTTACTTTTGGATTGGACCGATTCGACCCAAAATCTAGCTCATATAAACAAGGGGTTAAAATTTTAAAAACCAATAAATCTCTTGTTCTTTTGGTGAAACTTTTTATATTCTGTTTTTTAAATTTTCGGCTTGCAAAACAAATTCGATCGCATTTGTCGGAAATCCTAGCTATGCCACGGTCAAGTATTTTGTTGGTTTTGGATGAGTGACGATAGATGTTATTTTTTTCTACATATGTAGTTTTTATGTGGACCGAGAAAGCACAATTTTTTTTTTTGTATAAGTAACTCTTTATTCTTCTTTTAAACCGTAATACTACTCCCTCATATTCACAATAAATGTCTTTTTGGCACATGAAAAATCCTTCAAAAAAGAATGTCTTTTTCACATTTTCAAGGCTAGTGAGAAATAAGTTTTCCCAAATTACCCTTAAATGTATCATTTTCCAACTAACACTAATACCTAAATTTGTTTGTTACAAAGTAACATTTATGATTAATTAGGGGCATATTTGGTACTTTAACACAATCCTTAATATGTGTGTCTTTTTTTTTTCCTTTCTAAACAAACACTTATTTTGAATAGGAGGAAGTATGATGATGAAATTTCGACGCCTAGGGCTAAGATATAGGGGTGGCCAAATGGAACCAAAACCAGGGTTCCAAATTGGAACCGTGGTCGACGGTTCCAAAATTGAAATCGGAACAGTGTAGGCCGGTTCCGGTTCCTAGGTTTCAAAAACCGTGGAACCGGCGGTTTTAACCGTCGGTTAGAACCGTCAGTAGAACCGTGATGGAACCGTTTTTTCTGATTAAAACCAACAATCTTGTTTTGGTAAATACATGCTAGAAGAAATGTTAAATGCTTATTATAATATTTTATTTTCAGTAACTACATGAGACACATTTTAGACCAAATGTTGTAAGCGAACTACGTGAACTTTGATTCTTCTATATTCTAATAGTATATATAGATAGTTTAATATTATTATTAATATTAAGTATAAAACTTTATTGGATATTAAGTCCAAGTATGTTTCTTTATTTAACTGAAATTGATAAACTATTTTAAGAAATCAAAAAATTATCAAAAGATAAACAAACGGTTCCGGTTAAAACAGAAGCTGGGCGGTGGAGGAAGGGTTCGAATCAGGATCGGGCCGTCGGTTTGGTTTTAGAACCGAACAGTGAGGCAACGGTTCCGGTTCCTCCAAAATGAGGAACCGGAACCGGCGGTTCCGGAACCGTGGCCACCCCTACTAAGATATACATTCTCAATGGTGTTCCTGAAAATTAACCACATTTAAAGAAAATAGACAAGAAGAAAATAATCAAAAAATGGCGGGGTTAAAAAGAGATTTAACCAAACTTTAAACCCAAAGAAAACCCCTGTTCCCTCTCTGCCTCCTCACTCACTCCCTTCCAAAAACTCTCATCCCAGTCTCAGATAAGGAATCACACCAAACCCTCTTTCCTCATATATCAAGTTAATAAAAAACATAAAAAAAAAAGCAGGCGTTGGCCGGCCGGAAATATTGGCCGGAAAAATGGCGAACTTAAGAACAGCAATGGACGCAGCATTTTGGGACCTAAACATATCAACTCCACAAGCCCTCGATGGTGTAGCTAGGGCTGTTCCAGGGGATCCCATACCCCTCGATGGTTCAAGAGCGAGTCGAGCTCTCAGAATTCAGCAAGTATCTTTGTTGGGAAATGGATTTCCTTTGGGCATCATTCCATCATTTTCTCCTTCACCTAATCACAAGGAATCGGGCTCTTTTGCGCTGCAGTCCCTCCTTGGCAAAGCTGCTTTCGAAAACTGGTATTGTTCTGCAGATTTATCGTGTTCAGTAAATGTGGTGAATTTGTTTATATGGATGAAATGAATATTTTTTTTTTTGTTAAAATTGTTAAAACCAATGGATTTTAGGGCAAAACATTATTGGTAGTCTTTCTCCTACGGATAGCAGCCCAAGAAATATTCAATACATTTGCATTGACATTTGCAAGGATGGTTATATGGGTGTGACCGATAATGTTAACGTATATGTATTTTGGGAGTGTCTGCAAAATCCTAAAAAAAGTGAGTATCAATTTCTAGGTGAATAACAAAAAGTGATTCTCAGCTTTTAGGTGGGGAGATAACTGAGTTGCCACCTAGAAGCTGAGAAACACTTTTTTTAGAGTTTACAAACACTCCCTTTGACTTTAATAGCTGTAGTTCATCTAAACACACAAGTGTGTGTTCATGTGCTTATACACTTTTATGAAGGTTTAGCCGTTTAGAGATTGCTTGCGAAATAAATTTAAAGAAATCCATCTCATAACGCATTTTTTTTCCGCAAACATGTGTTCCTGTGAGGTTTCTCCCAAAATAAATGATCCTCCGAAACAAATATTTTTCAGCTTCCAAAAATATATACTCATCCAAATACATTTTCACGACAAAGATATGTCGCATTTTACAATTTGATCCATCATTGACATGCTATTGCCAAAAAAAATCCATACCCAAACAAAAAAAAAAAAAAAATTATGGTAGATAACAATTTGAGTTATTCCTACTATCAATATCATGTAGTGTTACTGTTGTGCTTTATTCATTAGATCTTCGTCGCAGAAAATGGTCTGAGTACAGACCGCACTGATTCAACAATTTGCAGTATTGGCTTTTAGTTAATAGTTTGCAAACTCATCAATTGTGCGTCCACAGCTAGCGTATATATATTTACGCACAATGAGCATTCATATCTATACAAATAAGAAATTTGAGTTACAATATTACGACTCAATATTACTCTTACTAAATTTGAATCACAACCTTTTTTATGTAGGTGGGTTGGATTAATTGGGCAATTTCGTCCAAAGAAATTGATATCATCCATTAAGGCTGAAGTTTCTGCTGCGGAAGAATGGGAGCTACCTTTGCTTAAAGATGTTGCAAAGCATTTCTTGGATAAATCACTTTATGCAATCGGCCTATGCTCTCAGATAGCATTAACATCCACATCATCCTTACTATTGAGCAGTGAAAAGCATGGTGAGAGAAAGAGCCGACGCACCAAGGCCATGCTTTTTCACAAGGCAAAGTTCTGAATTTTATTTAGTAGCTCTCTTCACAAGTTCATCTTTCGTTTTCCTAAAGTTTTACTGCCCATCTATCCCTACTATTATTTTAAAAAAAAAATCCTGTTCTGTATGACTTCAGTTTGTTTTAATGTTTCTTGTCTTAATCATGTGAGTCCTACCGCTTCAGGTTAACAGTGAAAGGCGCTGAATATGTTTCGCTCTATATTTGCTCCAAAAGTAAATTTAGATGCCATTGTGGCTGCAATGTTTATTGAGTGCCCTAGAGTTTGGCGTTTTTAGTTAGTCAGTGGAAGACATGCAAATTGCAGCAGATAGTCAACACCACAAGTCATATTGCCATAGTAATGAATAACTCATGTAACATTGCTGCAAATTCGAGAAAAGGGATAGGCTTCTAATGTATGATCTGGAGCTTTGTTAAGAGTTGGGTAATAGCCTATCTAGTAGCGAGAGTTGAAGAATATACCACCAACTACTAGGCTGAGACCTTGATCGGCACAGTTCAAAAGTTTGAACTCTGTGGATTCCTAATTTTTCTTTACGTTGACATTCTCATCACGAAATGTGATATTAACCTTTTGGGGCTCTTGAATAACAAATTTCAAGAATAATCATAAGGTTTGAGTAATGTTTTAGTTTATGGAATGTAAAAGGAGAGATAAATTGATTTTGTACTTGGCTCGGAATCCGGGTTTAATACAAATCTCTTTTAATCGGGCAATCACTGCAATCCTCATAATTGCTCTGTTTAATGAGTGAATTACATAGCTAATGCCTGATCATTTTTCAAGAACATGTTCTAGTAAGCGAAGACTCCTGTTCATTGATAAAGTTGTTCTATAAGTTTTCACGAGTTATCAAAGAAAATAGGGCCCTACATACACATATCAGATCTTTCAGCTACTATTTGTTTTATTAGTCTAAGTTCTGATACTTTCCTTGATAAGTAATTCATTTTCTCATGTGCTTGAATCTGGTCTGTTGATCTGTTTCAACTAAATAAGTTTTTATCTATACCTTTCTCTTCACCTGCAGCTTCCAGATCATGATATTACTTTAGAAGCCACATGGCCTGAGCTCTTCATAGACCATAAAGGAAAATACTGGGAAGTTCCCCGAATCTATATCCTTGGACTGTTTGTCCCTTGTCTCTGAGTCAGGATTGAGATATCGTTTTGGCTTACACAAAAATAGCGGCCTCCCACAGGCTGTTGATTCCATTAATGCTCCAACGCCCCTTGCCTTATTGCCTGGGCTATGTGCGAAAGCTGCTTTTTCTTATGAGAAGTCGAAGGACTTATGGAGGCAAAAGGAAAGAAAGGAGGATAACACAGTAGAGACAGAAAAAGGTCAATTTTCGCTTCCCTCATATGATATTCGCCTCAAGGAGCCTCACGCAGCAATATCTGGAATTATAGGTAATTTCTACGTTTGTACAATATTTTGCTTATTGATACTTCTATCTTGTTTTATCTTCTTAATTATCTTAACGGATAATTACAAAAACTACTCCAAGTTTGGGATAATTACAACACCACCCAGAGGTTTTGAAATTACAAAATTCCCTCGAAATTTGATTTTTTGTTACATTCTACACCCTTAATAAGCAAAAACATTCCAAACATCCCTTTACATTTGTAAAAGTATTACATTTATCCCCTTACATTTAAGGCAGAATCAAATCTCAGGGGGACTTTTGATGTTTTGAAACTTCTCTGGGTTTTTTTGTAGTTACCCCAAACCTCAGGGGTAGATTTTGTAAGTATCCCTTATTTTAATTTTTATTGCTTCCCCCCCATACATGTCATGTTTAACTACTTCACGTCTGTACTTTTGGTCCTGATGTTGTAGTGAAATGCTTCTCCTAAGGCATCCTACTTTTAATGTTAATATTGCTTGAGGATATCTACATGTCTGTTATATTATTGGGTTATCCAACTGAGATTTATGAATGCAATAACTCTTAACTGCAGGCATGATGTTTACACATGTTCTCTTTGTATCATTATTTTTATAAGCTCCTTATTTGTTTAATGCATTATTTTCTCATGAATTTAGGGGGTACCTGTGAGGCATGGTTAAGTGGCGGGAATGGATCACAATCTGTCGATCCATCACAAAACACTAAGGATAGAGGTCGTTTTGGCGCTGATTTATTTGGTTCAGTATGTTATACTTACCAACATGGGAAATTCAGAAATTCATTCGGAGACCTCACCAGGATAGATTCTCGCTTGGATATTGGTTCGGCTTCAGCTTTAGCTAAAAAGTTTTCCAACCTTTTCAGGAGCGCACAAAGTAATGGACCACAAAACGAACTTTCCTCGCCCAGACTGAATTTAATATTTCAGCAGCAGGTGAGATATATGTTCTCCAGATTCTTTTACCTTCCCATTTGTTTTGCTAATCTCATATGACAGGCAAGAACTGCTATCTCGATTTTTGTATTTATAGAGAGGAGAATAATAATGATAGGATGGTGAATTTCTCATTGGTTGCACAAGATCTACTAAACAACTCATTTTAAATTGAATCTATCAGAAAGAGGGGCCTTTTATGAGGTGAAATAAGTGCGTCGAAAATCGTTACCTCTTTTGTCAGTGAAAAGAATATCTGTGATCAACTTAGCTGTCAAAAGGAAATAACGATGTATAGCATATTTGAGATCATTATATTGCTTCAAAAATACCTTAGCAGGGGCTAGATATTCGAGATACTTTTGTAATTAAGCTAAAGCTCAAGAATAGTGTTTGTAATTACCACAAAATTGAATCTATCAGTGAAAAAAGAAACTGTGATCAACGTAGCTGTCAAAAGGAAATAATGATGCATAGCATATTTGAGATCATTATATTGCTTCAATGATATCTTACCAAGGACTAGATGTTAAAGATAATACTGATGCAGGTGGCTGGGCCTATAGTCTTTCGAGTAGATTCCAAGTTTTCCCTCGACTCATCGTCTGGCAGACATGGGCCGCAGCTTGAAGATCTGATATGCAGCTTGAATTACTCTCTAAGACTCCTGCGTTCTGGAAAGGTGGTAGCATGGTATTCTCGAAGCGAAACGAGGGAATGATTGAGCTACGCCTCTTTGAGTTCTAACTTTACTTTTGCACCCTTAGAGTGCTTGAAGGTGATTTCAGTTTTAGCCTGCATATGGTTATGTTATGCCTAGAGGCATTATTAGTAGACAGGTTTTTGGTACCTAGTTATTCTCCATTCTATTTGCTCTGTGTAAGAGACAAATTAGAAGTTTTGCAACCTTTTTTGGTTAAAAAGGTTAAAAGGGGATAAGATTGCAAGTTGCAAACTCAACAAAACCGCATGTTCAATATCAAAACTATCCCAAAAAAAAAAAGGAGAATGAAGAAATAAAACAAAACATTTCTGCTCCTAAGGATTGCAAAGAAGAAACTAAGAAAAATGACTTCTCTTTGTTTAAACTATCTACCTAGAGGTAGGGATGTTAAAAGGGTTGCGGCCCGTTGGCCCGGACCGTTTAAATCGAAAAAAAAAAAAAGAGGGTTAGGGCCGAATTATTTTGGCATGTTTAAATTTGGGCCTTTTTGGCCCGGACCGTTAATGGCTTTTGTTAGGGTATTTTTAAAAAATAAATATAATTTTAATATCTTATATCTACTTTATTACCTATTAATTTATTAGTAAAATTATTTTCAAATTCACATCTTCTTATCTTTAAGTTTAACTTTATTAAACAAGCTATATTTCTTGACAAGCTTCTTTTTTATTTATTTTATTTATTACTTAATTTAGTTTTTCGATTTTTATTCGAATAAGAAAACGTCACGTAGTTTTATTAGATTATTTAGGATATAAAATATATTTCTAAATGGTGTTAAATCTACTTTTATAATTTTGTTAATGCAATGTAATTATAAACTATGAATGGCTTTTTTTTTTTTTTGTAATGAATAGATTAGCTTTAAATGTTAAAATTAAATGTTATATATGAGCAAGTTTAAAAATTTTAGATTTAGATATGCAATTTTTAAATTTTAACTTATAATCATATGAGTAATTATAGAAAAAGGTGTTAAATTTTAGATTTAGATATGTATTTTGTTTTCAAAATTTAGATCATAAAACATTTAATTTTATAAGTTTGTTAATGCAATGTAATTAGAAACTTTGCATGGATTTTATTTATGATGAATAGTTTAACTTAAAATGTTAAACTTAAATGTTATATATATTCGAGTTTAAAATTTTAGATTTAAATATATAATTTTAATTTTTTGACTTATAGCCCGATAGTGGCCTGTTTAGCCCGAAGCCCGTTAGGGTTATGGTTAGGGTTATGTTCCAATATTGCTAGCCCGTTTAGTCTGAAGCCCGCTAGGACTGGTCCTATAAGGCTAGGGCCAGCCCGTTTAACATCTCTACCCAGAGACATACAAAGTTTAGTGGAAAAACAGCTTGCTTTATGATAAATGATAGGGATCGTTACAAAAACCTTCCTAAGGTTAGGGCTAATCACAAAAAAACCCAGAGCTACTACCTAAACATTATATTTTTCCCTTCATAAGCAAAAAATATTTCAAAATTCCCCTAATATTTATAGAAATATTAGAACTACTACCCCTTATATTTAAGATGGAATTAAACCTTAGGGGTTATTTGTAATTTTGGAATATCTTCTTTTGTAATTAGCTCAAACTTGAGGGTTATATTTATTTAGTAATTATCCTTAAATGATAATCTTATATGCTTTTCTGTCCAAGTGTTAAAATCAGTTGTATGTTATAATGGCAATGGGCTTGTCAATTGGCAGTCCCACGAAACCATTTTGTGACAGATTTTCTCCTAACACCAGATAAATTAGGGTCTGTTTGTTTATGTTTTCATGGTCCATTTCAGGTTTAAGGTTGGAAATAAATTTTGAGAATTTATTGGTTTCGTGTGGAAATTGGGCTTGTATTTGGATGAATGAATTGAAATGTGTTTTATGTAGGGTTGGAAATGAGATTGTGTTTGGTTTGAGTAGTTTTGAAATATTATTTTATGTATATAATAATTGAAAAGTTGTTAGTGGTGGGGTCCACTTCAATATTTTAATTTGAATATATAATATTATATTTGTAAGATTATAGTTGGTGGGTCCCATTAGATAGTTATAATTTAAAAATAGTAATATTTTAAGTAGATAAAGTTGATAATGGTGGGTCCCACATATATAATTGGGTTAAAATATGAAAATAGTGATTGATGAGTGATGTAGGGTAGTGTATAGGTTTGAGAATAGAAATTATAGGTTTGAAAATAGAAATTATAGGTTTGAGATGTTGTTTTATGTGAAAAATAGAAAATGAAAATGATGATTTCCATTGGAAATTTTATGAACAAACATGATTCCACTTTTTATGTGTAGTTGGAAGGCGGAAAAGCATTGGAAAAACATAAACAAACAAGGCCTAAGAATTTGATCTTCACTATTGTGACTATTCAATAAAATTTTTCTTACCAAAACAATTCTATTTAAGAGGGTTTATATGCGGATGAAATTGTCTATCAAAAATCGAAATGGTATTTAATCTTTCTATTTCACCGTATTTATGAAATTGTCAATTGATAACCATTAATAAAACATATGAAAATTTTAAAACGGTGGAATATGAGATTGACACTTTATTTTGGAATAAAAGATCTAATCCGATTTATACCCATGTAGTAACAGTAGTTTACTGAGTACAACTTGTGCGACAAATACTAGTGAAATGGTTGGTAGAAAATGGAATGTTGAGATTATAAATGCATTTTGGGAAAAGGAATTGTTGACAAGATCAACATTTTGTGCTCCAACTCCATTTCCGTCCTTATTGTTTCTCCATTTACCAAAGGAGATAATGTTTTTCTCGTAGTCCACCACCAACAATCTAAGGCGTTGTAACATTGTAGTGGGTAATTCAAAGCTGCCCCAAATTTCATAAACTGAAAAACAATTAACTAAAAAAGATAAAACTTACTTAAATAAAAACAGAGTTTTCTCGTAAATTATAGTTCAAATGAAGTTCTAATTCACAAGTTACGATTATTTTGTGAACCAAATATACATTGTAATTGTTTTGAAACCCAAATTAAAGTCCCAAATTCTTCACAGAAAAATCATTTTGATTGGTTGAATTGGCCAACATAGTAAATTTCGACCGATAAAACAAACAACAATAACCAATGTATGATATTAGAACATCTAGTAATCCTCCTCAAGATTTAAATGTGAATGGGTGATTATTTTCATATATAGTATTATAGTGTCGTTTTGATTGTTTTTATAAATTTCAAGCTGAATTACATGTGTAAACATTCAATATTACTATCATATCGTGATTTGTTAACTATAAAATGGTTTGAGGTTTTAATCACAAGGGATAAACGATCATTAAAAATATATATATATATATATATATATATATATATAGGGAGGATCGTAAGACCACCCTCCTAGGTTAGTCATGCAGGACTAAATCTACACCATCCAAATAGTAAATCAATGGCCATGATATATTACAATATATACAACATTTCATAAGTAAGTATACAACAGAAGGGATAAAATATGAATTTAGGAAATTAAATATAGTAACCGCTTCCTAAAAATTAGGGACGTGATTTTGTATTGATCACGTCCCCATAATCAAGCGATTCACCTTTCATTTCTCTCCCTTCCCGTTCGAACCTGCAAATTATTCAAATATGGCAACAAAATCGTGCAACGATTAATGAAAAGTATACAATTACACTAAACCAACTATACATTAAAACATTACTAAGTATACATGAACAATTAACTAAGTATACAATTATACTAAACTACATGTACATTAAAACTTTACTAAGTATACAGAAACATTTAACTAAGTATACAATTACATTGAATTAACTATACATTAAAATAATACTATGTATACGAAATATTTAACTAAGTATACAATTCTTTGAATTACTTATATAAATAAGTATACATTTTCATTGAACTAGGTATACAAATCCACGAACTAAGTATACAAATTCACTAAACTACTTACTAAACTACTTATATAAGTAAGAATACGATTCCACTTTGAACCAAGTATACAAATCCACCGAACTAAATATACAATAAAAACACGACTAAGTATACAAGTCCACTGAACTAATTATACAATAAAACGATTATTCACAAATATGGCGGAAAGAAGTATCAATTTTGAAAAAAACGCTTGAAGTTGATGATTTTTCCTCCCTAAAAATCGGGGCGAAAAGGTAGGATTATGTTTCCTTAAAAATAGCTAATAATCGTCCAATTAACATAATTAATTAAATATAAAAGTACAATTATACCCTTATATGCCTAAATTAACTAAAATGATCTACACCATCCAAATTTTTTTAAATCAAGAGTCCATAAGTGTTCTTATGGACTAACCTAAAGGATTGGTCTCATTTGAACCAATCCCTATATACATATATTATAGTATATCAACAAAATATAAATTGACATTAATTAATTAAGCCAATATTTGAAACTTGATTTTCTTTCATGTTTGGTATATATATTGAGCCCACAAAACGTATATATAAGTGTAATAAGTGCAATACATTTATTTTTCATTCTTTCTTCTCAATATCTAGGGACCTAGAACAAAAGGTAGCTAGTTATTTCACAAATAATATAAAGTATCTCAAATCAAATTTATTAAGACTTGAAGAAAAATATTCAAATATATAACTCCAAGACCACTGCAGTTTAGAAGTTTCTTGTTTATTGGGACCAGCAATTTCCTCCAATCACTCCGAGACTGGAGCTTACCAACGAATTTGGAAAACGGGGCATAAATTAAGGAGTATATATACTTTGACCCCATATATTATTGCTTTGTACTCTTCCTTTAACTGAGAGATCTCCCCAGATCTCTCTCTCTCAAAAACTCTCACTCTAAAAACCCTAAACCACCGCCGCCCCCTCCTCTCTCTCCCCACCATGTCTTTCCCCAACCTTGGCCCTCCTCTACCATGGTAGGAGACCAAATATCCCATGGTCTCGGTCGGTGTCACCGCTCCTTCCTTAAACGCTTCTTCTCTTGCGGGTATGGTCTCTTAGAATTTGGCTTGCGGGCTTAGAAGTGATGCTAGTGGTGGTGGCGGTTTTGGATATGGCTTTGGCGGAGATGGTGCGGTGTGGATATGAGGAGGAGAGGCAATCTTTTACCCTTTGATCTTTTATCTTTATGTAATGGTGTTTTATTCGTCCCCATTAGGTGGCTTGTTTTGTCAATAAGTGGCTTTTTTCGATTTTATTTGTCCTGTGTGGATTTGCTTTCGAGGAAGGCTCGGATGTCTTTATTACAGGATGATATGTATGAAACGAGATCAAATTTTTTGGTGACGTGTTTTGTCCAATACAGTGCGAAGTTCGATCTATGGATTAGTCGGATCTGTTGTGGTTTAAAATTTGTTTTTAGATTCAGATAGATCTATAATCCAAAGGCTTGCAATTGTTTACATCCATTGTCATTTAACTTGGGTTGTAAGTTTCTTCATTTTTATGAATGAAATTCATTCTCGCTCAAAAAAAAAAAAAAAAAAAATATATTATTGCTTTGTATCAATTGTCCCCATTTATAAATATATTCAGAGATTCTCATAAATGAATGAAAAATTATATTAATGGATGAATTAAGTAAAATATTAGATTGAGTTTAATTTGCTCTCTCTACCATATCGGATGGTAAATGGATGAGTATATATTTTGTCCCTTCCTTCGATTGACAGATTAAATTGTAATTTTAATAGAATATGGAGTTTTATGGGAAACATACAAAATTAGGCAATCAATTAAATTATGAATTAAATTTAACCATGATATACCTCAAATTTGAAGAGTTTACAATTAAATACCAGAAAGCCAGCGAAATATTTCACTTATTTCCTCTCCGACCCGGTACGCCTCCAAATCCTCGGGGCCAACGATAGCCTCGTTACGGCGGCTGCTGCCGGAGAAAAACCTGCCGGAGCTTCTAAACGACATCGTACGAGAAGAAATAGAAAATGACGCCAGCCTGTCTAGCCAGTTCCTCCTCCGGAAACCTCCGCTGCCAAAGCCTCCGCCGGTATCGAAATTCCGACCGATGACTCCTTGCCATTTGAATTGGAATCGGAAACTCCTCTGCTATGAGTACTTGTGGACCCTACCGAAACCTCGTATTCATTATCATCCACAATGTACTCGAAGGAGCCTACTGAGTACGACCGCCGCGTTTCCGGATTCGACTCTGCACCGCGGCGGCGACTGATACTTCCGATCTCAATCCGAAAACTCCCGCCGTTTCCGTTTCCTTCTCTCAAGCTGGTATCACTTTTCCCGCGATTTTCGGCGGAGAGGATTTTATCGAGTACGTCGCAGCCAGAGGAGACCACGGTGGACCTGCAGAGAGGACACGTTTGATTGGATACGATCCACGCGTCGATGCACGCGGCATGAAATGCGTGGCAGCAGAGCGGCAGCAAACGGAGCCGATCGTGCGGCTCGAACTTGGACAAGCACACCGCGCAGTCCCCGCCGGCGATGTTCGGTGTGACGGAGCGGAAGGTGAAGAGCGGAAGAGAGTCGAGCAAACCATTAGACGCCACGTGGAATTGCTGCTGGTTCGAAGAAGCGTCGTGCCGGAAAACGACGTCGTCGGCGGAGGCGGAGAAGGAGCGGTGGAACCGCCTGGAGAGGAAACGGAGGAGGAGGTAAATGGAAGCAGAGACGATAACAGCAGAGGCGATGATTGTAATCACTGTAATAATGGAGGACCAAGTAGCGGCGGCGGCGGAGGAGAAATATGGAGATGACGTGTCGTGAGGTGGTGGCGGTTGCGTGATGACGGCGAGTGGAGGCGGCGCTGTAGTAGTAGACATATTTTCTGAGAGAAATGGGAGTGTTTGGAAACTGGATTAGGCCATATGTATTTTGTAAAGACTAAAGAGAGATGGTGATGGGGTTGGGGACAGTAGGTACTTATTACGACGTGTTTGGTGTTTTTGTAGGGTGTGGCACGTGATTTTCACGAGTGGGCGTTTACATGACAAAATATTGAGCAAATGGGGGAAGCTACCCACTTGGATTGAACAAAAACTTTTATGGCGTGTGAGATAAAAACAAGTTTTTATCCACTTTTGTGGTTCTTTTACCCAAATACCCGATCTTTTTCTCTCACATATTTCTCTCTCACATTAATATACTTTCTTTATTTTGATTTTTAACACAAGTTTTAGTTTTTTTAAAACAAAATCGATTTTTGTGAAATCGTTTATTATAAAAAATTGAAAATAATTTTGAGTTTTTATTATTTTATAATTTCAAGATACTTTAAAAAAATGAAAAATATTCTCGAAAAAATGGAAAATATTTTCGAAAAAGTGTGTAGTTTTTTTTAAACCATTTTCATATTTTTGTTTCTTTTTTGTTTTTAAACAAATTATCGTGTTTTTTTATATTTTAATATTTAGAATTGAAAATTTCGAATCTAAGATGCTGACTTTGTACACGATATATCGTGCCTATATTGAACGAGCACAATATCGTGCCTCGGTAAAAATTAGGCAAGATATATCGTGTGCACTATATTGGGCGCGATATCGTGCCTCAAGAAAAATTAGGCACGATATCGCGCCTCGGTAAAAATTGGGCACGATATTGTGCCCAATATTCGTGCCCAATTTTAAATAAGGCACGATATATCGTCCTCGATTAAAATTAGACCGATATCGTGCCCAATTTTAAATAAGGCACGATATGAGCACGATATGGGTATACGATTTTATACATAGGTGTGTGTGTATTTGGGGAAAGTGTACACGATTTTCAAGGAAAGCATTAATTGCATCGTTTCAAAATTCAAAATTCAAAAACACCAACTTAAAGAAGGGCAATTAAGCCAATTTGGGTAGAAAAGAGTTTTGTTATCTTGGTGGGTAAAGAAAAAAAGTACCTTATCCATAGTGGGTACTTAAAAATTGCCCCAAAATATTATGATGTTACGGTTTTTTTATTTTTATTTTTATTTTATTTTTTTGAAATATGTTATGGTTTATTATTGGGACATTGTGTTTTAAGGTTTACTTCAACTCTATAATCTAAAATGTTTGCCAAACATTTTTGCAGTATTAAATTGGATAATAAGTATATACATTTACATAAATGATATCAATCTGAAATGGTGTATATGTGAGCGGATGAAATCTTCTATTTCAAAATCGTGTTTTCGAATTAAGCGAGAATTAAGATCGAAAGTTCATCTTAAAAGTAACCTCAAACAAGTACTTAATATGTTGGTATTCATTTTGATTTTGATTCCTAAATGTGTTGGAAAAAATGGATGGTGTATATCGAATGATTTGAAAATAAATCGAAGCGAGAATAAAGATAAATCGAAATGTCGAGGCAAAGAGTTGGACTCTTTCTCTTTAAGACGAGATTGTCCCGCTCACGGTGCTTACATAATCGGCAATCGTCTCCCCGAGATACAACGACGGACCACTTGCGATAGTTGCACTACAAATCGCAAGTACAAATGACATTATGATCTTTGCGACCGGATCGCGGCTCGGCAGCGATGCTCCGCACTGTTCTCGGTGCCTTTTGAGCCAGCCAAAGGCTAGTCAAAATTGACTTGGTCCACTAGGGTGTACCATAAGGAGTTCCACATGATTACTCCTTATTAGTGGTGAAACTCTTTATTAATTAGTCAAACATTTAATATATTTCCTATGTGGCATGTGGCTTTCCATATTTCCACTCTTTTATATTCCATATATAAAAATATTTTAAGTGGCCAATTTCTTGCATTTATTTCTCATTCATCCGACATTGATTTTGAGAAATTCGAAATGCTAAACTCATCTACCCGCGGCGTAGAAGATGTTTATCTCATTTATTTCATACTACGAATAAATGAACCCACTTAAATAATTGGTCAAAATCGGGTCAAAACCCAATTTATAAAAACCAATTCCAACAAAATGCACTGACACCCTTTGATTATTATTTGCATATATTTCGTATTTGTATATATATATATCCTAATATATATATATATATATATATTATGTCTTTTAAGTTTTAACTTTTTTTTTTACTTATAAAAATGTAAATAATCATTTTCAATAATTTTCTTGTTGTTGTTTATTGTTTTAAAAGAAGTACAAGATTAATGAAACATTGAAGAAAAAAATAAAAAATAATCAAATCAAATCGATACGTTCGACTCGATATTCTGTATTATATTTTGCATAACAAATATTTAATAAATTGAAATTTTCAATTCCATTATTTTACATCATACACTATAGGCAAAGCCATAAAGGACAGAGACAGAGCTAGGGGTTGGTGGTATATAAAATCATTATATTTTAAAATTTTATTTTTCTAAAAATATAAAATATACCTCTTCATCTACTAGTATTAAGAAATATATATACCTATATATAGGATTTGGTTCAAATGGGACACCCCCTCTTATATGAGATGGTGGGGACTAATCCAAGCCATTGAATTTTTTTGATTGATGGTATAGATTTAATGACTAAAAAAATAAATTAATGACTTAATCGATAATTATAAGGGTAAAATAGACAATATATATGATATCCAAAACTACCATAAACGTTTCCTACAAAATAGGATTTGCTTACTTACCTAATCAACAAAATTGTGTGAGATGAATACTAATCACAAATCATTATCGTTGTCTTCTCCTTCCAATCGACATGAGCTCAACGGGAAGGATTATATCACCATTATGTAATTCTGTCACTCCATCTTCTTCTCCTGCCGCAATTACTTACGAAATCTTTTCACGATTCTCGATTTTTATTTCCACAAGGTTTCTTAGGTGCCGCCCAACTCAAGTGGGAGGAGCGTTCATTTGTGCATGCTCGACACGCAATTCTTTAAGGCTGGCAGCGGAGGCTAGTCGTCGTCAAAGACGCCGCAGAACATGACATCTTGAAGGTCTCTCTTGTTTTCATGGCAGAGTATGCTGTGGGAAAAAAGTTATGGTGGAGAAGGGACCAGAAAAAAAAGGGTTGTTGTGTCGGAAAGGTGAAGATGGATATAGTATTAGAATGTTGTATAATTAGTGCATTTTTACTGCGTAATTAGTATTAGAATGTTGTATAATTAGTGCAGTTTTACTGCTTTTTTTTTTTGGGTGGAAAGACTATGTATATATCCTGTAAAACCAAAGCAAGAATGTATGTATACTCACTATAGATTTTATGTGTGTTTAGTGAGATGTTAATGTAACACGATGTATAATTAGTGCGGTTTTTTTTGCGTACATAGTATTAAAATGTTGTATAATTAGTGCGGTTTTTCTTTGTGTAATTAGTATTAGAATGTTGTATTAGAACGTGTTTAATCCTTCCAAATAATTTAGGATGATATACGATGTACATACTTAAGTCAATAAGAACGTGTTTAATCCTTCCAAATAATCTTGTTTAATCACTTTAACAAGATCTTGTGTGGTTAAGAGCGTTATCTTTGTATAAATGTCGAAATTTAAGCTGTCTTTATACATTTATTTCTTTGTGTATTGAAATGCATTTATTTTATACAAAAAAAAGAAACGTGTTTAATCCTTCCAAATAATTTAGGATGATATACAATATACATACTAAGTCGATAAGAACGTCTTAATCCTTCCAAATAATAATTGTTTATTCACTTTAATATTCTTGTGCGGTTAGGGTATGTTCGATTTGTATAAAAATCTAAAATTTCTTGTACTATATATTTATTTCTTTGTGTATTGAATTGCATTTATTTTATGGAAAAATGACACTATAATTTAGGAATTGTCTATCGTTTTTTTTTTTTGGCTTATTGGGTTTGATTTGGTAAGATTTTTGTTGCCATTATATTGTGTTTATCACATTTTGAAAGGATATAACTCCCCCTTAAATTTAGGAGCCGAAAAAGGTAAAATAATACCTACCTTCTACACTAAAATATAAAAGACATATTTGCCCTTAATTAATAATTCGAAAATAATATAAATTACCATTTTAAACTCTTGCATTAACTAATTGCGAAAATAGTGGGATTAATCCGAATCATCCAAAAGATCAATCCAACGGTTATAATAAATTCCCACCGTCTCATATAAGGGGGTGTCCCATATATAGGGGAGGTTATAATGAGACCACATATTATAGTGAGACAATGTGGACTATCTCAACCCTCCCTTATCTATATCAATGGCTAAGATAAATAGGGGTTAAAATTAGATTAAATATTTAATTAAGGCAAAATAAGGGTATAATTGTCAAAACAAACATGTGGGGACCATCCAAATATGAAATCGAGTTATTAGGAGAGAGAAAATCACGTGGGGAGAGATAAAATCGCGCATGTGCTCTGCTCCATGCAAGTATGATGTACACTTATCAATGATTTGTTGTATCTTAACACTATTTTGATGTATGTTTAACATAATTTTACTGCATATTAGTCAAACAAAAATATGTGGGGACCATTAATTAAGGAATCAGTTATATATAGAGAGAGAATCACGCTCATTAACATGTGGGGACCGTGTATTAAGTAAATCAATTATAGAGAGAAAATCATGCTCATTATTGTGTTGTATATTTAGCATATATTTGATGTATATTTAACATTTTATTATCTTTGTATATTTAACATATTTGTGTTGCATATTACAATTGTCAAACAAAAAATAAGTATACAACAAAACACATATAAGTGTACAACAAAACATATATAAGTATACAACAAAAAAATAAGTATACAACAACATAAATACATACATCAAAAATTAACTACTTATACATCAAAATACATATAAGTATACATCGAAAAACATATAAGTGTACAGTACTCCATCCACGTCAGCATCATCTTCTTCACCAATCCTCCATCATCAACAACATGACTACACCACTCCATCAACCTAAGGAAGCGAAAGTCAACCTCAATTCTCCACCAATTGCTCAACAAAAAGCCCCACAGAACCCAGAAAAATCCATAATAACAGAGATGGCGAAAAACATGGAAATCGAATCGAAACTCTTCCAGAAAATCTCCAACGGAAACTTAGATCGGAGAATCGCCTTCGATCTCGTCGACCATCCCCTACCGGTACGAGTCTCAGAAGCCTTAGATTGGAGATGGTTTGGAGATTAAACAAAAGCTTTAAACAAAAGCTGTTTGATTTCTATCTTCTCTCATCTTCCGCCAACAAACCCGCATCATTCACATTATTAAATCGCATTCTCTTCACACCAATCGGACCATTATTGTCGTAATCCAATCCAGGATTTGAATTCCCATAGTAATATTTACTGAAATTATGGTTACCATTCCACGGTAAGCGAGAATGGGATTAATGGTGGGGCCCCTTGGTGGTCGTGAGACCGGATCATATGATGGTTGCGGCGGAGGAGGTGGTAGGGATCGTGGAAGAATTGATCCTGGAGGTGGCGGTGGAGGTCCGGAAGTATTAATTGAGTAATGACCTTTGTGCCCTTTTTCCCTTAAAAATAAAATAAAAATAAATATTAAATTGGAAAGACCCCAACCATCTAATATTTGAGATGTGTGGTCATGATTAGTCCACACTGTCTCACTCCAATTATGTGGTCTCATTTAATCCTATTCCTTTATATATATATATATATATATATAGGGGGAGGATCAAGTGAGACCATGTCTCTAGGTGAGACACAATGGACTAATCTCAACCATCCCCTACTATTAATCAATGGGTATGATTTAATGGATAAAAAATATATTAAAATATTAATTTAATCAATATAAGGGTAGTAGGGTAAAATAACATAACAAGTTAGTTACAAAAAATGGAATCAAATCTATTTCTTTCTCATACATCTCCTTTTCCCCAATCTCACGTCTCTCTTTTTCTCTCTCTCTCTCTCTCTCATTCCTCCATTAACGCAAATAAAAAAATCGTGAAGAACTCGAAAATTACGAGAGAAAAACACGAAAAATCGGTGCAATATTACGGATAAATAACGAAGCAGTGAGTTCGAAAACTAAATATGCAACAAAACTCAACTAAATATGCATTATCCGAAAAACTATCTATGCGGCGTAAAAAAACTAATATGTAGTACATTATAACCAACTATGCAAGATGTCATAAATTATGCAACAAAATCAACTAACTATGTATTATCTAGAAACTATCTATGCATTGTGGAATAACTAAATATAAGACATTATGTAACATCTCATTTTTATAATTTCCAAAAGCAACATCCCATTTTCTTAACTAAATATACATTATATTGAACCTATTTATGCGGTGTAGTATAAGCTGCATATGCGATGACGTTATATTCAATTATGTCTTGTTTTCATAAAACAAATTGCAACAAAATAACTAAATATGCATTATTTGATGTCTAATTACGCGTAGAAGAACCCTAACTATCTTTGTAAAATAAAAATATTTGGAAAGAAAAGCAGGTTCCTCAAATTCCGCTACACAAAATCCGTGAGTTGTCTATTCCAAAGCTTAAATCATTGGGACCACTAATTTGAACCATAAAATCAGGACCACTAATTTGAATTACAAAATTACAATCTTACCCTTAAAATAAGCAAAAATTAGGAAATAATTAAAAAAACTGAATTAATCACATCCCTTCATTTTTTAAGATCGATGGGTAAGATAGTCATGTTGTCTCACCCAGCGGGGTGGTCCATTCAACTAAATCTTATATATATATATATATATATATATATATATATATATAAAATCTCCTAATCTTCATTTTATGCTTGTATTCGTGGTAAAGAGGGCGGAGCTAGTGTTGGATATGTACCAGTTTTGGTCCAAGATGGGTAAATGGTGGTGGGGTCCTCCTCTTTAAGGATTTTGGTTTTTGGCATCATTGCCTTTCTTTTCATGTTTTTGGTGTGGTTTTACTCAAGTGCAAATGTTTCAATGGTTCCTCCTAGCATGCACCCTCTTCTTCATCTTGGTCACTGGTAAGAAAATGAAGGATAGAAGAATTACACATTAATGCACCTTTGATTCTTGCACCTTTTAACACCAATTATACATTCTAAAAATGGATAATTACAAAAACACCCCTGAGGTTTGAGCTAATTGCAAAAAAAATCAAGAGATGTTTCAAAATTACAAAAAAAATCCATTAGGTTTGATTTTGTCTTAAATTTAAGGGGGTAATTATAATATTTTTATATATACAAAGGGGGTTTCTGAAATATTTTTTGCTTATGAAAGGAAAAATGTAAGACGGGATCAAACCTCAATAGAATTTTTTTTTTTTTTGTAATTTTCAAAAAATCCTGGATTTTATGTAATTAGCCCGAAACTCGGGGTATTTTTGTAAGTATCCCCAAAAAATGGTCGGTCGAGTGTCATTTTGTTTTAGACTAAGTGACTACACAAGAAGTCTCGCTCCAACTTGTTACCAGGTGGATTTGAACCTTCACGCTGCGAGATCTTAAAGTTTACATCACATCAATGATGTCGTTTGCAGGTTAATATACGGGGGCTCAATCATACATTCTCTTACAATAGAGATGGTACCACCAAGTTGAATGACGGGGTTAAAATATATATATATATAATAACAAATCTATTTCTAACAATATTTTCCCTCCCATTTGCTATTGCCTAAAATGAATTTTGATGATTTTTATTTAAAAAAAAAAAAAGAAAAAGAAAAATGGATGTACATTGATGGCACTAAATCATTGTAATTGTATATTCTTTTCGTTTTTATTTGGTTATGTATTAATTGTGTAATTTAGGTATGATAATTCAATGTTAAATATTATATCCGTAAATTTGAAAAACTTTAACTATGCAGAAAAATTGTCTAATCTAGTCCTAAAATGCAATATATATAAAAATATATATATATTTACAATTATTTATATCCAAAAAGAGCATGGGGAAAACCAAATAAAAACTAGAGTTAAAGGCTGCATTTTATAATTTTAAGTTCTTACTACAATGTTTATGATAAACTTGCAATCAATTTTCAACATCATTTCATAATGTCACAACAAATAATTTCATGTATTTTAATGCAGAGTTTTATAAAATAGTTTTATGCAATGTATAAAATGAATATAGAAAATAAAATATTGAAATTGAATGCATAGTTGTTTGAATTATCTAATATCTAATATCAAACATCTATATCTATATTATATATAAAATAATAACCATGTTTTCAAAATTGTTTTCCTGCCCATTTGCAATTGGTAAAAATAAATTTCGATATTTTTTAATTAAAAAAAAAGAAAAAAGAAAAATGGAATGTGCATTGATAGCATTTGGTTATTTTTGGTAGTTAATAATAAGCTCATTTAATTTGATAGATGGAATTATACTTTCTTTAAATAAATATCAACTTTTAATTTCTGCAAATTTGACTCACTGATTTTATACTTTATTAAATTAAATAATATATTTCCAATTTTCCGGAAGTCACATTTATAATACTTGCCAAAATTCATCTTATTTTACAAAAATCATACTTAGGGACCGATCATCATCATTATGGGATATGGATCAGTGTATATTGATATGAATACAAATAACTGGTTATTAGAGGTGTCAAAATGGGCTGACCTAATGAAAAGACCGGATCAAGCGCAATTTTTAGGCCCGAAAGGATTGAACCTATTTGGCCTCACAGTAGTAGAATTTGTCAAATTGGGCTTAGCCACAGGCCACCCCCGCCTAATAAATGGGTTGGGCTGGACTGGGAATATGCTGGCCCATTAGGAAGCGGGCCTCAATGGGCCAGCCGTTTGGGCTGCGGGCTGGAGTGGGGCGGACGGGCTTGAGGCGGGCCAGCCCGCATCTTTCTTTCTTTTTTTTTTTTTTTAATTTTAAATTTTAACTTTTAAACCAATTGTTGTTTTACATTAAGGGTGGCAGAGACTGAGTGCATGTATAGTTTTAACTTCTAAATTAAATGCTAGTTGCTATGGTAATTCGAAGCTACTTAACTATCAGCCTATGACTATTAATTACTCTTGCTAATTTAATATTGATGTTTTAATGTAATATTTTTTTATAATATTAATTACATCAAGTTAATTCTTGTTCCTGTTAACTATATATAACTGTATCAATGATTCTATTAACAACAATTTAATATGAACTTTCAAAAAAAAAAAAATTTAATATGACTACATTAATGAATACATTAACAACAGCCAACAACTTTCATTTGTTGGTTGCAGGCTAGTGGCTAGTTTCCCAGAAACGAATTCAAATTCGGGAAGTTAAATGGTGTTATCATTAAAACATGTATTATAACTCAAGATTCAAGAAAAATACAACTAGTTCAGCATCTCTATTAATTTTAGCTGCATTTTGCCGAGTAAAAAATGTAAAAAAAAGGAAAAAAAAGTTTGGCGGGCCGGGCCGCTAACCCGCAGCCCAAGGCGGGTTGGGTTGGGCCAGAGGTTTTCAGGCCCGCCAAACTGCGGGTTTTGGCGAGTTGTGGGCTGGCCCGCCCCATCAGCCCGTTTTGACGGCTCTACAATGCAGGCCCAAAAAATCAAGTCATTTCATGTGTTTTTCATGGGTTGTGCCTAGAGCTGTCGGCCGACCAGGCGGCCCAAACCAGCCATGTTTTCTAATGGGCTGGGCTCTATTTTGCAAGGCCGAAAAAATCGGGCCTCAAATGGCTTAGGGAAGCCGGACTTTTTGGTGCAACTTTTGTTTTTAGGCGACTGGGTTCCCATTTTTGCGGCCGGGAAGTCTTGTTTGGCCTAGCCCGACTCATTTTTGAAAAGCCGGCGGGCTCGGTCGGCCCGGCCCGGTCGTTTGCTTGACTCTAGTTGTGCCTTAAAATTTGTGGCCAAATGGACTTTTGACTCAACCCAAGCCAATTTTTCTCCTTGCCGATGAGTTAGAATTGGCCAACCAGGCACCGACTCATTTAATAATTTTGTTGATTACTAAAATAATCCGTACATAAATGAGGCCTCCTCTAGTTGTCTATATATTATAAACTGTATTTCATATTTTATAAACTCTAAATGTAAAACATATCTCTTTAATTAAACTATAGATTTCTTTAACCGATTGAGCAAACAAAAATCGGTAATTCGGTATGTATTGAAATCGAATTGAAAATTTTGGATTGATATTGTTTTCAATTTTACAAATATTGGTATTCAATCTGTTTCGATTACCGACTATTGAATTATTTTTATTTATTTTTATTTCTTTTTATGTATATATTTTGGGTGGATTTTTTTCCTACCCTATTTGGATAATGCAACAATTTTCTACCAATTTTTATAAAAAACATTTTTTACCCACAAAGACAAAAATACCCTTGCTAAAGTAGCACTATCGTCTTTCTGCCTGTAGATTTTGCACAATCGTGCTCACATCTATGGTAAGACGATCGTGCTCACATCAATGGTGGCACGATCGTGCCATGTTGAACATTCCAATTTTTTTCTCTCTAGAAAATAAGCGAATTTCCCCCATTGTACATAAATATTTGAAGAAGGAAATACATTAGTTTGGTTCAATTGACTTAAACTTATTTCCAAACATGTCTTGAATCTTCAAAAATCGAAAACATGAAAGAAAAAAAGGAAGATTATTATCTTTGGAAAGAAGAAGAAAAAGAGAAAATAAAAATTATATTTTTTTAAACCAAGAAAGAGAGAGGAGAGAGGATAATGACATTTATGATTTTTCATTGAAAAAGTGGGTAAAAAAGTGTTTTTTATGAAAGTTGGGTAAAAGGTGTTTTTCTATCCCAAAAGGATATAAATGACCATTTTTTTTTTTTTTTTTTTTTGTTAACGATAGAATTATATTAAAACAACTCAAGAACTAAAATTACAAGCGCAATCGTAGCCAATGGCTAAGAGCCGACAAGACTAACTAAGAGCCAAGCGGGAATTGGTAAAACCAATTCAGATTCACATGGACTAAAAAAAAAACTACCCACCCAAACTAACCACTCCACGCCGGGAGACTTCAGCACTCCTTAAAGGAGACTGTAACACACCAAAAAAACTAAAATCGGGCACGAGCAACCACTACATACTGCAGAACAGAAAAAACTGATCCGCCTACGAGTTTGAAAATCAACCGAAAAAGAAAACACAAACAAAATAAGAAAACAACAACTATACTAACAACCAGAGAAAAAGCAAAAAATTGCCTCTCCTCGTCCCAAATCTCATCGACAGCCCATCGCTTCTCCGCTCTCCGAGACACCTCCGTGAAGCTCCGACTCGCTTTCGCCCTGGACCAAAAATTTCGGCCACCTTCATACGCCCAAGGACCGCCATTTGGTATCCCTCCAATAGAAACCATGGAGGGGGAAGGGGAGGGAAGGAGGAGGGAGGGGGGGGGAGAGGGGAAGGGGCGGCTGCAAAGGGAGAGGGAGGGGGAAAGCTAGGGTTTTTTTTTTGGGAGTGTTAGAGAGAAGGGGGAGAGAAAAGAGTTAGAGAGAGAAAGTGTAAGGGAGAGAGAAAAGAGTTATAAATGACCATTTTCTAAAGAGAATATTTTTGTATATATATTTATTATTTACTTATATATTATTATATACTATTTGCCAATTAAAATGAAGAAAAAGTAAATAAAACTATATTTATGATTGTAATATTTATATTTTTTTAGGGAAAAGATATTCTTGAATTACCGAACCTAAATATTCGAATGTAAACACGGAAGCGATTTTTTCTATTCTAGTATTACGATATTTTGGCATACCAAATTCCGATTCGATTCGGCCGTATGGTTTGACCGAATGAACACACTAATTCACAATGAAAATACCAATTGGAAACATAATAATCATAACATAAATTACCTACTCGTGTTTTTATAATTCAAGATATAATTTAAAAAACAACTTAAACCACAAAAA